>OX392462.1:101224666-101765445 GCA_947623515.1 Neoascia interrupta
ACTCACTTAAATACAACGCAACCAATCTGTGTGCAACCTTACAGATTACCCTTCGCCAAACGGAAGATAGTGGAAGAGAAGATAGCTGAAATGCTGCAGCAGGGAGTCATCCGGCCTTCAACATCCAATCATCGTTCCCCGATAATTTTGACATAGAAGAAAGATGGTGCAGATCGAATGTGCATCGACTATCGGGCACTAAAAAAAGTGACAATTAAGCAGAAGTACTCGATGCCGACGGTGGAGGAGATACTAGCGATTATTATTATATGGGAATAAATATTTCACAACACTGGACCTTGCTTCTGGGTACCATCAAGTGCAGATAGCAGAAACGAGCCAAAAATACACCGCCTTCGCTACGGAGAATGGCCTGTACGAGTTTGTACGCATGCCGTTTGGCCTGGTTAATGCACCAGCGTATTTTCAGAGGTGCATGAATCAGATAAGGGCATGCATGGACCGTGGTGATTTTGCAATTTACTTGGACGATGTCATCATTGCAAGCGAATCAATAGAAGACGGACTACGAAAGCTGAATAAGTTTCTACCAGTTCTGAAAGAATCAGGTCTGACTCTCAATACAAAAAAGTGTGCATTTTTGAAGGCTAGTATTGAGATCCTGAGACATCGACTGGATGGAAATGGGATAAGGCCTAGTGAGTGGAAGACAGTGGCAGTGCGAGACTATCCCCAGCCGAAAAACGTGCATCAAGTGAGACAGTTTTTGTGTCTCACAGGTTATTTTACCAAATATTACGTTTTGAAAGCTCTAAGAGGAACCAACGCGAAGGGGGTGATAACAGTGGAATGCCTCATCTTTGGAATGCCTCATCGCTTAATAACTGACAGTAGAACGTCGTTTTCGACACACAAATTTGGGAAATACTGCATAACTTACGACATACAACATATCATGACGGCAGTAAGAACACCACAAGCCAACGGACAAGTGAAGACGAAAAATCGTACCGTACTAGCAGCACTTATTCAGCAGGCAGAGACTGGGCTCAATAGTTGAGAACCATTCAATGGAATTTTAGCACGGCAAGGAGTGCTACTACAAGGGTGACCCCCAAGAATTAATGTTTGCATATACACCAAGAGGAATCTCTGGAGACAAACTTCTGCTACAACTGGAGCGAAACGAACACTGAAATCAGGAGGAAATGGATCACAAATGGGACATCGCGCTACGGCATATTGCAAAAGACCAACAGAAGCAGAAAGCACAAGACACATAAGAAGCCTAAAACGTACGAAGTGGATGACCTAGTTCTGATTGAGAGTGAACCCATAGCAACAGGTGAGTCCAGAAAACTTGATCCAACTTACAGGGGCCCATATATCTTGGTTAAAGTATTGCCAAACGATAGATACATTCTGAGGAATATTCCGCAACAACAGCGGTACCATCAAGTGCAGATAGCAGAAACGAGCCAAAAATACACCGCCTTCGCTACGGAGAATGGCCTGTACGAGTTTGTACGCATGCCGTTTGGCCTGGTTAATGCACCAGCGTATTTTCAGAGGTGCATGAATCAGATAAGGGCATGCATGGACCGTGGTGATTTTGCAATTTACTTGGACGATGTCATCATTGCAAGCGAATCAATAGAAGACGGACTACGAAAGCTGAATAAGTTTCTACCAGTTCTGAAAGAATCAGGTCTGACTCTCAATACAAAAAAGTGTGCATTTTTGAAGGCTAGTATTGAGATCCTGAGACATCGACTGGATGGAAATGGGATAAGGCCTAGTGAGTGGAAGACAGTGGCAGTGCGAGACTATCCCCAGCCGAAAAACGTGCATCAAGTGAGACAGTTTTTGTGTCTCACAGGTTATTTTACCAAATATTACGTTTTGAAAGCTCTAAGAGGAACCAACGCGAAGGGGGTGATAACAGTGGAATGCCTCATCTTTGGAATGCCTCATCGCTTAATAACTGACAGTAGAACGTCGTTTTCGACACACAAATTTGGGAAATACTGCATAACTTACGACATACAACATATCATGACGGCAGTAAGAACACCACAAGCCAACGGACAAGTGAAGACGAAAAATCGTACCGTACTAGCAGCACTTATTCAGCAGGCAGAGACTGGGCTCAATAGTTGAGAACCATTCAATGGAATTTTAGCACGGCAAGGAGTGCTACTACAAGGGTGACCCCCAAGAATTAATGTTTGCATATACACCAAGAGGAATCTCTGGAGACAAACTTCTGCTACAACTGGAGCGAAACGAACACTGAAATCAGGAGGAAATGGATCACAAATGGGACATCGCGCTACGGCATATTGCAAAAGACCAACAGAAGCAGAAAGCACAAGACACATAAGAAGCCTAAAACGTACGAAGTGGATGACCTAGTTCTGATTGAGAGTGAACCCATAGCAACAGGTGAGTCCAGAAAACTTGATCCAACTTACAGGGGCCCATATATCTTGGTTAAAGTATTGCCAAACGATAGATACATTCTGAGGAATATTCCGCAACAACAGCGGTCTCAAAAACCAGTTGAATCGATAAAAAGCGCAGATAATATGAAGAATTGGTGTGAGCTTTATGGCGACGAACTTTTTAACAGCGATGCAGAGGAATTCGACTTAGTTCAGACCGCCCCTGGTCATGCCCTTGAAATCCGCACAGCCAAAGTAGTTGCGACCGTTTTAGCGGAGGATTCTAGCACCATATAGGGCTGTCACGGGAGGTTGGTTAGACAAAGGTATAAATGAGGCTGCGGGAAGGAAACGGGGTAGTCACAAGCCAGTAGAAACACGAGTATTATCTAAGAACAATAAACCGATTTGCGACAGATTTGACGTCGTTGTTTTTCATTTCCCACGGGTTTTTTGTTGTTTCTTTCGCAGTGAAATTTTGCTATTCTTACAACATCAGAAGTGGTACCACGTACTTATCAAATGTAGTGAGGGGCATCACTAATGTGGAGTGCCGCGACGTTCTAAAAGCAGCACAACCAGAAACCATTCAGCAACTTTTAAGGAAAGTTCGATGGGCCGCGAGTGTAAGATCGCAACCTAGGCCAGCATTAAACATTGTACGCACTGGGAACAAAGGGCAGGGCACATCAGGAGTAAACGGCGAGAACTCAACATCAGATGGCGGCATTAGGTGCTTCAAGTGTAATCAAGTGGGGCGCATCGGACGCAATTGTCCTGATACCAAGTGCTTCAAGTTGAATTGAAAGTGGAAACCAGCAACCGTCACGAAGTTCAGGTCAGCTGTGGGTGTGTGAAGACCAGAGTGTTTATCATTAAGTTGTGAACGTGAGTGGGCAATCAATTCCAGCTTTCATTGATCTGGGCAGCGATTGTGTCATGCAAGAGTCGGTCGCAAATGCCAACGATCTTATCTACTGCGAGGATTGGAGGAGGTTAAACGAGAATGGCCTGTACGAGTTTGTACGCATGCCGTTTGGCCTGGTTAATGCACCAGCGTATTTTCAAAGGTGCATGAATCAGATAAGGGCATGCATGGACCGTGGTGATTTTGCAATTTACTTGGACGATGTCATCATTGCAAGCGAATCAATAAAAGACGGACTACGAAAGCTGAATAAGTTTCTACCAGTTCTGAAAGAATCAGGTCTGACTCTCAATACAAAAAAGTGTGCATTTTTGAAGGCTAGTACTAAGATCCTGAGACGTCGACTGGATGGCAATGGGATAAGGCCTAGTGAGCGGAAGACAGTGGCAGTGCAAGACTATCCCCAGCTGAAAAACGTGCATCAAGTGAGACAGTTTTTGTGTCTCACAGGTTATTTCCCCCCCCCCTGACAGCAGAACATTGTTTTCGACACACGAATTTGAAATACTGCCAAACTTACGACATACAACATATCATGACGGCAGTTAGAAAACCACGGGCCAACGGACAAGTGGAGAGGGAAAATCGTACCGTAATAGCAGCACTTATTCAGCAGGCAGAGCCTGGGCTCAACAGTTGAGAACCATTCAATGCAATTTAAACACGGCAAGGAGTGCTACTACAAGGGTGACCCCCAAGAATTAATGTTTGCCTATACACCAAGAGGCATCTCTGGAGACAAACTTCTGCTACAGCTCGAGCGAAACGAACACTGGAATCAAGAGGAAATGGATCACAAACGGGACATCGCGCTACGGCATATTGCAAAAGACCAACAGATAAGATAACATAAGATGATGATGGTAAGATGATGATAAGACCAACATAAGATGAAAAGTTGGTGTAAGCTTTATGGCGACGAACTTTTTAACAGCGATGCAGAAGAATCCGATGCTGGCGACTTAGACGAAGAAAGTTCCAGAGCAGCGTGTGCTGAAAGTCTCAAGGACGACCCTTAAGTCAGGACGGACGAGCTGTTACACCCCATTTCTGCAAAGAGCGCCTTAGTCACTTAGTTCAGAACGTCCCTGGTCATGCCCTTGAAATCTGCACAGCCAAAGTAGCTGCGACCGTTTTAGCAAAGGATTCTAGCACCATATAGGGCTGTCACGGGAGGTATGTTAGACGAAGGTATAAATGCGGCTGCGGGAAGAAAACGGGGTAGTCACAAGCCAGTAAAAACACGAGTGTTATCTAAGAAAAATAAACCAAATTGCGACAGATTTGACGTAGTTGTTTTTCATTTCCCACAGGTTTTCTGTTGTTTCTTTCGTAGTGAAATTTTGCTATTCTTACAACATCAGAAGTGGGATAGTCCACGTACTTATCAAATTGAAAAAAAAAAATCCGCTTGATACTCAATTGAAATGGAGAAGAGAAAAGTGTGATTGAAGAGTATATAAAAAGAAATTAAAATTAACCAACGATCAACACCTACAACCTACATATTCAGAATTTTTTTTTATACCCCATCCCATAGGATAGGAGGTATATTAAGTTTTATTCATAGTTCGTAACATAGAGAAATAATCACCAAAGACCCCCAAGACCTTAAAGGCATATGATCGAGACCGAATTGTAAGTCGAAAGAGATATCCGTCCGTCCGTCCATCCGTCTGTTGGTAGTTCTTAAACCTTAAATTTTGAGCTAGGAACTTGACACTTGTTATCTGTTCTTTTTAGGTCCCGAAGCAGTATAAGTGTAAAATTTTTTAAATCCGCCCACTGACACGCCCATTTTACTTAATAGCATGAAAAATCAAAGTTGTCGTAGGAAGTTGAAATTTCTTATGCAATATCCTCGCTTAAGTGTATTATGATTGGCATTTAAAAAAAATGAAAACCCCCCCTTGTAGGCGTTTTTTGATATATTTGCTTTAAAACCAAAAATTTTCCACTATAAAATGTTCAGATATGTACGTAAGCTATCAACTCAAATAAATAAATATTTGCCACGCCCACTTATGGGGTCGTTTTTAAGTAAAAAAAAAAAATTAATTTAATATAAAACTGCTATTAACTGCTGTCTGATAAAAGATATGATAAAAACCAGTGAGTAAGTGCTACAGTGTGTACGCAGAAGTTACAGTCCGTAAAACGGACCGTTGAATACCCCATCCTATCCCACATTGTAAAATGCTGATGGCATAGTTATTATTTGACATTTTATAAGTAATGCAAACTTCGAAAAGAAGCGTGGTCCAACCACCCCTAATTACAAAATATTAATTATAAGATATTTCCACAGATATTTCCAAGTTACACTTAAATGTACGTAAAAGTGCAATTTTTTGGTTCAAATTCAATAATTTTGAAAAATCGACCCCTAAAAGAGGCCATGGCTTAAAATTTTATACAAACGAAATCTGAACAAAAGTCTCGTCTACCTAACCTGCTACTTTTTTTTACGCTTTCCTAAATTAGGCTCAAGGCCAATTAAGTTGTCGAAATTAAGTTTTTCTGCCAAATTTTAGGTTTTTCTTCAATTCTGCCTCCAAATGAGGGCGGGGCCAAAAGTCTTGTATTAACAAAATGTGGAATTAAGCGTTTTCTACATAAAATATTAATCAATTTTATTTTCAATTTCAAGCAAAAATATTGAGTAAACTGCATTTGAAAATTTACCCTTAAAATAGATGCTACGCCCACTAGAGGAAGTTTACCAATTAAATTTGTCTTTTTTGTGTCTTACATACACTAGGAAATGCTAAATGTCAAATTTCAGCCTTTTAGAACGTCTTACAGTTTTGAAAACTCTGGAGGTAGTTGCACATTTAGACCGATTGTGGGCGTGTCTTTGCGCGGATCTCAAAAATTTTTACACTTGTACTGCTTCGCATGAACAAAGGGAACAAAGGGCACGACACATCAAGAGTAAACGGCGAGAACTCAACATCAGATGGCGGCATTAGGTGCTTCAAGTGTAATCAGGTGAGGCACATCGGACGCAATTGTCCTGATACCAAGTGCTTCAAGTGTACCATCTATTACGAACAAACTGCACACAAAGCTAAGGAACAACAACATTGAATGCGTGTACTCCAGCAAAAGCAAAATTAAAAATCTGCTGGGTACAACTAAGGACGCGTCAACGACTTAAGTGTACGTAACGAATAAAGTGTGGTAACTGTGAAGCTGTCTACATCGGCCAAACAAAACGCAGCATCGGTGTTCGTATCAGCGAGCACTCGCAGCACATAAAGTATAACCGTGCCGAAAAATCATCTGTCGCCTCACACGTCCTCACCCACCAGCATTTTGATATTGATTTTGCTAACGTTAAGCTGCTCAAGCACGTCACCAACCAGCCTAGAGACTAGATGCGTACGAGAGCCTGTACATCCACAAGAGCAACAACAACATGAACAGCGATAGCGGAAATATTATCTCTCCTTTGTATGACATTCTTTACTTGTTCCTTTCACTCATCATTCTTGTTGTTAAAGTAATTTTTTCGTTTCCCTTTCTTTGTTTTCTTTCTTTGTATGAGCTTTTAAAACTTTTACTTACTATGTCAAATTAGTGTTGCTGAAGATGAACCGTAGTTGGTTTGAAATGCATTCATTTCTTTAATAAAAAACGAAAAAAAAATATTAAACGTTGTTTTTGTTTATTTGTTTCGTGTTTTTATTTAATCCGTTGTCGGTCAATAAGGTGTTTCGTTTATTTTGTTTTGAATGGACTTCAAGTGTAATCAATCTGGGCACATTGGACGCACGGCAACGATGAGGGCAGCAGATATAATTAAAAGTGGAAACCAGCAACCATCACGAAGTTCAGGCCAGCTGTGGGTGTGTGAAGACCAGAGTGTGTAGCATAAAGTTGTGAACGTGAATGGGCAATCAATTCCAGCATTCATTGATCTGGGCAGCGATTGTGTCACCATGCAAGAGTCGGTCGCAAATGCCAACGATCTTATCTACTGCGAGGATAGTAGGAGGTTAAACGGGTTCGGCGGAGGTGGATGTCAAAATGTAGGAACTTTTATGCTGATATAACTGTCGACGAACTACGAAGTTGGTGTGAAGTTTTGGTTGTTCCAGATGACAGTCAGCCTTTGCTTGATCAACCTCAAGTTAAGGTAGAGAAGACGTACAACAAACTTAAAATCAGTGTTTGTACGGCGAGTAATGGTGGTAAAGCTTTAATAATCACAGACGAGGTGGTTAAACCGGTGCGAAGCAGAATCCAAACTGGTGATATGGATATAGAAGACATCACAGACGAGAAGAAGAATCAGCTGTGCGAACTAGTGAACAACTACCGAGATTGTTTTGCTATAGATGCGGGTGAGCTCGGAAAGTGTAATTGGGGTGAGTGCACAACTCACTTAAATACAACACAACCAATCTGTGTGCAACCTTACAGATTACCCTTCGCGAAACGGAAGATAGTGGAAACGAAGATAGTTGAAATGCTGCAGCAGGGAGTCATCCGGCCTTCAACATCCAATTATCGTTCCCCGATAATTTTGACAAAGAAGAAAGATTTTTTTTTTCGTGAGTAGGAAAAACCTTCAAAGGCACTACGAGGACCGGCCGCGCGTGCTCATAGTAGTGTGAAATTCTTACTCACTAAAAAACCTCCCATTTTCCGTTAGACTACAACTAAGTTTCCTTAACAAGTTGTTTAAGCTTCTGTAGTAATCGCGTGTGGCAGGCTGCCATCCAACGAAAGCACCTACTATACCGTCAAGCTATGCAGTTTCATCTTATGCTGCTAGATCCACCGCTCTCACTCGTTGTAGTCGGCGCGTAAGATTTCTCTGATCCAAAATTCGGATAATTTCATTGTTGTTATGTCCGCGAAGTCGAGTACTAAGTTTGCGAGCAAAGTTTCCTACCTCGTCAGTCACGGTTGCGATTCCAAGATCTCGGTGTAGATCGCTATTTCTTATTAACGATTGCTCTGAGTGTCTTATTTTGAAAAGTTTCTAAAATAGATATATTGCTTGGTTTAGTACATCCAAGATGGTTTTAGCACTTGCTTATACAAAAGCACTTCGTTTTATAAGTAAAGTTAACATGCGTTAACTTAGTCTCGTTAAGGACGACTCGCCAGCTCTTCGTCCAGTAGCATATTTTGTCTAAAGCGGGCTGAAGTTTCCCTATTGATAATTCAATTGTCGTATCAATAGCGAGAATAGCAGTGTCGTTAGCGAACGTAGCTAAAATTGTTCGCTCATCGTGGGGTATGTCTCTTGTATAAATCAAAAATAATATTGGGCTGAGAACGCTTCCTCGCGGGACACCAGCATTTATCTCTTTGAATTCCGAGTACTCATTTTCGTACCTTACGCGAAAGATTCTGTCTTCAAAGTAAGACTCTAAGATTCTATAGAGTTTTTCTGGTAGGCTTAGCCTTAACTTGTACTTCAGGCCTTCGTGCCATACCTTGTCGAAGGCTTGCGATACGTCGAGAAAAGCGTTGGCACATATCTTTTCCGCTTCCAGAGCTTTTTCGATTTCGTTTGTTATTCGATAGACCTGGTCGATTGTTGAATGCTTTTTTCTAAATCTGAATTGGTGATCCGGAATCAATCGTCTTTCTTCAATGATTGGTTGCAACCTTTTAAGCAACAGTTTCTCGAATACCTTAGATATTATCGGCAGTAGCGAAATAGGTCTGTATGACTTTTTGTCGTTCGGACATTTTCCTGGTTTCGGAACCATTATGACCTCGCTCACTTTCCATTGCCTTGGAACGTATAAAATTCTCATGGAGGCGTTAATGATATAGAGTAGCTTGACCAAAACTTTTTTCGGTAGCTCTTTTAGAATTTCGCTAGTAATTAAGTCGTAGCCAGGAGCTTTGTTGTTCTTCAGATTATTTATCGTTTGACGAAGTTCAACCAATGACACGGTTTTTATTCTATAATTATCTTGTACCGCATAGGGATTGAGCTCCTCGGCCAACGAGTCCACGTCAAACGGTTTAAATGTTTCTTCTAGGTAATCTGCAAATAAATCCGCTTTTTCTTTGTCTTCTCTTGCCCATTCGCCGTTGGCTTTTCTTAATGACGCAGAATGTACTATAGGCCTTTTAATGGACTTCACTGCTTTTCAAAGAGAGCAGTTCGAACCTTTATCGGCAGTCAAACTTTCAAGGTAAGCAGTAGTGCATCGACTACTAAGCAAAGTGACAATCAACCAGAAGTTCCCGATGCCGACGGTGGAGGAGATACTAGCGACCTTATCTGGGAATAAATATTTCACAACACTGGACCTTGCTTCTGGGTACCAAGTGCAGATAGCAGAAATGAGCCGAAAATACACCGCCTTCGCTACGGAGAATGGCCTGTACGAGTTTGTACGCATGCCGTTTGGCCTGGTTAACACACCAGCGTATTTTCAAATGTGCATGAATCAGATAAGGGCATGCATGGACCGTAGTAATATTGCAATTTACTTGGACAATGTCATCACTGCAAGCGAATCAATAGAAGACGAACTACGAAAGCTGAATAAGTTTCTAGGGAACGGAAGACAGTGGCAGCCCGAGACTATCCCCAGCCGAAAAACGTGCATCAGGTGAGACAGTTTTTGGGTCTCACTGGTTATTTTGGGAAATTTGTTCCGAAATATTCCCAAATGGCAGCACCACTCACCGGCCTGCTGAAACAACACAATCACTTGTTTGGATGGAGGGACAGCAGACGGCGTTCGATGAACTTAAATCTACATTGACTACCCCGACGCTTTTGGCTCTATACAATGTAGAGTCCGATCACGAGGTCCATACTGACGCCTCAACTGTGGGCCTTGCCGGTATACTGATGCAGCGAAGGGAGAGCGGCTATGATTTGAGACCAGTAGCGTATTTCAGTAGGAAGTTAACGGAAGCGGAAGCGAAGTACCACAGCTACGAATCGGAGGTTTTAGCTGTGGTTGAGAGGCGGATTGAAAGATTCCGGATTTACCTACTAGGTAAGGCATTTAAAGTTGTAACCGACTGTGAAGCCATCGTTGCAACCCAGAACAAGGCCAGGATGATACCACGAGTGGCAAGATGTTGGCTAAAACTACAAGAATTTGAGTTTACAACGATACACCAGCCGGGAAGGAGAGCAGGGTATGTAGATGCCATGAGTAGAGAGCCAGTAGAGGAAGAATGACAGAACACCTAAAACTTTATTAGAACGAAATCTGAACTAAAGTCTCGTCTACCTAACCTGCTATTTTTTTGTTTCTCGCTTTCCTAAATTAGACTCAAGGCCAATCGAAATTAAGTTTTTCTGCAAAATTTTAGGCTTTTCTTCAATTCTGCCTCCAAATGAGGGCGGGGCCCACAGTCTTGTATAAAAAAAAGTTTGGAATTAAGCGTTTTTTACATAAAATACAAAGCAAATTTTTTTTTCAATTTAAAGCAAAATATTGAGTAAACTGCATTTGAAAATTTACCCTTAAAATAGATGACACGCCCACTAGAGGAGGTTTACCAATTAAATTTGTCTTTTTTATGTCTTACATACACTAGGAGATGCTAAAAATCAAATTTCAGCCTTTTAGGACGTCTTACAGTTTTAAAAACTCTGGAGGTAGTTGCACATTTAGAGCGATTGTGGGCGTATCTTTGCGCGGATCTCAAAAATTTACATTGTTTGTTACTGCTTCGCATGACGTGGACCTTAACTACGAAGTTTTAGCACCCTAGCTCAAAATTTAAGGCCTAAAAACATGTGACTAATAGACGGACGGACGGACATGGCTCCTTCGATTCAGAATTCGGTCTCGATCATGTGCCCTTAAGGTCTTGGGGGTCTACCATTATTATTTCACCGTGTTACAAACTATGTGACAAACTTAATATACCACCTTTTCTATGGGATGGGGTATAGAAATTATGTTATTGAAAGGGTTTGATGACACACCCCTTTTTTAAGAAAGAAGATTCTTAACTGACAGATTCTTATTGGGTACACGGTGAAGGATATGGCTGAGATGCTTTGTGATTTTAATCCAAGTAACGCTCTCCAAGTAACAGATCTTTCCTCAACTTTATTTGTCCGGAGAGTACGAGAAATCACAGATGTGTACCAGTTAGATGGAAGGCTAGTAATGATGGCAACGCTTAGTAAGCTAACAGCTGCAGCAAAGCTTTGGAGTAACGGTTTCCTTCATTCCTCGCTAAATTTCCCAGCTGAAGACGATATGGCTGACCTGCATGAAATTCTGCGAAACAAACGGCAACGGTCAAATGAAGACGTATTTGTATACGAGATGAGAGCTATTGCTTCTAGGGGACAACTGGGAAGAAAACCGTGGTGAAGTATGTAGTGAGGGGCATCACTAATGTGGAGTGCCGCTACGTTCTAAAAGCAGCACAGCCAGAAACTATTCAGCAACTTTTAAGGAAAGTTCGATGGGCCGCGAGTGTAAGATCGCAACCTAGGCCAGCATTTAACATAGTACGCACTAGGAACAAAGGGCAGGGCACATCAGGAGTAAACGGCGAGAACTCAACATCAAATGGCGGCATTAGGTGCTTCAAGTGTAATCAAGTGGGGCATATCGGACGCAATTGTCCTGATACCAAGTGCTTCAAGTGTAATCAATCTGGGAACATTGGAAGAACGGCAACGATGAGGGCAGCAGATAGTATTGAAAGTGGAAACCAGCAACCATCACGAAGTTCAGGTCAGCACGAAGTTCACAGCTGTGGGTGTGTGAAGACCACAGTGTGTATCATAAAGTTGTGAACGTGAATGGGCTATCAATTCCAGCTTTTATTGATATGGGCAGCGATTGTGTCACCATGCAAGAGTCGGTCGCAAATGCCAACGATCTTATCTACTGCGAGGATAGTAGGAGGTTACAAGGGTTCGGCGGAAGTGGCTGTCGAAATGTAGGAAAGTTTTATGCTGATATAACTGTTGACGAACTACGAAGTTGGTGTGAAGTTTTGGTTGTTCCAGATGACAATCAGCCTTACAAAATTGTTGTCGGTCGGCCTTTGCTTGATCAACCTCAAGTTAAAGTTGAGAAGATGTACAACCGTAGTTAAGGGTGCGAAGTTAAACCGGTGCAAAGCAGAATCCAAACTGGTGATATGGATATAGAAGACATCACAGACGAGAAGAAGAATCAGCTGTGCGAACTAGTGAACAACTACCAAGCTTGTTTTGCTATAGATGCGGGTAAGCTCAGAAAGTATAATTGGGGTAAGTGCACAACTCACTTAAATACAACGCAACCAATCTGTGTGCAGCCTTACAGATTACCCTTCGCCAAGCGGAAGATAGTGGAAGAGAAGATAGCTGTAATGCTGCAGCAAGGAGTCATCCGGCCTTCAACATCCAATTTTCGTTCCCCGATAATGACACCATCTTTCTTCTTTGACAAAAAAACAAGATGGTGCAGATCGAATGTGCATCGACTATCGGGCACTAAACAAAGTGACAATTAAGCAGAAGTTCCCGATGCCGACGGTGGAGGAGATACTAGCGACCTTATCTGGGAATAAATATTTCACATCACTGGACCTTGCCTCTGGGTACCATCAAGTGCAGATAGCAGAAACGAGCCCAAAATACACCGCCTTCGCTACGGAGAATGGCCTGTACGAGTTTTTACGCATGCCGTTTGGCCTGGTTAATACACCAGCGTATTTTCAAATGTGCATGAATCAGATAAGGGCATGCATGGACCGTGGTGATATTACAATTTACTTGGACGATGTCATCATTGCAAGCGAATCAATAGAAGACGGTCTACGAAAGCTGTAGAGAGCCAGTAGAGGAAGAACGAGAGATGGAAGAAGCATCCGCCAATGTACTAAACATCTGCATTGAAGACGACGATTGGCTAGCTACGATGCAGTGGCAAGATAAGAAACTGCGAAATATTATCGAAGAGCTACATGCAACAAGTCAAGCTGAACATCTGCATTGAAGACGACGATTGGCTAGCTACGATGCAGTGGCAAGATAAGAAACTGCGAAATATTATCGAGGAGCTACATGCAACAAGTCAAGCTGGATGAGAGACAGCTATTCAGATGTGTTGGCAATCAGTGGAAGTGGGTGGTTCCAGGAGGAGTACGGTGGCGAGTTCTACGGATGTGTCATAACGAAGCTGCGCATATGGGCTGTGACAAAACTCTAGAGAGAGTGAGGAAGACGTATTGGTTTCGAAAGATGATTAATTTTTGTCAAAGGCTACGTTAAAGGATGTGTGGAATGTGCCTATACAAAGAAAAAAGGTTGTATGGCTGAAGGCGAGCTGCATTGTATAGAGAGGGTGCCAATACCATTTCACACTGTCCATATGGACAATCTCCGCCCTTTTATAACTGCATGTGGTGGAACGAAATATTTGGTGGCGCTAGTGGACAATTTTACCAAATATTACCAGTTCTGAAAGAATCAGGTCTGACTCTCAATACAAAAAAGTGTGCATTTTTGAAGACCAGTATTGAGTTCCTGGGACATCGGCTGGATGGCAATGGGATAAGGCCTAGTGAGCGGAAGACAGTGGCAGTGCGAGACTTTCCCCAGCCGAAAAACATGCATCAGGTGAGACATTTTTTGGGTCTCACAGGTTATTTCCGGAAATTTGTTCCGAAATATTCCCAAATGGCAGCACCACTCACCGACCTGCTGAAACAGGATAATCCGTTGTTTGGATGGAGGGACAGCAGACGCCGTTCAATGAACTTAGATCTACATTGACTACCCCCCCGCTTTTGGCTCTATATAATGTAGAGTCCGATCACGAGGTCCATACTGACGCCTCAACTGTGGGCCTTGCCGGCATACTGATGCAGCGAAGGGAGAGCGGCTACGATTTGAGACCAGTAGCGTATTTCAGCAGGAAGTTAACAGAAGCGGAAGCGAAGTACCACAACTACGAATCGGAGATTTTAGCTGTGTTTGAGAGCCTTGAAAGATTCCGGATTTACCTATTAGGTAAGGCATTTAAAGTTGTAACCGACTGTAAAGCCATCGTTGCAAAACAGAACAAGGCTAGGATGATACCATGAGTGGCAAGATGGTGGCTCAAACTGCGAGAATTTGAGTTTACAACGATACACCAGCCGGGAAGGAGAGCAGGGTATGTAGATGCCATGAGTAGAGAGCCAGTAGAAGAAGAACGAGAGATGGAAGAAGCATCCGCCAATGTACTAAACATCTGAATTGACGACGACGATTGGCTAGCTACGATGCAGTGGTAAGATAAGAAACTGCGAAATATTATCGACGAGCTACATGCAACAAGTCAAGCTGGATGAGAGACAGCTATTCAGATGTGTTGGCAATCAGTGGAAGTGGGTGGTTCCAGGAGGAGTACGGTGGCGAGTTCTACGGATGTGTCATAACGAAGCTGCGCATATGGGCTGTGACAAAACTCTAGAGAGAGGGAGGGAGACGTATTGGCTTCGAAAGATGAGGAAATTTATCAAAGGCTAAGTTAAAGGATGTGTGTATAATGTGCCTATACAAAGAAAAAAGGTGGTATGGCTGAAGGCGAGCTGCATTGTATGGAGAGGGTGCCAATACCATTTCACACTGCCCATATGGACCATCTCGGCCCTTTTATAACTACACGTGGTGGAACGAAATATTTTCTGGCGCTAGTGGACAATTTTACGTCAATTTTACGACAATTGCGTCGTTTTCGTTACGACAAACTTACGACATACAACATATCATGACGGCAGTTAGAACACCACGGGATAACGGACAAGTAGAGAGGGAAAATCGTACCGTACTAGCAGCACTTATTCACCAGGCAGAGACTGGGCTCAACAGTTGAGAACCATTCAATGGAATTAAAACACGGCAAGGAGTGCTATTACAAGGGTGACCCCCATGAATAATTGTTTGCTAATACACCAAGAGGAATCTCTGGAGACAAACTTCTGCTACAGCTGGAGCGAAACGAACACTGGAATCAGGAGGAAATGGATCACAAACGGGACATCGCACTACGGCATATTGCAAAAGACCAACAGAAGCAGAAAGCACGGTTTGACAAGACACATAAGAAGCTTAAAACGTACGAAGTAGATGACCTAGTTCTGATTGAGCGTGAACCCATAGCAACAGGTGAGTCAAGAAAACTTGATCCAACTTACAGGGGCCCATATATCTTGGCAAAAGTATTGCCAAACGACAGATTTGTCCTGAGGGATATTCCGCGACAACAGCGGTCTCAAAAACCATTTGAATCGATAAAAAGCGCAAATAAGATGAAGAGTTGGTGTGAGCTTTATCCGATGCTGACGACTTGGACGAAGAAAGTTCCAGACCAGCGTGTGCTGAAAGTCTCGCGGACGAGTAGTTGCGACCGTTTTAGCAAAGGATTCTAGCACCATATAGGGCTGTCACGAGAGGTTGGTTAGACGAAGGTATAAATGAGGCTGCGGCAAGAAAACGGGGTAGTCACAAGCCAGTAGAGACACGAGTGTTATCTAAGAACAACAAGCCGAATTACGAACAGATTTGACGTCGTTGTTTTTCATTTCCCACCGGTCTTATGTTGTTTCATTCCTGGTGAAAGTTTGCTATTCTTACACTACATGATATATTAAGTAAAAAATTTTTCGATTTGGAACAAAATATTGAATAAATTGCATTTGAAAGTATTGTATTTGCTTTGAATTGCATCTTTCAATCGATGCCACGCCCACAAGGGGCGGTCTTATTTATACTCCATCCCATAGGATAGGAGGTAAATTAAGTTTCATTCATAATTTGTAACATAGATAAATAATCACCGTAGACCCCCAAGACCTTAAGGGCATATGATCGAGACCGAATTGTTAGTCGAATGTCCGTCCGTCCATGTGTCGGTAGTTTTTAGGCCTTTAAGTTTGAGCTAGGAACTTGAAACTTGATATCTGCTCCTTCTAGGTCTCGAAGCAGTACAAGTGTAAAATTTTTTGAAATCCGCCCACTGACACGCCCACTTTACTTAGAAACATGAAAAATCAAAGTTGTCGCAGGAAGCTGAAATTTTGTATGTGATATCCTCGCTTAAGTGTATTATGATTGGCATTTAAAAAAAAAGCGAATACCGCCTCTTGTAGGCGTGTTCATACTTAATATGCATTCTAATAAACGGTTTTTTTTATATATATTTGCTTTAAATCCAAAAAACTTCCACTATCAAATGTTCAGATATGTGCGTAAGCTATCAACTCAAGTGAATGAATTTTCCCCGCACCCACTTTTGAGGGCGTTATTAAGTACAAACCAAATTTTTAATATGAAGATGCAATCAACACGTGTATACCACTTCTGATAAAAAATATAAACAAAACAATTCAATTTCAATTCAATTCAATTCAAGATTTATTTTTTCAAAGATTACAAGTATAATATATAATTTTACAATGTATAATTTTAAAAATAAACAGTATGGTTAATCTCTATACCTAATCATTGAAAAAATTTTAAATACATTCTTTAGTTAACAAAGCAACTAGTGGCGAACATATTATCTTTAATACAAAAAGAACAAAATAAAGATATGCAATAAATTTGGTTGTGGGGTGAGGGGTTAAAATTTTACAAATTATTAAATTACTATTCTTATTAAGTTGTTTATTTCATAGAAATCAAAATTGAAGAGCCATTTTTTTTATTTCTCTATTGAATGTAGTAATTTGTCTTACACTTCGAATTTCGAGAGGTAGGCGATTAAATATACGCGGTGCAACAGAGGTATAGAAATTAAGGTAACAATGTGTAATATGCCGTGGGACAAAAGCCAGGAATCGTTCGTTACTGCGGAGATCATATGCAGATAGGTTCTGATTGAGCAGATTGCCGCTTCTCAAGTAAGACATTTTCAAAACTTTATAATAGTAAAGGTGTTTAAGTGGTAGAATTTTTGAGCAATTAAAAAGTCGCAAGCTATGTTCATGACGCTTTTTCTTCCAAATAATCCTCAAGACATGTTTCTGAGCAACGATCAACGGTTGAAGATGACACCTGAAAGTGCCTCCCCAGCAAACAAGTCCATATTGTAATTTGGATTGTATCAAACCATGATACACAGTCTCCAAGAGTTTTCTGGAGCATACCTGTCTAAGGTAATAAATTACATATTTTGCAGTTAGCATGTATTTATTTAAGGCACTTGTATGTAGACTCCAATTTAGCTTACTATCAAAAGTTAGACCTAAGTACCTAAAATCGTGTACACACTCAATTGGAAAGCAGTTATTTGAGCATTTTATGTTGGCATTGTACGTTATAATTTGCTTGCTTGTGTTACACGTGAGGGGACTAACATAAAAGCTTTTACAATCAGTTCCATGAAAGACGAAAGAAGGACTACAAAGTTGCAACGAGTGATTCCTAAAAAACATAATTTTGGTTTTATTGCTTATGACTAACTTGTGCATGCCAAACCAATGCACAAGACCTCTAAATCATGATTGATATCCGCAGCTAAATCAAGAAATGAATTGCTGGAATACGAGCATCATAAATCATCCGCAAAACCTGTTTTTTTACCCTTCAGATTAAGGCTAAAAAGAGAATTAATTAAGACAAGGAAGAGGACAGGGCCAAGTACTGAGCCCTGTGGGACGCCCAGTACGAATATAAAGTACATCACTGAAAACTCCATTGACTTTAACCGATTGTTTCCTGTCTTTAAGATAGGATTGGAACCAATCCAGCATAAGGCCCCTGAAACCAGTTTTCTCAAGTCTGGTTAGTAAAAGTTGGTGGTCTACGGTGTCAAATGCCTTCGCGATATCAACAAAGAGCGCAGCAGTAAACTTATGATTATTAACGCTCTCATAAATGTTACTACAAAAACTCAAGAGTTGTTTGTCAACTTCAGTTGACATACCAGCTCTAAAGCCAAATTGGTTCGCACTTAACAGACACAAATTTTCTAGATATTTGACTATCCTTGTTTTAACCATTTTCTCGAAAATTTTTGAGAATACTGGGAGGAGCGATATTGGCCTATAATTGTTAAGTTCTTTCTTATCATTTTTTTTAAATACAGGTATTACCTCGGTGATCTTCAATTTGCTGGGAAATGTTCCACACCAGATGCTGCTGTTGAACACATGTGGCAAGATATCGACAACGTTAAAAGCAATTTTTTTCAAAAAGGCATTAGGGAAACTATTACGCGTAAACGATTTGGATTGATTCAACTTTTAAATTGTACAGTAGAGCTCAAAAGAAGATATGGGTTCAAATACAAAACTGCTATCCCGACTCCTTTCACCCTGAAAGCATCTATCCCCACAAGAGTCAATGCCTAATGTATTAAAACCAGCCTTTGAAAGAATGTTCTCAGCAGCGCACGTAAAATATACATTAAAGGCATTAGCTATTTCATTCGGGCTGTCTATGTTTCTATTTTCGTGTTTCACACAAGACGGTGCAGAACAGGTAGCCTTCTTTTGGAACAGCTCATTAATAATAGCCCATTCTTTTTTCATGTCACCTTTAGCTCTATGAAATTTGTCGATGTAAAAGCCTTCTTTGCAAACACCTATTTCATTCTTTACTTCTGCGCAAATACTATTATAGGCTCTTTTAATAAACTCATTATTGGGATGCTTTTTTACTTTTAGTCGTAACTGATTTTTCTTATAGATTTTTTTTACCAAATAGTCTGTTACCCATGGTTTGAGTCTCTTAAGTTTGCGTCTTCTATTTCCTGGAGCAGAGCTCAACGTGGTGATTCAAAATATTAACGAATAAATCGAAAGCTTTAGAGGGATCCCGCTCACTGTAAACTTCTGACCAATTTTCAATAAGTAAGCGCGCATTTAGGCCCTCAAAGTTAACTCTATTCATTGGGATTGTTACAGTTCGTGAAGATCTGGGTTCTTTATAATCACCGTAAGCGAAAAAAATACATGTTGCACAGCGATCAGTCATTCTTAAATGTGCTATTGAACTACTTAAGGAGACCTTTAGGCTATGATCAAGCCTGGCAAAAATATGGTCAATACACGTTTGAGTAGAGCCAGTTATTCTTGTTGGCTCATTGATACACGATTCAAAACCATTTGCAGCCATAATACCCAGGTACCTATCCCTTATTACAGAATACTGAATAATATCTAAGTTCATATCACCTACTATGCACACATTTCTAGCGTTTTCGTTACTTAAAATACCTTCTAACTCGTCCACAAAAGCATCCTTTCTTTCACCATGCAATCTATAAAAGCAGAATAAGACAAACTTTTTAGTTTCAATAGTACAAGTAACTTTAAGCATATCAGAACCTATAAGATTTGAGGTCCCAAAATCACATTTGTCAAACAAAAAATCAACGACATAAGCGGCAGTACCTCCGGCAGAATAGGAATTGTTACATCTTGGATACAGAGTATAATTTGGTATTTTGTAATAATCTTTTTCTTTTTCGTATATCCATATTTCCGTAAGAAAAATAAAATGTGGCTTGTTCAAGAATGAATCTAAATGAGCTACAAGAATATCAAAATTTTTTCGTAGGCTTTTTATGTTTTGCTGAATAATGAAAAAACCATTAACAACTTTACTGGAATAAAGAACATTTCTATACAGCTCAGTATCGAATCTACAAATGGGAGTAATAAGATTATCAGAGGGATCTACTTCAATACTGTTCTGAATGACAACCATCGTACAATCAAAACAAAAATACAAACAAGAAGAGAAGCAAAAATTAAGCTTTGGAATAACTAACAATAATATTATTTAAATCTTCAAAATTATGTATTTTAATCGCTTGCTCTCCTTCCTCTTTTTTAACATAACTCCATTCCTCACCCACAAAAATTTGAACTTTAATTCTATCTTAACTTTCTTTGCTTTATTAAACAGGGATCTAGTATAACTTGATAAGCTCTCATTAATAAAGATTGGGTTGCTGTCTAGTTCTGCACCAAGAATACCAGAGGTTAGCTTTTTTTTACGCTTACTTGCCAGAACCAATTGCTTGCATTCGATGGTTTTGAATTTAATACGCAGAATGTTCAGCGAATTTCGCGGCGATGGTTGATCTGGATTCTTGTTGTTGTTGTTGTCTTCTGATTGCTTCAACTTTGCTGTGATGATACTGCAATGTTTGATGTCATCTTTTGAGATTTCCATCTCTAAGCCTTCAGCCAGAAGTTTAGTCGCAGATTGTAGTGCGTTTTGTTTGCAAACATTAGGCATTCCCACCACGTCAACACATTTGTGCAAAGGCTTTTGTTGTATGGCATTTACCACACGTTGAAGATTTATTAACTTTCTCTCTAGCGACCGATTTTCATCTTGCAGAGAATCAATCATGCTCAGTGCGTTTGCGTTCATTGTTTTAAGGGAGATTATTTCACTGTACAGCATATCAAGAGTCATGACCGTGGGAGGCGTACCGTTTTTTTCCGCGACGTTGAGTGTTTGCTTTTGCACTGACCCGTTGTGCGAAGCACTGTGGTGCGGTGACTTAATTTGGGATTTTGAACAATTAGCAGCTGAATTATCCGAAATTGAAATGCGCTTTGTTTTTTTGCAAGTAACACAGATATAGGGAATATTGTTTCCCTTCATAGAAGCTAGCTCACTTTTAAGGATATTTGCACATTTCAAATGAAGCAAAACACCGCACTTGTTGCATTGAATTTTTGCATCGGAGCGATCGATTTTTAATCCACAGTTGCATGGCATTATGAAAAGAGTACAATTAAACACTAGGTTCTTGTCGTTCTTATTAATTGTCTTCTTATAAGTTTATAAGTTTTTAGTTTAGTTGTAGATCACGTAGTACGTAGTTTGGATCTTTAAGTTCGTTTGCAAACTCAGTAACTCAGTTACTTGAGGAGTATACCTAATGAGTGCGTTCACCCCACAACGCTCAAGATGATACTGAACAAGTGGGAAAGTGCAACAGTGGGTATGCAAAAGCTTCAATCCATCTACAACGGATTGCAAAATACCTGACCATACCAAAAAGAAAACTGCCACGCCTCCAAAAAGTGGGCGGGATATAAAAATATACCTGTTGAATGCTTAATACTAGGTGGTTGCATACATTTCGGCCTAAAACTCCGCCTTTTTAACTAAAAAATCACTTTTTTTAACGCTCCGACCACAAAAGTGGGCGGAGGCACATAAAATATATGCATAAAAGTTAGAAAATGCTAGCATCTACAGCTTTTGTCATATGATTTTTGTCAAATTTTATAATATTTATTGAAAAACAGTCATTTTAAGCTAAAATCCCTTAAAAAGTGGGCGTGGTCAATAAAAAAGCTAAATTTTTTTCTTCCTTAAAGACAATTATAAGGCAATGCTACGTACCAAAAACAAATGCGCTAGCGCCATTGTAACATAGCTAAAATTTGCAAAATGTATTCTTTTAAATTAGAGATGGTCGCACATACAGGCCTGTAGTGGGCGTGTCTGTAGGCGGATTCAGCTTATTTTCAAACTTGATCTGAAGGACTCGATTTCCAACCAACCCACAAAATTTCAGCTCCCTGCTTTAAAATTTAAGGCCTAAAAGTTGTTTATATACGGACGGACGGACGGACGGACATAGCTTAATCGATTCTCCTGTAGGTCCCATTCATATCTCTAAAAGGTCTAACGGGTCTACGGTGATTATTTCACAGCGTTACATATACATCAAACTTAATATACCCTGGGTCGGGTATAAAAACGATGTTATTAAGAAGGGGTGGATGCCACGTCCCTTTCTTAGTGAGTAGATTCTTAACTGAGAAATTCTAAATAAAATTGAAGTTAAATGAAACTGAAATTTAAACAACCAAGATTTATGACACAATTCTGAGCTTGACAGTGGTCAATTGGGATGGGAGCTTTCTTTTGGGGTCCTAATCAAACGTTATTGTTCGCGAGTGATCTATCAGGTCGGCCAAAGGGAACTGAACACGAAAATTCTTTATGAATATACTTAGCAGCAAAAAAAAATTAAACACAGCACTAAAAATATATATAAATTATCCTTCTCTTATTTGCGGATAACCGATGGTTTGCCGCTTTCTCTTCGTATAGTATGGTGTCTTTGGATTAGGCTTATTTAAAAGAATTAAATAAATAGAGTGGCGCAACAGCTCGAGGTGAACCAGGGCAAACTTCTCAACAATGTATGCTGGTGTGTTAATATCTTTTACAAACCAAGGGACCTACAATTTTTCGTCGAATCCGAACGGCACTTTGAGAAGTTTTTCAAGACAAATGATACTCTCGGAGGGCTTGTCAGACCCTCACGGAGGTGGGGACCGTGAAAAAGAACAAGTCTTTTTTTTCAGGTGACGATGGCAGTATTCGAACCCAGACCTCCGTCGTAGTAAACACACACACTAACCACTACGCCACGGCACCCGTAGGCCATTAGGCTTCTTTAGCTTCCTGGTTTTTCCTTCTTTTTGGGACTCTTAGATAGGTTAGTATGTGCATATGGTGACGGTGATAACGGCTCCTGCTATATAGTCAGGCTAGTCGTGACCACCAGTAAATTTCGGGAGACTGTGAAAGTGTGCAGCTTACGAGCACGATTTGATTTTTTTTCCTGACATGTTAAACATAGGGATCAATTATAGCACATTCCGTGTCTTATCCGGATTGTAACCCTCCTACTAGTTAACCATTAAACTGCCTCTGCGAGGACTTTATAATATGACTCACACTGTATGGTGTTAACGATGAATTGCAAATTGATTGCAGATTGGTTGACAGACAAATCTCCCAAAGATATACTTGGCTCGTGCAACACCCACACCAAACCCATACCAGCGGTCCTCCTATCCATCTTCCCGATCTCCCTATATACTTTAAATTGTACTTAAATCTTCTAAGAAAATGCTCCATTGGCCAGTCAAAAGACGTTAATGTCACTTATACAAACTTTTGTATTAGTGGTTTATTCTTTTTTTCTTAAGACCCCGAATATTACTATCAAAAACTATCAAAATATGTAGTTACAATATCTAAAAAAAAAAAAAAAAAAAAATGATCACGTGGTTACACGTAGTCAAGCAGCAATGCGCGAAATACACTATCACAAGTCTTCTATGCGCCATTTATAATCAGATACAAAGAATATTGAGGTGGCCGAATCTGGACAAGGAATCAATCGTGTTTACTGTAGCTCAAAGGTATTGCATTACTCGCGACAAGTAAGATTGCAGGATCGTGCCGTGCCGGTGGACCAAACCTTTTTTTTTCTTTCGACATCAGGTTGCGATATTCTAAAACCCGTTGTGAAGAGTGCAAACTTAGTTTGTGTTAACTTTGATTTATCAGGTACTCAATACAGGTTAGTAGGACTGTACAGATTGCATTGTTTTAGTGTTAATGCTTTTGTGGATGAATTTTCTTCGTTCCCTGATTCTCATCGTGGCAAAAACCAAATTCTTTTAGGTGATTTTAATATCAATTTACTGTCGCATTCGAATACGGATAGATTTTTATCAGTCCTTTCTTCTTATGGCCTTAGTTCTTTAGTGAATGAATCTACCAGACGCCCGTCGTGTCTTGATCATATATTTATTAAATTGCATAGAAGCAATAGGGCTTCTTATAATACAGGGACTTATGATTTTTTGGTTAACGATAGCTTAACCACTATTCAACTTGGCGTTTGTGTTTCAAGGAAGATAGAGTGAATCTCAACAAACTTCAATAAACAATAAGCATCCGCAAAACATTGGGCTTATCACTCGGTTCCAAAAGCTCTGCAATGAAATTAAAACTGAAATTCTTCGCCTTAAAAACAATTATTATACGAAAAGGTTCACTGATAACGAAAGCTGATAACGAAGAGGTCGTTAACGAAATTTTGAATAATAACCAGTGAGTAGGTGCTACAGTGTGTACGCAGAAGTAACAGTCCGTAAAATGGACCGTTGAATACCCCATCCTATCCTGCGAATTGTTGAATGCCCCATCCTATCCGTTAAATACCCCATCCTATCCAAATGCTGATGGCACAGTTATTTTTTGACATTTTATAAGTAATGCAAAGGGGCGTATTCCAACCGCCCCTAATTACAAACTATTAATTATAAGATATTTCCACAGATATCTCCAAGTTTTTGGTTCACAATATTTTTGAAACATCGACCCCTAAATGGGGGCGTGGCTTAAAACTTTATACGGACGAAATCTGGACTGAGGTCTAGTTTACCTAACCTGCTACTTTTTTTGTTTCACGCTTTCCTAAATTAGGCTCAAGCCCAGTCGAAAGTAAATTTTTGTGGAAAATGTTAGGTTTTCCTTCAATTCTGCCTCCAAATGTGGGCGTGGCCCAAAGTCTTGAAGGAGCAAAATGTGGAAATAAGCGTTTTTTACATAAAATATTAAGCAAATGCCCTTGAAGTCTTGGGGGTCTACCATTATTATTTCACCGTGTTAAAAACTATGTGACAAACTTAATATACCTCCCATGCAGGGGTTAGAATAGCCTTGAGGTAAGGTATGCCTGTCGTAAGAGCCGACTAAAATCCACCGGAAGAAGTATTCGTTAGTGTTTCAACGGATGCTGTCGATGCTGCTCTATTTGGGGCAACTTTTGGCAGTAAGGTTTTAATTTTTAGATGAATCTGAAGGTTAAACTAAAATCCAGAAGCGTCTGTCACACATTGTGCGGCTCACTGGTCGGCGTCTGTCTCCAAAGAAGAACAGAGAAGTCCACCGGTAAACCAGGACTCAGTGAAAATTAAGAGCTTAGAAAAGGAGAATAATTAACTAGGAGCTAAGCTTACTGAAATGGAGCGACTCTTCCACGATCTAAAAATGGAAGTTGCTCTATGCGAAAAGAAAACGAGGATATTAAAAATACTCGTTTAACGAAAGACTGTGAGAAACCGAAAAGTGTGTAACACCGAACCGACCAGCAGTCGAATACTTCACGGATGAGGACGAACTTGCACTTGAGACCGATTCAGTTTCAAGGAAAAGGTCTAGCAAGAAGCGTAAGGCGAATTCCCCTCCCGAAGTAATACAAAAAGAAGATAAGCCCTCTGGCTCAAACAATCCTAAGCCAGAAGCGAAAATTCGTCCACCTCCCGCAATTAACATCGTCGGGAAGGCAGACTTCGGGAGACTGCGCAATCTTCTTGCAAACATGGTGAGAACAGAAAACTATAAGCTTACTTCGTACCGAAATAACGTGTGGAAAGTAAATGAACGTAAAATAAAATAAAAACGCCGATTCCTGTCTCGCGCTGTCTCTTAGACTGAATGCTTATCAAAATAAAAAATATTAAAATATAAAAAAAATATAAATATTAAAATATACTTATCAAAATAAGTACGAATAACCATTGCGAGTCATTGTAAGGGGGCTCCACCCTTCATGCACAAAAGAAGACGTTGTAGAAGACGTAAAAAATAAAGGCCTTAAAATTATTGATGCTGTCAATATCATTAAAAAGGAAAAGCAACGCACGGAAGGAGAAAGAGACACTGTGATCAGACCCGGCCTTCCAATTTTTATGCTCTCCTTTGAAAATAAAAAAAAAATGATACTTAGCATCAGGGTTAAAATCGAAGCCATGCGAAAGGGCAATAGACTGATACCATAGTGTAAGCGATGCCAAGAATTCAGGCACACAAGTGCGTATTACCAAAAAGAACCACGTTGCGTGAAATGTGCCGGAAAACCTCTCTCAACAGAGTGCAAATTTTAATTGGAGGCTCCAGCAGTTTGCGTCAATTACAACGGAAACCACCCCGCAAACTATCGAGGGTGCGAAGTAGCCATAAAGTTGCAAAATGGACGAGAAACTCTTAAGAAAAATATTCGAGGTCAGAAACCAAGCCCTGGACGTACAATAACTGCTGAAATTCCTAAGCCAAAGACTCCAAAGACGCCAAAGCCCATCAAAAGTGGAAGATTGGGAAAGGAGGCGTCGACAAAAGGCGTAAAAGCTCCACAAAAGAGCGGCGCCAGTTCAAGTGCAGCGGAGAAACCGCCACTGGTCGGACAGAAATCATACGCACAGGTTGCGGCAAACGAAAACAAGGCAAGATCGCCCACAACAGATGCAGTGTCTCAGATCCTCGCTGTAATCTTGGAAAAACTTGAGGATCAGACTAACATCAGCAAACTTATATTTGACAAACTGAGCAAGCTCGAGTTTAAGCCTCGAAAAAATTACAAGAGAACATGAAAATGAAACAGTTATTTAAAATACTAACATGGAATGCAAACGGCCTTCTGAATAAAATCGACGAACTAGAAGTATTTCTACGGAAAAATAAAATTGATATTTGCATAATTACGGAAATTCACCTTAAAAACGGGTCTAGACCCAAACTTAAAGGTTACAATGACTATTACGCACATCACCCTTCGCAAAATTCGAGAGGAGGTTCCTCCCACTACATTAAGAACTGTATAAAGCACTTCAAGAACACAGAAGTTGAGCTAGACTCTATGCAGATCAGTTCAGTTTCTGTAAAAATTGACTGCTTAGATAACAACATTGCATCTTGTTATTTCCCGCCAGGATATAGACTGGAGGAAGACGATCTTGATCGTATGTATGACTTCATTGGGTCCAGACCTTAACGCGGAGCATACTTTTTGGGGTTCACGATGCAATTCAATAAGAGGCAGACTACTGTACAAAAACAGTATGAAACGTGGGGTGAACTTTTTCTCCACGGGTTAGCCAACATATTGGCCAACCGATAGGAATAAAAAACCTGACGTTGTCATCTTTTTCATCGCTAAAGGGTACCCCAAATACCTTACGCGAATCGAAGAGTGTTATGATCTTTGCTCAGACCACTCAGGAGTCATCTTGAAGATGGGTGGAAGACTGGCGAAAATATAAAGAGCTCCTAGATAAGCTAGCAAAAACATGAACTGGGACGACTTCAGAAAGGACTGTAGGGAGGTTGTTGGCTTGAATGTGCCATTGAGAACTCCTTTTGAGTTAGAAACCGCAGTTGGCCAATTCATTGAAGCACTTCAGAGCGCTGCTTGGAACAACACTTCGTCCCAAAAGAACTACGCACAACATATCGGCTCGAAATCGAAGAAATGATTCGTGGGAAGAGAAGAGCGCGTAGAAGATGGCAAGGCACGAGGGCTCCCCTCGACAAAACCCTCTTGAACCACCTCTGTAACAAACTGAAAGGAATGTTGCAAGATTTTAAAAATCGTGAGACCACTGAATACCTTGAAGGCTTGTCGGCGGGTAGGAGCTAAAATTACTCGCTGTGGAAAGCAGTTAAGTCTATCATATAAAATAAATAAATAGAGTGGCGCAACAGCTCGATGTGAATCAGGGCCAACTTCTCAACAATGTATGTTGTGTGTGTTGATTTCTTCACATACAAGGGGACCTACAATTTTTTGCCGAATCCGAACGGCAGTTTGAGAAGTTTTTCAAAACAAGATACTCTCGGAGAGCTTGTCAAACCCTCGCGGAGGTGGGGACCGTGAAAAAGAACAAGTCTTTTTTTCCAGGTGACAATGGCAGAATTCGAACCCAAACCTCCGGCGTAGTAAGCACACACACTAACCACTACACCACGGCACGCCAGTTAAGTCCATCAAGAAACCTATAATCCACTTGGCACCAATAAAAAAAGCTAACGGCGAATGGGCAAGAGAAGACAAAGAGAAAGCGAATTTGTTTGCTGAACATTTAGGAGAAACATTCAAGCCTTTCGACGGTCCGCCGTTGGCTGACGTTCAAAACAACAACGCGGAACCTTATTCCTTTAGAATGCAAAAAGCTTCGTTAGTTGAACTCCGACAGACAATGAACAAACTTAAAAATAATAAGGCCCCGGGCTACGACCTGATCACTGGCGAAATATTGAAAGAACTACCAAAAAAGGCACTAGTCGAGCTACTTTATATGATAAACGCTTCTCTTAGACTTCTATACGTTCCAAGACAATGGAAAGTTGCTGAAGTCATTATGGTTCCAAAACCGGGGAAATGTGCAAATGATAAAAAATCTTACAGGCCCATATCGCTTCTGCCGATAGTATCGAAAGTATTCGAGAAACTTCTGCTAAAGCAATTGCAACCAATAATTGCAGAAAGACGATTGATCCCGGATCATCAATTCGGTTTCAGACCCAATTATTCCACAATAGATCAAGTCTACAGAATAACGCATGGAATTGAAAAAGCCTTAGAAGGGGAAAAAATATGTGCAAGTGCTTTCCTATCGCAAGCCTTTGACAAGGTATGGCACGAAGGCTTGAAATATAAGCTACGGTAAAGCTTGTCGGAAGACATGTTTAAAATATTGGAAAATTATCTTGAAAGCAGACTCTTTCGTGTTAGGTGAAGTAACGAATACTCGAGTTTCAAGCAAATTCGGGCTGGCGTACCTCAGGGCAGCGTCCTCGGTCCGACCCTGTTCCTGTTCTACACAAGAGACATACCTCTAGATGGCACGAAGCGGACGATACGGCCATCCTGGTAACAGGTGAATCAGTCGAGTCATCAACGAGAAACCTCCAACGAGCATTGGACAGAATTTGTGTCTAGACGAAGACTTGGCGAATCGCTCTTAACGAGAACAAGTCTACGCATGTGAATTTCACTTACAAAGGGTTAACAATTTACCTCTGTTCATAAATTCTGCACAAATACCTTATGCAAATGAAGCAAAATATATAGGAATGACACTGGACGCTAAACTAAGGTGGAAACCACACGTAAAGAAGAAGCGTGACCAGCTCGAGATTAGGCTCAGGGAAATGTATTGGCTTATCGGAAGATTTTCGAATTTAAGCATATATTACAAACTGCTCTTGTACAGGCAGGTCTTAAAGCCGTTCTCGACATACGGTATACAACTTTGGGGTTGTACCAAGCCGAGCAATATGTCCGTGTTGTAGACTTTCCAAAACAAGACACTAAGAGCAATTGTGAATGCTCCATGGTATATTAGGAATAGTGATATTCACAGAGATTTAGGAATAGCTACCGTGAGCGAAGAAGTAAAAAACCTTGCTCGAAAGCTAAATGCTCGCCTTCATGTTCATTGCAACAATGAAATGATCCGTACTCTCAACGAGACTCTTAACGATGTAAACAACGAGCGACGACTATAAAGAACAAGACCCTTCGATCTAGCGACGTAGGGTGAATCCGCACGAATGAATGGCCTTAGTAGGTGCATTCACTGGATAGCAACCTATCCAATGCGATTAACACTACGGAAGCGTAAGCTACTTGTTAAGTTAACTTAGTTGTAGTCAAGAAGAATTATGAGAGATTGAAAATTTACTACTATGACGTGCGTTCTGGCAGTTTTCATAGTGTCTCTCATAAATGGCTGGTTTTTTTCGCTCGTGGAAATCGGGCTTAACCAATATCCGCCACTTCGGTTTTATATACCTGCTATAGTGGGCATATTGGTATCTTTGAAAGATTTGTGGAGTTTAAGCCTCCATCCATTATAGTATTCAAAAAAAAAAATTATTGAAAAGGAGTGGATGCCATGCCCCTTTTTAAGGGAGAAGATTCTTTAACTGAGAAATTCTAAATACAATTGAAGTTAATAAAAACTGAAATTAAACAACCAATATTTATGACACAGTTCGGAGCTTTGGGATGGGTTATCCAACGATTCGCCTAAGCGGATTGTTAGTCTCCCACTAGTTAATACGGTGACTACTCAATCTCTATAGAGCTCACCGAAATATTGCCCGCCGTCGATATGATTTCCAAAGTCGTTGATATAAGCACAGTTCCTGAGTTTTTCATTGAAGCTAAAATCAGCATCACACTTCTTTTCTTTGCTGGTCCCTTTTTGTTAATATATTGTTTACTTTTTTAAGTCAAAATTGAGGAAAAAACGAGTGAGTAAGTGCTACAGTGTGTACTGTAGCACTTACTCACTCGTAAAACGGACCGTTGAATACCCCATCCTATCCCACATTGTAAAATGTTGATGGCATAGCTATTTTTTAACATTTTATAAGTAATGCAGACTTCGAAAAGGGGCGTGGTCCAATCGCCCCTAATTCAAAACTATTAATTATAAGATATTTCCCACGACACAGTGCTTTCTTTGTTAGAGTCTAATGTTGATCAATGGCAAGACAAGTTTTCTGATCTGATTTCAATGGTAGACGAAAAGCTATATATTCAAAACCTCTCCAAAGCAACTTCTTCCACATCTCGGAATGTCTACAAAAACTTAAGCCACCAGCTTTCTGTTGCTAACTATTTTCGCAGAGAATTCTCATCCCAAGTAATTAGTACTGTCTTTAAAACCAGAGTCGAAATTCTGAACCTGAATTTTATACCTCATCGAAACGATTTGCCAAAATCGTGTAGTTTATGCAACAGAAGGGAAAACGAAGATGTCTACCACTTCATTGCTATCTGTCCTATTTTGGAGGAAATTCGAAGGTTATATTTCCAACAAAGTCAGATTCCTTTGCCACGCTTTTACGATATTATGAATGGAACCGAGGGATGGCTAAGCCTGTATAACTATTGCAAGCAAGCTCTTACCTACCGCAATAGCTTTATGTCATAACATCAGTTGTTCACTCAGTTACTGTAGTATAACTTCTTTAATTTTATGTTTCAAATCATTAAAATTGTGGTATTTTTATGCCTTCCAGTCAATACACAAATGCATTTATTTTAAATTAATTGTATATTATATTATATTATTAAATAAGAAAAAAACATTTGCTTTTATATCGTTTTTATTAATGAAATGTCTCTTCAGGCGGCAGGTTTTTGCCATGCTATTATTCTTGTAAATTGCTCTGTAAACTCTAAAACGAAATAAAGAATTTATAATAATAATAATTATATAAGATATTTCCACAGATATTTCCAAGTTAGACTTAAATGTACGTAATAATGCAATTTTTTGGTTCAAATTCAATATTTTTGAAAAATCGACCCTTTAGGGGTGGATTAAAATTTTATTTGAACGAATTCTGGACTGAGGTTTCGTTTACCTAATCTGCTACATTTTTGTTTCATTCTTTCCCAAATTAGGCTCAAGGCCAGTCGAAATTAAGTTTTTCTGGAAAATGTTAGGTTTTTCTTCAATCTTGTCTCCAAATGTGGGCGTGGCCCAAAGTCTTGTAAGAGCAAGATGTGGAACTATGTATTTTCTACATAAAATATTAAGAAAATTTTTTTCCATTTTCGAGCATAAATATTGAGTAAACTGCATTTGAAAATCTACCATTAAAAAAGATTCCACGCCCACTAGAAGAGGTTTACCAACTTAATTTGTCTCTTTTGTGTCCTACATTCATTAGGAGGTGTTAAATGTCAAATTACAGCCTTTTAGAACGTCTTACAGTTTTGAAAACTCTGGAGGTAGTTGCACATTTAGACCGATTGTGGACGTGTCTTTGAGCGGATTTCAAAAATTTTTACACTTGTACTGCTTCGCATGAACCGTGGACCTTACGTACGAAGTTTCAGCACCCTAGCTCAAAATTTAAGGCCTAAAAACATGTGATATACAGACGGACGGACGGACGGAAGGACATGGCTCATCCGATTCAGAATTCGGTCCCGATCATATGCCCTTAAGGTCTTGGGGGTCTACCATTCTTATTTCACCGTGTTACAAACTATGTGACAAACTTAGTATACCCCCTATCCTATGGGATGGGGTATAAACATCTGTCAAAATGACAATTGTGTTTTCGTTTTTACCACACCTGCGCAATTTTCTTAGGGTGAGCTAACATTGAGAACACAAAATCGTATTAATTTTATTTACTAAGCATGCCTGGAAGTACTGGAATGTTTATGACAGGGCTTTTATTATTTTATTTTTTTTTTTAATATTTCAGGTGTTACTGATGTTCAGTTGTGAATTATGTAGGTATGTAAAAAATATCAGTTATTCAGCAAAACAAGAGTAACAATCGAATTGATTTTAATATATTTATTAATTAAATAAATTAATTAAATTTATTGAATTTTATTCCACAAATGAGAAAACCTTTTCAGGAAGAGGCCATTGATTTTTACTTGCACCAGTGTTTTGTAAGATTTCTCTGGGACTTTTTATGAATTGTCAGAGTCTTAAACTTTAAAATATGAATGAAATTCAAGAAAATTCTTGACTAGCATGTAAGAATACAGAGGAATGCACAGGAAAATATAATTAGTTCTAAAAATTAATCATACTAATTTTATTTATGCTTTTATTAAAAAAAAAGAAAGTATAAATAAGTTTATTGTAAGTATATTATTTTAAATGGATATGTAAAACTAAAAATATTAAGCGTTCCCAAATTGGAGTAAAATAAGCACGTTTGAAAGCATCAATTTATAGGAGATGTCATTGGATTTACTTGAAACTTTTTTTTACCTGTGTTTAAACTTGTTTGTTTAATGAATGCTTCTACTGCTGTCAAGTTCTATTGGTAGGTACCTAAAAAAATACATAATTTGCATAAATTTTTTTAAACTACTTTGCTATTTCACTGACAGAAATAAATTTCAATGTGCTACTGACTTTTTTACAATGTTATCATAAGAACAAGCATGCAGGGAAGTTAAGAATTAGTTTCATTTGCGCTTTTTATGTTTGGCTTGCATCTATATATGGGAAATTTTATAAGGTATTTGACGTACATTATATTTATTAATTTATTTATACAGTATTTTATAAAATAAATTCAATAAATAACAAAGGAGGCATCTTTGTTATTGATGTTGTTATTTTTAAATATATATACAAAAACATATTATAGAACAAATGAACATAAGACTAAAAAGTAAAAATTAATAACATAACAATGAACAAAAAAAAAACTTCACATCATGTATCTATTATATCACGTACATAATATATATATTCGAATCCGATTTCAATAAAAATAATGTTAAGGTCTCAAGCAAAACAACATCAATGTAGCACGACCCATTATGTGGCGACTTCCAAATATTGGAATTTGATACAAATTTCATCCGATAGACGGAGTAAAATGCAAGACTTTCCCCAAAGTTTTTAATGTGGTTCCTCATGTTAAATATGGTAGGGATTCAAAATTCTTTTAACGACGCAATTCTAATCGTCTTCCGTTTAGTTTCAGTTAACACACCCTAACCTATCCAATATAAAAAAAAAATAAATAAATAAATAGAGTGGCGCAACAGCTCGAGGTGAACCAGGGCCAACTTCTCAACAATGTATGCTGGTGTGTTAATTTCTTTACATACAAGGGGACCTACAATTTTTTGCCGAATCCGAACGGCACTTTGAGAAGTTTTTCAAGACAACTGATACTCTCGGAGGGCTTGTCAGACCCTCGCAGAGGTGGGGACCGTGGAAAAGAGCAAGTCTTTTTTTTTTTTTTTTAGGTGACGATGGCAGGATCCAATCTATCCAATATAAGGCAAATTTAAATTCCTCTCTGCGAAACCATCCAAGTATGAGTTAACAAATTACTCTAGAAATTCCTTTAGCACAAAGCCACCAAATTCGTTGAAAAAAAGGTGCAAACAAACAAGACCAGAAAGCCTTTACCACAACTGGTGAAGCGTATGCTATTGCCGAGGATGATCCCATATTTGGTTCGTCCTCCAAATTAAGTGGTCTGGCCAAATTCAAGCTTATGTACAAGAAGTACTGGTATGTGTTGGTTCCAGTGCATGTCAGCACCTCAATTGGCTGGATATAAGATTCTATTATTTATCAAAAACGTTTTTTCTTCAAAACTCCAATGTATTTTTTTGGCTTTTCGTTAAGCGGCGTTGATATACCTGAGCGTGTCAATCATAAAAAAGGTTAGACACTCCGATATTGGACATTCCGTAATTGCATATCTTTATTACAAAATTATTACACCATCGTGGTGTATGGTTAGTTTGAGTAAGTAGTTGATTTGTTTCTGCCCCCATTGCAGGCATGACAACAATTTCCATCAAACGATTAGTGCTTGCTGGCTACATCAAAGCCATACCGACCAAAAAGGAGCTCATGGCAATGTATGAACAGAAAAAGGCTGACCGAGCGAACCGCAAGGAAGACGGTGCCGCCAAGAATCCTGAAAGCATACGTTGTAGATTCTGTGTCTTACTATCTATCGTTTGTTTGTAAGAGATTCTAGGGTATATCGCTGCAAGATCACCGGTGTTTTGTTGTTTATTACTTGCTTGACATCTATTTAATCTTAGGTTAATCTTAGTCACATAAAGATTACCTATAGTAAAAATATATTTTTATGTGGTAGGTAATATGTGCACCTGCACAGGTAGGTACGCAAAGTTTTTTGAGGATTAGACAATAATTAACCAAAACGTTAAACTTTTTTGCAGGAAGTGAAATACAATTAAAGTTTTTACGTGACATCCAATGGCCAGGTGGAAAAAAAAAAACACGTCAATAAAACGTCGTCAGACTCAGATATTGCCAGTATTCCTCTTTAAAGCGTTTGTTGACCCAGAGCACTTTTCAATTGGATGCAAAACTTTTTAAATCGACTCGCTTCACCGTCTGGTCTCTATCCCAGGTGCAAACTTGACCGCCTCCGGTAAATAAATATATGAAACTCTGAATCGTTGCCATCACCATGCCTCTTAATCGCGGCCATTAATTGCTATGATATTTTGACTTGATTTAAAGAGTAATGCCAAGCAAAAAACGTGATACGTAGTTTCGTAAATTTCATGTTGCTATCCCTTACTGCCCTTTGATAATTTAGTATCGAGCATCCCACTCATTTTGCAAGATAGCTATTCGTGACCATGTTAATCAACCAATAGCTTTCAGCACACTAAAATTTAGTGTACAGATAAGCGAGAAGCTGTATACTTAAATTGTTATTAGTTGCGTTTTTTTTTTTTAGAAAGTGTGAGGCTTTAATTTTAGCTGAATACTAAATTTCGTTATTAGTAAGGCCCATAATAGTTGAGAGTTTGATTTGAGTTGAGTGGGAAATTCAGTCCAGATTTTCCGGCACAAGAATCGGATAGTTGAGTTGAGTTGATTAGACGATATAACAACGGGCAGGCCGCCCGATCAACACAAAAAAGCGTACGAGTGCTGTCAAAATGTGAATTCTTTCACATTTTTCGACCCCGGGATGCAAAACAAATCGTGTTTCCATTGAAAACCAGTGAGTAAGTGCTACAGTGTGTACGCAGAAGTTACAGTCCGTAAAACGGACCGTTGAATACCCCATCCTATCCCACATTGTAAAATGCTGATGACATGGTTATTTTTTGACATTTTATAAGTAATGCAAACTTCGAAAAGGGGCGTGGCCCAACCGCCCCTAATGAGAAACCACATATATATCCAAGTTACACTAAAATGTACGTAAAAATGCAATTTTTTGGTCCAAATTCAATATTTTTGAAAAATCGACCCTTAAAAAGGGGCGTGGCTAAAAACTTTATATAAACGAAATCTGGACCGAAGTCTCGTTTACCTAACCTGCTACATTTTTTGTTTCATGCTTTCCTAAATTAGGCTCAAGGCTAGTCGAAATTAAGTCTTTCAGGCAAATTTTAAGTTTTTCTTCAATTATGCCTCCAAATATGGGCGTGGCCCAAAGTCTTGTATGAACGAAATGTAAAACTAAGCATTTTCTACATAAAATTTTAAGCATTTTTTTTTTTAATTTCTAGCAAAAATTATTGAGTAAACTGCATTTGAAAATTTACTATTAAAATAGATGCCACGCCCACTAGAGGAGTTTTACCGATTAAATTTTTCTTTTTTGTGTCTTACATTTATTAGGAGATGCTAAATGTTAAATTCCAGCCTTTTAGAACGTCTTACAGTTTTCAAAATTCTGGAGGTAGTTGCACATTTAGACCGATTGTGGGCGTGTCTTTGGACGGATTTGAAAATTTTACACTTGTACTGCTCCGCATGGCGCGGACCTTACGTACGAAGTTTCAGCACCCTAGCTCAAATTTAAGGCCTAAAAACATGTGGCATACAGACGGACGGACATGGCTCATTCGATTCAGAGTTCGGTCTCGATCATATGCCCTTAAGATCTTGGGGGTCTACCATTATTATTTCACCGTGTTACAAACTATGTGACAAACTTAATATACCTCCTATCCTATGGGAGGGGGTATAAAAATTAATAGTTTCTGTAGAAGTGCGAATATTTTTAACACAAAGGATCTAGACTGCAACTTAATGCTTAATCAAGAAACACGATTTAAATTTTTAAATAGTGATTTGGCATTAAAAAAAAAGCAGTAGGCGTAAAACTGTTAGAAGTTCTAGGCGAAACAAGTTCTTTCCTGTTGTTTTCCATTTCAGTCTAGGTTATATGTCAACAACATTGCGTCTCTACCACGCAGAGCTATTGCGAACGAATCAACTCGTGTCAACGCAACTCGATCCATGTATAAATGCTGTTGTTGTTATTTGTAGAACCAAAATTTCAAGGAACAATAATAACGCGGAACTGTAAAAAGATTTTTGGAAAAGAATTTATATGGTAATGGGTGGTAGCGCATTTTCGTTGGAATCGTGCCGTAGTAGTAAGATTCTATTGTGTTCGCAATAGACAACGTCCGCATCAACAACAATGGCGACGAGTCACATGTTCGGACACACCTACATCAACATAAGCTATTGTGCCCGGGCTTAAATTGCGATTTGTCATTTTTTCTTGAACCCAGCATCAGCATGCAAACCCCATGGTCAACGATGTGTAGCATGTGTTCCAAATTAAATGAGGTTGGCTAGTATACAACAAGTAAGACCTACGCATGTTTCCTTGCGATTAGGGTGTAGTATGTAGTAGTAAGTACTTGGAACACTGCATGTAACTGTCCCAAACATGGGTAGTACCACTGATTAGATTATAAGGAGATAGCCAACTTCGCATTTTTTAACTCTATTTTGTGTTTTTTATTTCACCTCCTTCAGGCATGGTTAAGTTGATACAATTGTATCGATTCGAATTGACTTCAGTACAAAAGTACAATCTTGTTTAATTCGGGGATAAAAGTACGTCGCCCAAATACAAAACCTATTGAAAAGAAATTTTACCTGAAAATCAGCAAGCATAGAATAGAAATGCTTGGAAAATTAGAAATCCAAGTGCATCGATAGTTGTATAAACATCTTATTTCGTTCGAAAATTGTTTGTTTAAATAACGCATTCTTATTTTTCATGCAAAAAATTTATTTCAGTATAATTGGATCAGTTTCAGTACAAACTGAAAGGTATTTTTAGTACAACTCGAAACTTTTCAAAATAAGACACTCAGAGCAATCGTTAATGCTCCATGGTATATAAGAAATAGCGATCTACACCGAGATCTAGGAATCGCAACCGTGTCTGACGAGGTAACAAACTTTGCTCGCAAACTTAGTACTCGTCTTCGCGGACACTGCAACAATGAAATTATCCGAACTTTGTATCAGACAAATCTTACGCGCCGACTACAACGAATCAGACCGTTAGATCTAGCAGCATAAGATGAAACCGCATAAATTGACGGTATTGTAGGTGCCTTCGTTGGAAGGCAGCCTGCCACACGCGATTATTACAGAAGCCTGAACTACTTGTTAAGGAAAATTAGTCGTAGTCTGACGGAAAATGGGAGGTTTTTTAGTAAGTAAGAATCTCACACTACTATGAGCACGCGCGGCCGGTCCTCGTAGTGCCTATGAAGGTTTTTCCTACCCACGGGAAAAAAAAAATATCTGCTCCTTACCTGTGGAGAGAAGTAATTTGAATGGAAAATCAAAACAAAAATCCATCTTTTTCAAAAAACCCATCTCTGGCGGGTTGGATTGGCAATTGGTAATCTTTGAACAAACATTAGTAATTTGCCAGAGGCCAGTCTTTGCTTTGATCATCGGCGGAGGTGAGGGAGTTGATGGTGATTTCTTTAGATTGTCCGCACTCGCGGATGAATCAACCTAGTTGTTGGATGCTTGCTTGCTGCTAGAAATGACTTACTTTATTATTGCAAGAAAACAATAATTTTTGCACTGAAAATTTCATACGAACCTTCATTTCTTGTCACAATGTCAGCTGTTTTTGACGTCAAATAAACTCACCTCTGTCAAAATTTTCGTTTGCTGTCATCGTTAACTTCACACGTATTCACGGATAGGACTCAAAGAGAGATCCCGTTATTTCGTTTTTTCCGGGTGTTTGAGAGCAGGGGGTTGCAGAGTTGGCTATCTCCTAATAATCTGATCAGTGGTAGTACGCTACATGTAAGTAACATGTGGGAATTGTGTCAGATTTTGACGTGAGAAGCGCATGTGCATGCCTTAATTTGCATGTGAATGGATGAATGAATGAATGTTCTTTATTTAGCTTTGAAGCCATTAAGTTACATTTTTACAATTATGATCAAAATTATAACTATCTACATAACTTATTATTTACGTAACATTATCATTACTTATCATTATTTTACATAGATTGAACATATTGAATAAGCTTCATTTAAATTCATTAATATTAAGCGTGTTTTTTATTTCTATGGGAAGATTATTAAAGCCATTAAAACCCATACAAAAAAAAAACTTTATTTGGCCTCTCGTTGTTCTTGAGAATTCTATTCTAAGGTTTCTCCTATTCCGAAGATCGTATGGCACAATTTCGTTCGTACGTACATTTTCACATAAAAAGCCAGGCAACAAATTGCTTTTTATTTTAAATACAAATACAATACTTAGAAAAAAAAAGTCCTTGTTTACATGAAGCCATCTTAAGGCGTTATGCATGAAACTAACTGGGGTATATCTATTACATTTTACAATATTTCGCATAACTTTGTTTTGCAATAATTGTAGCCTTTCTTTATAAGTTTGAGGACACATATAAAATAAACTCTAAGAGTAATCAAAGTGAGGTTTTATCAGGAGAATAGATACTTTAACTGCAGTACTCATAGACACATTTTTTCTTATTTTTCTTAACACGCGAACTTTTTTAGATATTTATTAACATATATAGTCTATATGATCCTTAAAGGTAAAGTTTTCATCCAATACCACCTCAAGATATTTTATTTGTTTCACTTGCCCAACGGGTTCATTATTTAGAGACACATTTACATTTGCATTTAATTAACTTACAGGATTGCAACAAAAAATCATGTACTTAGTTTTAGCAACGTTCAGCACCAGTCGATTAATTTTCAGCCACGTATCGATTCTCTCCAGGTCTTGGTTTACTTTATCAAAGCATTTCGCAATGTCTTTTCCAGTGATGTAGAGTAATCCCTCATCCGCAAACAGGATCAATTTCGCAAACTTAATCGATTTTTTAATATCGTTTATGAACAAAAGAAATAACAACACTCCCAGAATAGTGCCTTGCGGTATTCCTACACTGACACAGATTGGTGCCGATATGTTACCTTTTACAGAAATTCGTTGTGTTCGACGCGACACAAAGGACATAAACCATTTAAGTTCAACTGTTTTCACACCATAGCACCTTAATTTTTTTTAACAAGATATTGTGTTCAAAAAATTGTGTTTACTGTTTCAAAAGCACGTTAAGTCCAGAAACACAGCAATCACCACATTTTATCCATCAATTTCCCTCCTCCAATCAGTAATCATAAAGTTCAGACAAGTTTCAGCAGAGTGATTTTCCCGAAACCCCGACTGTTTATTATCTAGAATGCTATGCCTTTTTTATCTTCTATCTTTTTTATCGGCACTATAAGGGATTCTTTCCAGGATTGGGATATTTTTATTTCTCTTACAGTTTTTCCATCTACCACACTGAACGTCTATATTGCACTAAAGTCTATATTATAATATATAGACTTATATTAATAAAGTCTATATTGCACTCCTCAATTAAGTTTGAATAATCACAGTACATCGTGGGGTGCCGTGGCGTAGTGGTTAGTGTGTGTGCTTACTACGCCGGAGGCCTGGGTTCGAATCCTGCCATCGTCACCTGAAAAAAAAAGACTTGTTCTTTTTCACGGTCCCCACCTCCGCGAGGGTCTGACAAGCCCTCCGAGAGTATCATTTGTCTTGAAAAACTTCTCAAAGTGCCGTTCGGATTCGGCAAAAAATTGTAGGTCCCTTTGTATGTAAAAGAAATTAACACACCAGCATACATTGTTGAGAACTTGGCCCTGGTTCACCTCGAGCTGTGGCGCCACTCTATTTATTTATTTATTTTATTTTTAATCACAGTACATCACAGATCGGGTTATTTGTTTTATTGACTCAACAAAAAATTTGTTGAATTTATCACATAATATTGCACTATCATTTATCACAGAACCATCTTCCATTTGAACTTCTGAAATTGTTTCGGGACATTTCTTAAACACGTATTTCTTTAATTGTTGCTTTAATTGTTGCTTTTGAGAATTTGCATTATCTATTTTCCCTTTTACTTGCCTGCCTATATAGATTTATTTTCGTAAGCTTTGCGGCTTTGAGTTCACTATTAAACCATGGTGCGTTGTTATAAGGCACTTGTTTTATTCTTATCATAGAATCTACTACATTCTTTCAGGCTACTCACGAACTGCTCACAAAGGGTGTTTAAACTAAACAGACTCACAAAGAAAGAAATTTTGGACAATCTTGAAAGAAAGAGGCTTCTGTTATATGCACAGTATTTTATTTTCTTTTTACTATTAGTCTTACTTTGATTTTTAATTATTAAATTAATGGTTTCGTGATCATTTATTTTTAAGTTTATGTCAACCCTTGCACTAATATCATTACAATTTGTTATCATATAGTCAATCAATGTTTTGGAGTTATTTGTTATTCTGGTTGGTTCGCTTATAACCATGCGCAAACTGTTATCATTAATTATGTTCGAGATACGTCGCGTGTATGTGTCCGTCGAATCGAACCAATTCATATTCATGTCCCAAAGAATAATTTTTTTTTTTTTTCGTGGGTAGGAAAAACCTTCATAGGCGCTACGAGGACCGGCCGCGCGTGCTCATAGTAGTGTGAGATTCTTACTCACTAAAAAACCTCCCATTTTCTGTCAGACTACGACTAAGTTTCCTTAACAAGTAGTTCAAGCTTCTGTAGTAATCGCGTGTGGCAGGCTGCCTTCCAACGAAAGCACCTACAATACCGTCAATTTATGCGGTTTTATCTTATGCTGCTATTTCTAAGATTTGTCTGATCCAAAGTTCGGATAATTTCATTGTTGCAGTGTCCGCGAAGATGAGTACTAAGTTTGCGAGCAAAGTTTGTTACCTCGTCAGACACGGTTGCGATTCCTAGATCTCGGTGTAGATCGCTATTTCTTATGTACCATGGAGCATTAACGATTGCTCTGAGTGTCTTATTTTGAAAAGTTTCTAAAATAGATATATTGCTTGGTTTAGTACAACCCCAGAGTTGTATACCGTACGTCCAAGATGGTTTTAGCACTTGCTTATACAAAAGCAGTTTGTTATATATGCTTAGTTTCGAAAATCTTCCGATAAGCCAATTCATTTCTCTTAACTTGATTTCGAGCTCGTCGCGTTTCTTTTTCACGTGCGGCTTCCATTTAAGTTTTGCGTCTAGAGTCATTCCTAGATATTTCGCTTCATTTGAGTACGGGATTTGTACCAAGTTAATGAATAAAGGTTTGTTGTTTATCTTTCTATAAGTAACGTTAACATGCGTTGACTTAGTCTCGTTAAGGACGACTCGCCAGCTCTTCGTCCAGTCGCATATTTTGTCTAAAGCGCGGTGGAGTTTCCCTGTTGATAATTCAACAGTAACGAGAAAAGCAGTGTCGTCTGCGAACGTAGCTAAAATTGTTCCCTCATCGTGGGGAATGTCTCTTGTATAAAGCAAAAATAATATTGGGCCGAGAACGCTTCCTTGCGGGACACCGGCATTTATCTCTTTGAATTCCGAGTACTCATTTTCGTACCTTACGCGAAAGATTCTGTCTTAAAGGTAAGACTCTAAGATTCTATAGAGTTTTTCTAATAAGCTAAGCCTTTACTTGTACTTCAGGCCTTCGTGCCACACCTTGTCGAAGGCTTGCGATACGTCGAGAAAAGCGCTAGTACGTATCTTTTTCGCTTCCAGAGCTTTTTCGATTTCGTTTGTTATTCGATAGACCTGGTCGATTGTTGAATGCTTTTTCCAAAATCCGAATTGGTGATCCGGAATCAATCGTCTTTCTTCAATGATTGGTTGCAACCTTTTAAGCAACAGTTTCTCGAATACCTTAGATATTATCGACAGTAGCGAAATAGGTCTGTATGACTTTTTGTCGTTTGGACATATTCCTGGTTTCGGAACCATTATGACCTCAGCCACTTTCCATTGCCTTGGAACGTATAAAACTCTCATGGAAGCGTTAATGATATAGAGTAGCTTGACCAAAGCTTTTTTCGGTAGCTCCTTTAGAATTTCGCTAGTAATTAAGTCGTAGCCAGGGGCTTTGTTGTTTTTCAGATTATTTATCGTTTGACGAAGTTCAGCCAATGACACGGTTTTTATTCTATAATTATCTTGTACCGCATAAGGATTGAGCTCCTCGACCAACGGTTCCCCGTCAAACGGTTTGAATGTTTCTTCTAGGTAATCTGCAAATAAATCCGCTTTTTCCTTGTCTTCTCTCGCCCATTCGCCGTTGGCTTTTCTTAATGGCGCAGAGTGTGCTATAGGCTTCTTAACGGACTTGACTGCTTTCCAACGAGAGTAGTTCGAACCTTTATCGGCAGTCAAACTTTCGAGGTAAGCAGTAGTCTCGCAACTTTTAAAATCTTGAAGTTCGTGCTTCAGTTTGTTAGAAAGGTGGTTCAAGATGGTCTTATCCGGGGGTGCTCGCGAACGTTGCCATCTCTTGCGCGCTCTCCTCTTTTCGCATATTAGCTCTTCTATTTCTCGCGGATATATTGTTCCGCTGTTCGATAATTTGGACCTCCGAAAAGAAGTGTTATTCCACGCAGCGCTCTGAATAACTCTCACGAGTTTATCTATTTCGTCTTCTATTTCAAGTGGCGTTTTGAGCGGTACATTTAAAGCTATGTTTTCTTTGCAGTATTTTCTAAAGCCGTCCTAGTCGGTGTTGTTGCTAGTTAATCTAGGCGCTCTATTCTTTTTCGCTAGGCTTCCGCCGATTTTCAAAAGAACTGCCGAGTGATCTGAACAGAGATCAAAGCGTTCTTCTACGTTCGTAAGGTAACGAGGTACCCCCTTGGCGATAAAGAAGTCGACGAGATTAGGTATTTTATTTCTGTCGGTTGGCTAATATGTTGGCTTTCCCGTCGATAAGAAGATCACGCTGCATTTTGTACTTGCTTTAAAGAGGGCGCTGCCTCTTGTTGAATTGCACTGTGAGCCCCAAAAAGTATTTTTCGCGTTAAAGTCCCCGCCGATGATAAAGTTTGACCCAAGTGAATCAAAGAGCAGAGCAAGATCTTCACCTGCCAGCCGATACTGTGGAGGAAAATAGCTCATCGCGATGTTGTAATTTATGTGACTTAATTTTGCTGAGACTGAGGTTATTTGCATAGAGTCAAGTTCTATTTCTTCGTTTTTGGAGTGCTTTTCGAGGTTTAAACTCGAGCTCGCTCAATTTGTTGAATATTACTTGATTAAGTTTCGCCTTTGCTCAAACTTTTCTAAAATCATGCCTAGAATTTGAGAGACCGAATCTGATGCGGCCGATTGTGGCTTACTTTCACGTGACGCGACTTGAGCGTACGATCTTGGACCAACAAGTGTGGATTCTCCCTTTTGACTCTGGTGGGAACTAGGACCAGCGACGTTTTCTTGCGCATGTTTAATTTTGCCTTTAATCAAACCCTTACCCCTTGTCGACTTAGGGGTTTTTGGCTTATCTACTTTAGGAGGTTTTAGGCTTGGGCCCTTATTTTCACAATTTTTCTTCGGAGCTTCATGTCGTTTTTGCAACTCAATGGCAATTTCGTAACCTCGGTACTCGCTGAGTGACTTCCCCTGCAGTTGGCGCAAACCGCGGGGGCCTGACTGCTGACATTGCAATCCGTCGAGAGATGTTCGCCGGCGTATTTTACGCATCGCGGGTTTTTCTGGCAGTACGCTTGCGTGTGTCGGAAACCTTGGCATCGCTTACATTGGGGAACTAGCATGTTGCCCTTCCGCTTGGGCTCGATTTTTACCTTGATGTTAAGGATTGATTTAATTTTGTAGATTTCGTTAATATTTTCAGTTCTATCAAAAGAAAGCATAAAAATTTGCAGGCCGCGTTGGACAACAGCGGAATCTTTACCTTCGTCCATACGTTGCTTCTCTTTCTTTATTATTTTCACGGAATAATGACATTATTTCCATGCTGGGTTAAGTAATCAATCCAGCTTTCTACCTCATTACAAAAAACACTTTTTGAAGACAGGTGACTAGTAGATTTGTATACTGCACATAAAAAGATCACAGGGTAGTTTTCGTATTGCACTTTTAAAACTAAACACTAATATTTCATTATAGCTTTATATTTTTTAACAACGACCCCCACTTAAAATTATTTTTGACGTAAACGCTACACGACCAGTTTGATAAGATTCACTCGTGCATACAAACGGAGGGTAGTACCCTTCTAGTTGGAAGTCACTCAATTCATCAACGTCAGTAACGTGCGTTTCAGTATATAATGACAATGTTCTCACACTGTACCAAGCTTTCCAGCTCGTCAAAGTTATTAGAAAGGCCCTGCGCGTTAAATAAATGCTCCTTAAGGCATTTAGTTGCTAATAGTCAGTTCTTTCTTCAGCAATCTTTAGTTTTCTTTTGAAAACCGGGCAATTAGAATCACTCGCTTTATGATTGTGGTCTACGTCAATTTTTAGGTTTGTTTTCGCATTAAAACAATTAAAACACTTATCTTGATCATTTGTACAAACTTTCACATCATGGTTTCCCGCTCAATAAGGTGCACTACGGCCTAAAATGTCAAAAGAAAAATATTATTAACACAAAAGAATTAGCAATAATAACATACACTCACGTCCTTAATGAAGAGTTCGCAACTTTTAAAAAGGTCGGCACTACAATACATATGTTTAGGTAATAATAATTTTAGTCGACTTAAGGCCAAGAATATATGGCCGCAGAAAAACGACTAATTGCAGTTCGTCAAGAAGCATGAGTGTTTAAATAGAAGAAAAGACACGATTACGGCTACGACAATTAGTCGCGAGCCTCGATTTGCGACAAATTTCTGAATCGCGACTCTTTCAAGCCGACCGACAAAAAAAGGATTTTTTTATTTAACGATAAATATATCGGGTGTAACCAAAATTTACTGGAATTGCACAGCAAATGAATGTTTGTGTGCTGAGCTTACCACATAAAACTTGCAAACTTTTTTTTTCATCGATGAAAATTAATTTTTCATCAAAACTGACAGGAACCGCACAGAAAATTATTGTTCATGTGCTGAGTATGCTTGCTGCAGCAAATCGCTCTGTTTTTTGTCGCACGCTTTTCTGTCGCCATATGTCCCAATCCTAAGCCTGAATTATTTGCTAAAGCGGCATATACACACATAAAAATCTCATGAAGAATGCGAGAGTGTATGAGTGAAAACAAACACCTATACTAGAGTTATAGTCCCCATTTTCAAAATAGGGAACAGGAGAGATTGCGCCAACTATAGGGGCATATCCCTCTTGAGTCTTCCGTAAGTATTCGCGAAGGTGTTGGAAACGCGTCCCAGAGCTGTAATCGAGCCTTGGTTACGGGAAGAACAGTGCGACTTTCGTCCTGGCAGAGGCACAACTGACCAGGTTTATTTTTTACTTTTTAATATGCCATAATAGTCTGTGCGTGTTTTGTAGATCTGGAAAAGGCGTATGACCGAGTCCCTCGGGATACACTGTGGAGAGTTTTGCAGGACTATGAGCTGAGTGGGCCTCTTCTGAGAGCCATCCAGTCTTTGTATGGAAACTGCAGAAGCTGTGTACGGATAAATGGCGTCAAATCCCGTCCTCTTGATGTGTGCATTTGACTTCGCCAGGGCTGTGTTCTGTTGCCGCTCCTTTTCATAGCATATATGGACTGGATGTTCTTGGCGAGCAATGTTTCGAATTGGCTGGCATTAGGATGAGCCATCTGCTTTTCGCAGATGATTTGGCCATCCTTGCATCATCCAAAGAGGAACTTCAACGAGCACTGGATAGGTTTGCAGCCATCTGTGGTGATGCTGGGATGAAAGTAAACGTGAACAAATCGGAAGTGATGGTTGTTTCCCGAACTCCTGTGCAGTGTACCCTGCACATAAATGGAGTTCCGTTAAAACAGGTGGAATAGTTTAAGTATCTCGGGGTCTTTTTCACGAAAGATGGGAGGAGTGATACTGAGTTGTCCTGTAGAATTGGCCAAGCTGGAGCAATAGTAAAGGAACTGTAAAAGAACCTGAAAGCAAAGGTCTCAGTTTTTAATTCAGTGTTCGTTCCGACCCTCATCTATGGTCATGAAATTTTGGTAATGACCGAAAAAGTTAGATCGCGTGTACAAGCTGCCGAAATGAGATTCCTGAGGTGCGTTGCTGGTGTTACTCTAAGGGATAGAGTGACAAACGTCAGTATTGGTGGGAATCTTAATGTTGAGCAGCTACTTTTCCGAGTGGAGCGATCGATTCTTCTATGGTTTGGACACGTTGTTCGCATGCCCCCTGGTAGGCCAAAAAACAGGTGGTGGGATCAGGTAAAGAACCTCTCTGAGTCCCGCCGGAGTCTCTTGAGTTGGTGGCGGAGGATCGAGAACGATGGAAAGACCATTAAGCAACCCTCGCTCCGCGACCCTTTTAAAGGATAAGCGGCCCTCGAAAATGAGTATGAGAAAAAAAGAATTCGCAAGTTTTTGTGGTTGACTCAACAATTTATCGTAGCTGCAATCGTGTGTTGTCTACTATAACTATTCAAACGATGGCGTTTCTAATCGGACGGAAATTAGTCGCGTGTTTTTCTGTCGCCGTGTGTCCTTGGGCTAATAACATTTAAACTTAAGTTTTATCGCAACAGAAGTTAGTGGTACTAGGTACTGTGCGCTGTTTAACCCTCTTGCGGTTCACATAAGACAAATTATCAAACACTGCTGCACGTCATACCTTTTGGCACGTTATATCCAGGAAAGTCATGGACAGGCCTGTGAATAAAACGCTTAGCAACTGTTTTGTGTAACTGATTACATAAAAAATTGTCATTTTTTGAATCGCAACTTATTTATCCATATAATAGTATTGAAAACAATCACGAGGCATCACACATTATTTAAAAATAAATAAAATTATCTTCCCATGTTTGGTCTTCGCTAAGGGAGGATATTTTTGGTACCTCCAAATGCGTTAAACACTTTTTTCGGGTATGGGTTAAAGTGCCTTTATCAAATCACATTCCAATTGAAAAAAAAACTTGACATATTTTAAGCACAAAACCAAAACTTAATAAAACAAACAACCGAGCCGAAACCGGAGTGAATAAATAAAAATACACTGACAACAATCCATTCAAAATTTTTGAGGGGGAGCCGTCAAATACGGAGACATCAAAACTCAAACAACTCTATTCAGTTTGAAGGTTATCTTATGAACGCAGCGGGGTTTTATATTATATATATTATATATGCGGGGTTAAAAATTAAAAATTATATGAATTCTTCAAAACTCATGCTTGATGTGTGCATGTGCTCTGTAGAAACAAATTTACAAACACACTCTCGAATGCTTGATGATATTTTGACCAGTGTATATTGCACTTAAACCAACAAAGGCGCAAAGCCATACAACACGATTCAAATTTATTTATTTAATAATAATCTATTTATTTATTCAATGTGTGGAAAAATAAATAAAAAAACTCAATTTTCACGTTTTTGCCATTATTTTCTTTAGAAAACACTTTTTGTAGAACTCTAAGCATAAAATATGTTATATTTTAATAAAGCAGTAACAGACCCCTTACTTCAATTTAGCTTACAGTTAAAAAAAAAAGGTGTTTCTAAAGAAAATAATGGCAAAAACGTGAAAATTGAGGTTTTTTAATTTTTCCGGCACTTTTTTTTAAACGGCACTTAAAGAAGAGTGCAAAAATTTATCGTAAATGTGCCAAAGAGTATAAAAAAATGCAAGCACATCTAAAATAAAAAAATTGACCAACCATGATTTGGCAGGAAATGGCGGCCATTTAAATTTTTTTTTTTTTCGAAAAATCCAGATTATGGCGGCAAAATTCAATCTTTTTTTCTTCCTTGAAGTCGCGTTTTTCTGGCATCAATGTACAACTTCTCTCCAATTTTCATGAAAATCCGAAAATTTCTTCGATTAATCGTGAAAAATCCTTAGCATTCAGAAATTAATTCTGAATGTGGGGTGCCGTGGCGTAGTGGTTAGTGTGTGTGCTTACTACGCCGGAGGTCTGGGTTCGAATCCTGCCATCGTCACCTGAAAAAAAAAGACTTGTTCTTTTTCACGGTCCCCACCTCCGCGAGGGTCTGACAAGCCCTCCGAGAGTATCATTTGTCTTGAAAAACTTCTCAAAGTGCCGTTCGGATTCGGCAAAAAATTGTAGGTCCCCTTGTATGTAAAGAAATTAACACGCCAGCATACATTGTTGAGAAGTTGGCCCTGGTTCACCTCGAGCTGTTGCGTCACTCTATTTATTTATTCAGAAATTAAGAAATTTTGAGGTTGGCCTTGTTAGCCTTGAGGTGAGCCTTGTAGCCCCTTTCAACCCATAGAAACCCGTTTTTGATTTTTTATCCCTTCACTATTAGAACCCAAGATATTAAGAAAATAGTGTTTCAAGCCTCCGGAAAATTGCTGAAAAGTCACATTTTCCCGCTTTTCCCGAGCATCACAGGATTCTTTTACCGAATTTTCTTTTTTTAGCAACGCCTCATCATACCACACAAAAAAAAAGTTCATTTTGCACTCTGAGTTACATCCATATTTACCTTATTTTTGGTTTATTTTCACACCACTAAAAGATCATTTTCATATAACGTGAAAACAAAGTAACCCTCCCCTTTTTTACCTATTGCAACCCTTCGCAGCTATTTCATAGCTTTCGGAGCAACGAAATTTAGAGCGAGAAACAATAATAGTGGCTGTGTTAAGCTATTTATGATGCGTTGTAGTACTTACGCCATTTAATAAATTTTAATTGAAATACGCCCTCGGTACAAGTAATCAGTGTGTGCATCATCACTGTGTCGAAAAATGAGCTTATAAAGGCGGGCTTTGTAATTTCGCTCGTTCCGATTTAGCTTGTTATAGACAGGAATCCATGGAACCCTTCTCTTTAGACAGAATTTGGCTTAAGATTGTGCTTGAAGGCAGATCAAAATTTATTTGTTGTGTGTATAGATCTGCCAACGACAGTAATCCTAGAATCCTTTTTGATCACTTATCTGAGAAAGTTAACTGGTTACAGATCAAACATATTTCAGCTGAGATCATTATTCTTGGAGATCTCAATGCACATAAAACCAATTGGCTTAGGTTTTCTAACATTACAGATGAAGCTGGTAGATTAGCCGAAGCTTTTGCAATAAGTAGCAATCTTGGTCAACTTATCGAAGCTCCAACACGATTTTTAATCGACTCTACAGATTTCGAAAACACTTTGGATTTGTTCACATCTAAGCCTGATATACATAATATAAATATTTTAGCCCCTTTAGGAAACTCTGACCATGCTCTGATTTCTGCAATTCATTCATTTACTGCATCAGTACCAGAACATCGGAATACTAGTCGCTTAATCTGAAACTTTAATGCTGCTAACTGGGACGACCTTCGTGACTCTTTTTGTCTTTTCCTTGGTCAGAGGTTTGTTTTAACGGTTGTAATGTTGATACTTGTGCTAAATCGGTTACTGAAATTATTCTTGTTGGTATGGAGTCATACATTCCTCACAATGTAAAAAGACTGCGATCAAATAAACCTTGGTTCAGTAGATATTGCGAACGTGCAACTGCTGCCAAAAATAGAACTTTCAGACAATGGCGCCGAAGACAATAATCCTACTGAAGCAAGCAAAAATAATTATGTTACAATCCAAAACAGATGCAATGAAATAATAAACGATTCTTAGAGAATTTCTAATGAAAGAGTAGCAACTAAAATCATCGACTGTCCAGATGGATCACGATCTTTCTGTCGTGACAAATAACAATTTGTGTTTTTTTTTTCCCCTCCTTTAGTTAAAGAAGATGGTTCGCTTGCTACATCTTCTCGCGAAAAGGCTGATTTATTCGCTACCTTATTTGCTCAGATCTCAAATATAGATCCAGGTCATTTACAGCCTCCCACAATCCCGGTAGTCGAATCAAATATGGACAATAACCGTTTTCGTCCAAGACTAGCATTTTCATAACAACTATAGTAGTACTTATGAAAAGTAGTATATAAGTACTATGTATACTATTTTCTATATATGTATAGAAAATAGTATTTTCTTATACATATAGAAAGTATATATTAAGTAAAAATTTTTCGATTTGGAACAAAAATATTGAATAAATTGCATTTATTCAAATTTTTATAAAGATAACTCTTTCAATCGATGCCACGCCCACGAGGGGTGGTCTGCGGACTTCATTTTTATTTTCTATTACTTACAATCATTAGAAGATGCTAACTGGTAAATTTCAGCTTTTCACGACGTCTTACAGTTTTGAAAGCACTGGAGGTTGTTGCACATTTAGACCGATTGTGGGCTTGTCTGTGGATAGATTTAAAAAATTTTAACACTTGTATTGCCTCGGATCACAGAAAGCTTACGTACAAAATTTCAGCTTTCTACCTGGAAATTTAAGGCCTAAAAATTGGTGACATATCTAATGGACGGACGGACATGGCTCATTCGACTCAGAATTCGGTCTCGATCATATGCCCTTAAGGTCTTGGGGTCTATCGTTATTATTTCTCTATGTTACATTTTTGCCTGTATCAAATTTAATATAGTCCATTCCTGTTGAATGGGGTATAAAAATGTGCACCTGAACTATCTTCAATACTTTGCAAATTATTTACTCTTTCAAATGCACAAAAGATATTTCCATCTTGTTCAGAAAATTCAGAAAAACTTACTCCACCGTTGACCAAATTTCTGTGTTGCTAAACATAAATACGTACAACGTGGCGCTCGTATGGGACGGCGAATCTGCTTCTGAGAATTTTCCATCTAGTATGGGTGTGCAGCAAGGGTGCATTCTGAGTACCCTTCTTTCATATTGTTCATCAACGATATAACTGATGCTGTACGCGGTGGAATAAGGATAGATCAAGCAGTAATTAACGCCCTCATGTATGCAGATGACATCGCATTTTCCTGCGATTCAATCGATGGTATGCAGCTTATGATCAACAGGTTTAATGTCTATTATAAATGCTGGAACCTGGCTGTCAACTTAAATAAATCGAAGATGATGGTGTTTAGAGAGGGAGGTGGGCGATACTGTCGAAATGAACGTTGGACATATGACGGGCATGCAGTGGAAATCGTAAAGGAGTAAAAACTATTTGGGAGTGGTGATCTCTGCCAACTTATGTATGAACAAACACATTGCGGCTAAGCTTTCGGAGGCCAAGCGAGCTAGCTCTTCGATATCGAATCGCTGTATAAATGATAAAAACGTCACACCTAGCGCCAAGCAACAACTATTTCGATCAACGGCAGCGACTATCCTTTCTTATGGAGCTCAGGTATGGCGTTCCTGTCCCTATGAAGCAGTCGAAATTTTTTTTTTCGTTATTTCCTTAAAAGGATTTTCCATTTGCCGAGCATCACTCCGAACTACACGAGGCACCTTGTAACTGGAGCCCCACCGTTGTTTTTGGATACGCTAAAAATGCATTTCAACAACATAGAGTTTTTAAGTTCTTTGTCTCTTTTTTTACTAGCGTGCCATCTCTATTTTGAGCTAAAACCATTGTGTAGGGATGGTAAACGTCAAAGTCAATAGTGTTTATATGGTAATCGCGCCTTTTCTTTTCAATTTTTGCTTGTTTATTAAATTTGCGCGATTTGGAAAAAGGAAAATGCAAAACACTAACAAGCTAAAGGATTTTGACGGCCTAAAAAGTTTGTCAGTACAGGAAAATACTTTTTTAGGTCGTTTTTCTGATAAAATTCAATGAGTTTTTCATATTTTTTTTATTACTCTTATTCCACGGATATTTAAAAACACTTTTGAAACATTTTAATTTCTCTTTATTGCACTAATTTAATAAAGAGGCAAATGTTGTAAATAAACCGTGCGAATCACCTATAAACACTGTTGACTTTGACGGTTGCCATCCCTACGAAATGGTTTTTGCTCAAAAAAAGAAGAAAAACATTCCCCTCTCTTGGTAAACTGACACTGTCGGAATAAACTCTATTGTAAGGGTGCTAACTATGAGGGATGAAAGGATCCTAAAGCTGGTTTTAAATAACGCCATAAAAACCAAAGGAAAAGTTGTCCAAGGGTGGGAACGTCTGGCTTCAGACAGTGGATTATATATACGTTTTGCACCTAACGAGCAACTGTCTTCGCTGCAAGGAAATTTCGACATGATTTTTGAAGTAACTGCGCGAACTTATTATGAAAAGTACTACAACGAAGCCGGGTCCTCGCAGCATAGGTGCTGTTACAGCAGATTGAATTACCATCTTTCGGACAAAAACTACTTCCTAAACAACAGTTCTACTGAACATATAGCCACAATTTTCAAAATGAGGAGCGAGCTGGTAAGCTTAAATCTTATACCACACCGTGCAGACCTTCCAATCTTGTGCAGTATCTGTGATATGAAGGAAAGAGAGGACGTGTTCTTGGCATCTGTCCAGTATTAAAAGAATTCCGAGTCGGCTACTTCGGAAACACTGTTTTACATGCGAACGAAGTCATCGATCTCACCACCTTTCATGAATAATGAAAGGTGGTGAGATCCACTTTACAACTATGCGATGGTGGCACTCAAATACAGGAAATGTACAATTGATGAAGCTTTCTAATTGTTACTGTTAATAAAACAAAAATAAAAAAAACTGTCGACCTGGTAAACGGCCTTGGGCCAAACCTAATTAGACTTCTGTATATTGATATTTTGTATATTTTTTATTGAATTAAAATAAAAGTCACTAAAAACTGAAAACTAACTAACTAATATTTCCATCTTCTTGGAAAATAGCCAGAGGTCAACCAATACAGGCCAAGAAATGTTTGCCACACAATTATCGGCCTATAGCTCTGTTATCTATTCTATCTTAAGTTATGGAAAAGGCTGTTAATATAGAAACGATTAAATATTTATAGAGACATACCCTTTTAAACGATCATCAGTATGGTTTTCGTAATAAACGTTCAGCTGGAGGCCTGCTAAGTTTTGTTACTCACATTTGGACCAAATCCATTAAGAAATATGGTAAATCTGGAGCTTTTGCTCTCGATAGTTCCAAGGCATTTGACCATGTGTGGCATATAGCTACGGTTTCCCGCAACATTTTTGCGGTTGGATAGATGATTTTCTCAATGGAAGATCAATCAAAATCGTAGTTGATGATGAATCATCAGATTTGTTTACAATTAACGCAGGTGTCCACAAGGTTCAATTCTGTCTCCTATTTTATTTCTTATACACATAAATGATTTGTTAAATTCAGCTTATAATAAAATATTTAGCTTTGCGGATGGTACTCTTGTTGCTTCTACCTCAAACAGAACTCCTCCTCATAGCCAAATATGCAGTTAAATTGAGTCACTTAATTCTGATCTCAAAAAGATTGTAGATTGATGTAAGGAAAATTTTGTTACTTTTAATGCTAGCAAAACACAATATTCTGTCTTCAAGGAAAAATTCATCTACTGTACCACTCCTTAATATGGAAAACAAAATCAAAAAATTAAACATGTTATTAGTCAACTAGCAAGATGCTAGTTAAAGACATTTAAAATGCTTGTGGGGTCTTTTGAAAATATTCAAAGAAACTATGAAGGTAGTCTTCCACCCCATTTTGGTGTTTCACAACAGGTGTGACAGTTTGATCGTCAGTTGGGCGCCTATCACGCCCTGCCCAAAACACAAACTTCAAAGGATTTCACACTCGAATTAAAGAAAAGTCTGCGAAAACCATGTGTGAAGCGTATATTTCAACGAGGCTTCGGTTGAATCTTCAACGTGATGGCTTCAAAACTGAACCAAAATGGGGTGGAAGACTACCTTCAAAATTTCTTTGAATATTTTCAAAAGGCCCCACAAGCATTCTATATGTCTTAAACTAGTATCTTGCTAGTTGACTAATAAAATGTTTAATATTTTGGAACTTAGATACACCGGGTCACGGTTTTTTTACATCTTTTGATTCAATATGAATCTTCAACGTGATGGCTTCAACCGAAGTCTCGTTGAAATACACGCTTCACACATGGTTTTCGCTGACTTTTCTTTAATTCGAGTGTGAAATCCTTTGAAATTTGTGTTTTGGGCAGGGTGTGACAGGCGCCCAACCGACGATCAAACTGTCACGCCTGTTGTGAAACACCAAAATGGGGTGGAAGACTACCTTCATAATTTCCTTGAAAACAAAATGATTTATGCAAAAGATAATATCCACCTTCTTGGAGTCAATGTTAACTCTAATAACTTGGCACCAACACATATCTAATATTGCTAAATCTGTTTCGTCAAAATTAAGCTATTTGTTAAGAGCAAAACGATTCTTTTCTCCTCCTCAGTTACTTCTACTTTAGAAAACTCACATAAGACCAGCAAGCATTCGCTCCGCCTTCTTGATTCAATTCAAAAAAGAGCCATTCGTTTAATCGATAATCCTGAGTTAACAACAAATCTTCAATCACTGTCTCACCGAAGACAAGTTGCGGATTTATGTCTGTATTATAAATATTATAATGGCAAATGCTCTGAAGAATTAAGTAACTTAATTCCAGACAATTCTTCTTTTGTTCGATCAACAAGGCAAGCGTTAAGCGCTCATCAGTTCCATGTCACGTTCACTTCGAAACACCTCGCCTATGATCAGACTAGAGATAGCCAACTCTGCAACCCCCTGCCCACTAAAATCCGCAAAAACCCCTACAGGGAACGAAACGGAACGTAGTGGTATCTGCCATGGGATTTACCTTCGATTTCCTGTCTGTGTGAAACACTCGTCAGCTAAGAGTGTAGTAGTGTGCCAGGCAAAGCACAGAACACAAATGCAGTCCCCAGCTAGTGGAAGCTTAGGGGCAAAAAGAGAATTCTTGTGCCGAGTTGGCTATCTCTTTATAGTCTGATCAGTGACACTGTTTCAAAATTCTTTCTTTTATAGAACAAGAACGCTTTGGAATTCTCGGCCTGGTTACATATTTCCTAACACTTATAAGCTGCAAAATTTTAAAAATAAGGTAAATAAGTATCTCCTTACATCTCGGGGCACTGTTCGCCTTTCATGAGAGAAGACATTAAAAAAAAAATTACAACAAAGTATGTACGCACAAATGCCATATGATTTGCACGCAGAAAAAAAAGCAAAGTACAAACAAGTAGCATATGATTTGAGCACTAAAAAAAATAACCTCCTCCACTGCAGAAGTAAAGAGTTTTCTTTTTGCGTGGAAATCAACACAGCTCTTCATAGGAAAAGAGTACGGTTCGTACTTGGAAAGTATTCACTTACCTGAAGCCTTTGTGAGAATTTTCATCGGCACACGTGACGGAAATCCGTCATAAAAACATATTGGAATCCACGATCCGAGTTGCATTTCCGTATAAATTTCCTTTAAATTAAGGATTTCTGACTGAAATGTTTCTTGTTTAGAAACGAAAAGTGACATTTTGGCGAAAAGCTCTTTTCCCTGCATTTTCATTCATAGAGCTTTTTTTTTGGTATCTTCGTGTAAGGAATGCCTAAAAGTTCCTTTATATATGGAAAACGAACAAAAATTACACATATACCGCATATAACTATTTAAAAAATGCAACACTGTGTTTCGATGAACGAGAAAGTTGGAGACTGGATAGAGTTTATTCGGACAGTGTCAGTTTATCAAAAGAGGGGAAATTTTTTCTTTTTTTTTTTTTTGAGCAAAAACCATTTTACAGTGATGGCAAACGTCAAAGTCAATAGGGTTTACTCCGATAGTGTCAGTTTAACAAGAGAGATGAGATTTTTACTTCTTTTTTATCAAAAACCATTTTGTAGGAATGGCAAACTTCAAAGTCAATTATGTTTAAATGTATTGTATTGATATGTACAGTATTGATTCGCACGGATATTTTCAACATTTGCTTGTTTATTATATTTGTGCAATTTAGAGCCGATTTCATAGTCGAAACTTAAGTATCGATTATGACACTTGACTCATTCAGGATGAAATAACGTTTTCACATTCATTTTTTTTCAATCACAAACTTAAGTCACCAACATGGGCGGCTAAAGTTTTTCACAAGTAACATTGCAAATTATTTTTATTTTGATAAAAAGCACATCAATGCTACAATAATGAACGGATAAAGGGAAAAACTAACACGATGCACTGGAAATTTTTATTGAATCTTTCAAAAACTGCAAAACAAAATTTTTTTGACACCATTTTCTTGGAGCTTACGGCTAATATGCAAAACCGTCAGTGGAATCGGAACGGAGAATGCGTACTTAACTTAAATTTTACTTAAGTTGCCACTGTGAAATCGGCCCTTAGAGAAATTAAAATGTTTCAAAAGTGTTTTTAAATATCCGTGGAATAAGAGTAATAAAAAAATTTATTACTTATTCGTGGTATTTTGGTCGAAAAACGATCTAAAAAAATGTTCTGTATTTCGAAACATTATGGCAGCAAACTTTTAAAACAATCAAAATCCATTAGCTCGTTTGTGTTTTGCGGAATATAAGCGTATTATGTGTTGTGAAATAATATTCATTAATTTAATTAATTTTTTTCTCTGATTTAAACGGTTTAGTATTGACTCCAGTCCAGTGCTTTAAGCTGCCCCGTGATGGACTAGAAACCATCGTTTTTTTTTTTTTCCGTGGGTAGGTAAAAACCTTCATAGGCACTATGAGAATCGAACGCGCGTGCTCATAGTAGTGTGAGATTCTTACTCACTAAAAAACCTCCCAATCTTTGTTAGACTACGACTAAGTTTCCTCAACAAGTAGTTCATGCTTCTGTATAGTAATCGCGTTTGGCAGGCTACTTTCCAACGAAAGCACCTGCAATACCGTCATTATGTGCGGTTTCCTCTTACGACGCTAGATCCAACGGTCTTGTTCGTTGTAGTCGGCGTGCAAGATTTGTCTGATCCAGAGTTCGGATTATTTCGTGGTTGCAATGGCCGTGAAGGCGAGTGTGAAGTTTGCGAGCAAAGTTTCTTACTTCGTCGGTCACGGTTGCGATGCCTAGATCTCGATGTAAATCGCTATTTCTTATATACCATGGAGCATTTACGATTGCTCTTAGTGTCTTATTCTGAAAAGTTTCTAAAATAGATATGTTGCTTGGTTTGGTACAACCCCAAAGTTGTATACCGTACGCCCAAGATGGTTTTAGCACTTGCTTATACAATAGCAGTTTGTTATATACGCTTAGTTTCGAATAACGTCCGATAAGCCAATTCAGTTCTCGTAGCTTGATTTCAAGTTCATCGCGTTTCTTTTTAACGTGTGGCTTCCACTTAAGTTTTGCGTCTAGGGTCATGCCTAAATATTTCGCCGCGTTTGCGTACGGAATTTGTACCGAGTTTATAAATAGAGGTAAGTTGATAACCCTCTTGTAAGTAAAATTTATATGCGTTGATTTTGTCTCATTTAGGAGGATTCGCCAGGCCTTTGTCCATTCGCATATTTTTTTCAAAGCGCGTTGGAGTTTTCCCGTTGATAGTTCGACTGTCTTATCCGTAGCGAGGATAGCCGTGTCGTCAGCGAACGTGGCTACAGTCGTTGTCTCTACTTGAGGTACATCTCTTGTAAAAAGTAAAAACAGTGTTGGACCGAGGACGCTACCTTGTGGAACGCCGGCTTGTATTTCTTTGAATTCTGAGTATTCGCTCCCGTATCTCACTCGAAATAGTCTGTTGTCAAGATAAGACTCTAAGAGTTTATACATTTTTTCCGGCAAAACTTTCCGTAACTTATATTTTAGGCCTTCGTGCCAAACTTTATCAAAGGAGAAACCATAGTACGCACCAAAACAAAGAAGACATATTTTTTTTTTTTTTTTTTTGAATACTAGGATGGACGGAGGCTAAAACTCCAAAATCTTTCAAAGATACCAATACGCCCTCTATAGCAGGTACATAATACCGAAGTAGCCGATATTGGTTATGCCCGATTTCCACGTGCTAAAAAACCACCCATTTATGAGAGACACTATGAAACTGCCAGAACGCACTTCATAGTAGTAAATTTTCGCTCCTTGGTACAACCCCAAAGTTGTATACCGTATGTCCAGGACGGCTTTAACACCTGCCTGTACAAGAGCAGTTTGTTATATGTGCTTAATTTCGAAAATCTTCCAATAAGCCAATACATTTCCCTGAGCCTAATCTCGAGCTCGTCACGCTTCTTCTTTGCGTGTGGTTTCCACCTTAGTTTAGCGTCCAGTGTCATCCCTAGATACTTTGCTTCATTTGCATAAGGTATTTGTGCAGAATTTATGAACAGAGGCAAATTGTTAACCCTTCTGTAAGTGAAATTCACATGCGTAGACGTGTTCTCGTTAAGAGCGATTCGCCAAGTCTTCGTCCAGACACAAATTCTGTCCAATGCTCGTTGGAGGTTTCTCGTTGATGACTCGACTGATTCACCTGTTGCCAGGATGGCCGTATCGTCCGCAAACGTGGCCACGACTGTCTCGTCATCTAGAGGTATGTCTCTTGTGTAGAGCAGGAACAGGGTCGGACCGAGGACGCTTCCCTGGGGTACGCCAGCCCGAATTTGCTTGAAACTCGAGTATTCACTACTACACCTTACACGAAAGAGTCTGCTTTCAAGATAATTTTCCAATATTTTAAACATGTCTTCCGGCAAGTTTTGCCGTAGCTTATATTTCAAGCCTTCGTGCCATACCTTGTCGAAGGCTTGCGATACGTCGAGGAAAGCACTTGAACATATTTTTTTCCCTTCTAAGGCTTTTTCAATTTCATGCGTTATTCTGTAGACTTGATCTATTGTGGAATGGTTAGGTCTGAAACCGAATTGATGATCAGGTCGTAACCCGGGGCCTTATTATTTTTAAGTTTGCTAATTGTCTGTCGGAGTTCAACTAACGAAACTTTTTTCATTCTAAAGCTATCAGGTTCCCCGTTGTTGTTTAGAACGTCAGCCAACGGCGGACCGTCGAAAGGCTTGAATGTTTCTTCTAAATGTTCAGCAAACAAATTCGCTTTCTCTTTGTCTTCTCTTGCCCATTCGCCGTTAGCTTTTTTTATTGGTGCCGAGTGGATTATAGGTTTCTTGATCGACTTAACTGCTTTCCACAGCAAGTAGTTTGAGCTCCTATCCGCCGACAAGCCTTCAAGGTATTCAATGGTCTCACGATTTTTAAGATCTTGCAACATTCCTTTCAGTTCGTTAGAGAGGTGGTTCAATAGGGTTTTGTCTGGGGGGGGGGGGGCCCTCGTGCCTTGCCATCTCCTACGCGCTCTTCTCTTTTCACGAATCAATTTTTCGATTTCGAGCGGATATGTTTTACGTACATGCCCGTCGGTGCTAACTGCGTTCTTTTGGGACGAATTATTGTTCCAAGCAGCGCTCTGAATTGCTTCAATGAATTTGTCAACTGCGGTTTCTAACTCGAAAGGAGTTCTCAATGGCACATTCAAGCCAACACCCTCCTTACAGTCCTTTCTGAAAGCGTCCCAGTTCATGTTTTTGCTAGCTAATCTAGGAGCTCTTTCTATTTTCGCCAGTCTTCCACCCATCTTCAAGATAACTCCTGAGTGGTCTGAGCAAAGATCATAACACTCTTCAATTCGGCGTAAGGTATTTGGGGTACCCTTTAGCGATGAAAAAATCGACAAGGTCAGGCTTTTTATTCCTATCGGTTGGCCAATATGTTGGCTTACCCGTGGAGAAAAAGTCCACCCCACGCTTCATACTATTTTTGTACAGTAATCTGCCTCTTGTTGAATTGCACCGTGAGCCCCAAAAAGTATGCTTCGCGTTAAAATCACCCCCAATGATAAAATTGGACCCAATGAAGTCATACATACGATCAAGATCGTCGTCCACCAGTCTATATCCTGGCGGGAAATAACAAGATGCAATGTTATAATCTAAGCAGTCAATTTTTACAGAAACTGAACTGATCTGCATAGAGTCTAGCTCTACTTCTGTGTTCTTGAAGTGCTTTATGCAGTTCTTAATGTAGAGGGAGGATCTTCCTTTCGAATTTTGCGAAGGGTGATGTGCGTGATAGTCATTGTAACCTTTAAGTTTGGGTGTAGACCCGTTTTTAAGGTGAGTTTCCGTAATCATGGAAATATCAATATTGTTTTTCCGTAGAAATACTTCTAGTTCGTCTATTTTATTCAGAAGGCCGTTTGCATTCCATGTTAGTATTTTAAATAACTGTTTTCATGTTCTCTTGTAATTTTTTCGAGGCTTAAACTCGAGCTTGCTCAGATACTCAAATATAACTTTGTTGATTTTAGTCTGATCCTTAAGTTTCTCCAAGATTACTGCGAGGATCTGAGACACTGCATCTGTTGTGGGCGATCTTGCCTTGTTTTGGGTTGCCGCAACCTGTGCGTATGATTTCGGTCCGACCAGTGGTGGTTTCTCCGCTGCACTTGAACTGGCGCCGCTCTTTTGTGGAGCTTTTACGCCTTTTGTCGACGCCTCCTTTGCCAATCTTCCACTTTTGATCGGCTATGGCGTCTTTGGAGTCTTTGGTTTAGGAGTTTCAGCAGGTTTTGGGCGTCCTAGGCTTTGATTCTGACCTCTAGTATTTTTCTTAAGAGGTTCTCGTCTCTTTTGCAGCTCTATGGCTACTTCGCATCCTCGATAGTTCGCGGGGTGGTTTCCGTGGCAATTGGCGCAAACTGCTGGAGCCTTTATGTCAACTTTGCACTCTGTTGGCAGGTGTTTTCCGGCACATTTCACGCAACGTGGTTCTTTTTGGCAGTAGGCACTTGTGTGCCTGAATTCTTGGCATCGCTTACACTGCGGTATCAGTCTATTGCCCTTTCGCATGGGTTCGATTTTAACCCTGATGTTAAGTATCATTTTTATTTTATAAATATCGTTTATGCTCTCAGTTCTTTCAAAGGAGAGCATAAAAATTGGAAGGCCGCGTCTGATCACAGTGTCTCTTTCTCCTTCCGTGCGTTGCTTTTCCTTTTTAATGATATTGACGGCATCAATAATTTTAAGGCCTTTATTTCTTACGTCTTTTACAACGTCTTCTTTTGTGCATGATGGGTGGAGCTCCCTTACAATGACTCGCAGTGGTTTTTCGTACTTATTTTGATAAGTATACCACTCGATTCTTTCTGCATTCAGTCTAAGAGACAGTGCGCGATAGGAATCGGCGTTGTCAACATTTACTTTCCACACGTTATTTCGGTGCGAGGTAAGCTTATAGTTTTCTGTTCTCACCGTGTTTGCAATAAGGTTGCGCAATCTCCCAAAGTCTGCTATCCCGACGATGCTTATTGCGGGAGGTGGACGAATTTTCGCTTCTGGTTTAGGATTGTTTGAACCAGAGGGCTTATCTTCTTTTTGTATTACTTCGGGAGAGGAATTCGCCTTTCGCTTCTTGCTAGACCTTTTCCTTAATACTGAATCGGTTTCAAGTGCAAGTTCGTCCTCGTCCGTGAAGTATTCGACTGCTGGTCGGTTCGGTGTTACACACTATTTCGTTAAACGAGTATTTCTAATATCCTCGTTTTCTTTTTGCAGAGAGTCAACTTCCATTTTTAGATCTTGGAAGAGTCGCTCTATTTCAGTAAGCTTAGCTCGGAGTTCCTTATTCTCCTTTTCTAAGCTCTTAATTTTCACAGAGTCCTGGTTTACCGGTGGACTGCTTTTTTCCGTATATGTTCGATCTAGGTGGTGGTGATCGATTTAGTTTTGTCCTTTTCTCAAAAGGATTTATAAGCTATAAAAGGCTCTCCCCAGAATCCGTGGAGCCTGCCTCCGAAGAGGGTGGATTTTCCAGCATAGCTGGGCTACCACCTGGGGTAATCAAATCTTTCGTTTTGTTCATTGCCATTTTTTTTTTTAACTTGTCGTTTTATGAGAAATAGGTAAGACACTTCTATTTTCATTTTTAAATACAGCCGCCCCTTTGGAGAGAGACGCCGACCAGTGAGCCGCACAATGTGTGACAGATGCTTCTGAATTTTAATTTAACCTTCAGATTCATCTATAAGTTAAAACCTTACTGCCAAAAGTTGCCCCAAATGGAGCAGCATCGACAGCATCCGTTGAAACATTAAAGAATATTTCTTTCGGATTTTAGTCGGCTCTTACGACAGGCATACCTTACCTCGAGGCTATTCTAACCCCAACCTTGCAGGGGTAAACAAAGAAGACATAATATATTAAATTTTTTGATTGGACGTGTATTTTTTTATTAAGATAATGCGTTTTATGTGTTGCAATAGGAAAGCTAAATGATATTGTTCCACAACACAAAAAACACATTGTTTTGATGAAAAAGAAATTCACGTCCAATGAAATAATTGATTATTATATTGTAATATTTTCGGCCTGGGGTTCGTCGTATAAAAATCAATTTCACTTTTGAAATCACACAATGAAACACTTTATTTATCAAACAAACTTATTTAAACTCAGGTCACACTGTTATTCAACTTTACTATTTAGAATCCAACACTTCATTTCAACTCAATCACTTTTTACTTTATTACCGATTTTCACAAGCCCACGTTTAAGATATAACTGTCCCGTACGAGCCTGTCACCCGTGTATTTATACAAAATTAAGCACCTTCTAGTACGTTCCATACCCCCTTTGTTAATTTTCAATTGGTACTCCTCCGCTGAAATTCAAGGAGGGGAAATCGAAATTCGAACTTCGAATATGACAGCTGCTTTCAGATGACTGGAATGACAGTTGGGTATGTTCATTTAGTGAATCGAGCGGGTGCGTTTGTAGAGTGAATCGATGGGTGCATTCAGGGACTCCTGCGAGTTGTTTTATTTCTTGTCGCCACCTAACATTGCCCCCTCTTAGTTTTGTTCGTCCCGAACAAGTACGTCAACATTGCTTCCGTGGTAGCGATGTAGGCGATCAACATGGACAACTTTCATCTTCGCTCTTGGTCCTCTTTGGATTCGGAATACGACATCATTAATTCGCGTTACAACTTGGTAGGGACCTTCCCAGTCCTTCTGAAGCTTTGGCGATCTTCCCTTTTTACGATGTGGGCTGTAGAGCCATACCAGATCTCCCTCGTTGAACTCGGGTGCCGTTGCTCGCGCATCGTATCTCGTCTTCATGCGGTCGCTTGCAACTTTTATATTGCTTCTGGTTCTCTGGTGGATGTTATTAATCCTTTCTCTAAGGTCAACCACGTAGTCCTCCTCGCATGTTTGTTCTTCAGTGGGAAATCCGAATTTAAGCTCACTGGGTAGCCTAGCAGTTCGGCCAAATAAAACTTCAGATGGAGTATATCCAGTTGTACTGTGAATAGCATTCCGGTAGGCCATAAGGAATAAAGGTATTCGCCGATCCCAATCCCGTTGATTCTCGTCCACGACTTTAGAGAGATGTTCCTTCAGCGTCTTGTTGAAGCGTTCCACCATTCCATCTGATTGTGGGTGAAGAGGTGTGGTCCGTGTCTTCTGTAGTCCGATTGCTGCGCATACTTTCTGGAATATCTTCGACTCGAAGTTTCTTCCCTGGTCGGAATGTAATTCCATTGGCACTCCAAACCTGCACACCCAGTGGTCCACTATCTGATCGACAACGGTTTTGGCTTCTTGATTTGGGATCGCAAATGCCTCGGACCGCTGGCTGAATTAATTGGCAATAACTAGGATGTAACGATTACCGCTTTCAGTTTCCGGAAACGGTCCTGCGATGTCGACGGCGATCCTTTCAAAGGGAGCACCCACATTGTACTGGTGCATTTTACCCCTGGTTTTGACTTTGGGTCCCTTACTAGCAGCACAAGTAGAACACTTCCGACACCAACTCTCAACGTCGCTTCTTGCACTCAGCCAATAAAAACGTTCCCGTACTTTTTCCAGGGTTTTGTTGATGCCCAAGTGCCCACCAGACACTCCATCGTGCATTTCCCGTAGAGTCTCCTGGACTTTCGACCGTGGAACCACAAGCTGCATCTTAAAGGATTTTCCATCCGGCATTTCCCATTTTCTTCGCAGAACGCCATCTTGTACATGGAGAGAGTACCACTGCGCCCAATATGCCTTTAATGTGGGACTTCTGTCGGAATATCCCTTGCGCTCGGTTTCTCCATAGATTCCTTCCATGCAAGGATTGGCTCAATGTCAGGGTCTTCTTGTTGTGCGTTGTGAAGTTCCTCAGTACTCCAGCCTTCTGCAGGTTCGGCTCTTACTCGCTGGACAGTACATTCGTTCTTTTCCTCCTGTCGCACGCAATGCTTACAATTGGGCTCACATGGTCTCCGGGATAATGCGTCCGCGTTGCAGTGCAGTCTTCCTTTGCCCTTTTATTTTTATTTTCCGCCCTTTTATTTATTTATTTAGATCTACGAATTTTCTCAACAGATCGATCATAATGAAAAAAGAAATAGCAGTACATATATAAATTATCTTCTGGCCGCTCAGGTACTTCTGGCAATGTTTCGTCGCCAGTATTAAAGCAAGGAGTTCTCGCCTGGTAACTCAATAATTTCTCTCTGGTCGGGTAAGCACTTTGCTGAAGTATGCTACGACTTTCTCCTGCCCATCGTGTAACTGCGACAATACTGCGCCAACACCCACATTGCTAGCGTCTGCGTCCACAATAAATGTCTTGCCGGGGATGGGGTAAGCTAGTACCGGTGCTTCGCAAAGTCGCTGCTTCAGATGCTGAAAGCTTCTTTCGCACTCACCTGACCATTTAAATTGTCTTCCTTTCTCAGTGAGCTGGTGCAGACACTTTGCGATCCCGGCGAAATCTTTGACGAACCTCCTGTAGTACGTAGCAAGACCGAGAAAGCTCCTTAGCTGGTGTTTGTCCTTGGGAACTGGCCAACTTCTCACAGCTTCGATTTTCTCTGGATCCGTCTTCACGCCATCCGTCGATATCACATGCCCCAGATACTTTACTTCTGCTCTGAAGAGCGCACACTTCTTTGGATTGAGCTTTAAGTGTGCTGCTCGAAGTCGTAAGAAGACCTCCCTCAAGTTGTCGCGATGTTCTGCAAACGTCTTTCCCAAAACGATGACGTCATCCAAATATACCAGGCAGGTTTTCCACGTCAGACCATGTAAAACACGTTCCATAAGACGCTCAAAGGTGGCCGGAGCGTTACACAGACCAAATGGCATTACTGTAAACTGCCAAAGCCCATTGCCGTTGTGAAAGCGGTCTTCTCTTTGTCTTCTGGATGGAAATATACCTGCCAGTAGCCGCTTTTCAGGTCGAGAGTGGAAAACCATTTTGCTCCAGAGAGTGTGTCCAATGTGTCATCTATTCGAGGTAAAGGGTAGCTGTCCTTCTTTGTGACATCATTAAGCCTCCGGTAATCCACGCAGAATCGAGTACTGCCGTCCTTCTTTTTCACCAGTACAACAGGCGACGCCCACGGACTTTTCGAGCTTTCGATCAAACCTTTTCTTTCCATAATCGATATCATCTCGGCGGCCTCGTCCTGTTAGCCAACGGAAGTCGTCTGGCAGGTTGGCGGATTGGTCTAGCATCTCCGGTGTCTATGCGGTGTTGTACTAAGTGTGTTCGACCGAAGTGTCCACTTGTGAGGCAAATATATCAGCAAACTCGCCAATTAGATTTTCCGCTATGGTTTGCTCCTCCTGATTTAGCTCACAGTCTCCGAGTATAGTCTTACATACCTCGGCCAATTTAGATGGAGAGACAGGACTTGCAGGCTCACTCTCAGCTATTGTCGAAATGGCTGCAACGGGCACACATCTTCCGATCACCTCTCCTTTTCTGAGCTTAACGGTGTGCTTATTTGGGTTCATCAGTCTTACCGGCACCTCGGCTCTGCAAGAATTTTTCCCACGACGTAGCTTTTAAATTCACTTTTGTTATCTGGCTCGATGAGATAGAATCGGTGGTTCCCAGGATCACCCTCCAAACGTGTCCAAAGAACTGTCTCTGAAGAGGGCCGCAGAACTTCATCGCCTCCCAGTATTGCTCGAAGATTCACAGCGTTGTCGTTTCCGTATACCATAGGGATCTCGACGGTTCGATAACTTAGCACCTGCATTCGAAGGTCAAGAATTACCTCGTGTGCCTTCATGAAGTCCACTCCAATGATGCATTCGTCGCATATGTCGGCTACCAAGAATGCATGCGAGAAGGTCAATCCCTCTAGTTGTATCTGTAGCTGCACCTCCCCGTATACTTTCGCCGCTTCTCCTGTAGCTGTCTTCAGACTGTAGCAGCTGGTGTTATGTAGCCATGACGTCTGAACAAGGTCTCTTCGGATGATGGAGGCCGTGGCACCTGTGTCGATAGTGGCCACACATTTTCTGTTGCCAATAATTGCCTTCACTGTTAGACTCCTGTTGCAGCGTTTTGTTTGCGAGACTTGGATGATGGTCCTGGGGGCGTCGATTCCATCAACCAACTTCTGCCCCGCGAAGTTGGTTCTTAGGCGTTTCCCGACTGCTGTTGCTCCGAAACTTGTTCAGCAGGTTGAACGTTGTCCCTGCCAGATGCTTCTTCATTTTGCCTTCTTCTAGCGCAATGTGGGCAGCTTGTTTGTCTAGGTGGAGCTCTGCACTGTCGCTGTAGGTGTCCCAACTTGTTGCAATTCCAGCACCTTATTTGTCCTCGACCGTTGTTCGTGTTTTGTGTCTCCATTTCCACGCGCTGACATGAGCATTCTAGCGTAGCCATTTCCCTTATGCGATGGCTACCTTGCGAAGCTTGGTCTGCACCTTCCATTGTCAGGGCGAATGCTAGTGCTTCAGCGAGAGTCTTCTTACCTGCCATTCTTACAGCCATTTGTAGCTTTCCATCCGCAATGGCATTGGTAAACGCATCGGTTGCCAACTCGTTTATTATCTCCCTGCTGGTGTTGGGATAAGACAAATTCGCTAATCGCTCGATGTCGGCTTGCAACTGTTGAAGCGTCTCACCCCTTGTCTGAACTCTTCGGCGCAACTGGACCCGGTAAACTTGTTGCATGTGGTCGTCACCAAACCTCATCTCGATGGCCTTCACCATGGCATCATAATCTTTTTGTTTTTCTTCAGGGATGGTCTGCAGCAGTTCGGCAGCTGTTCCTCTGAGCGCAAGCGTGAGAGCAATTGATTTATCTTCGTTGTCCCAGTTGTTTGTCAACGCTGCAGCTTCGAATTGTCTCCTATAAATCGGCCACGATGTTTGGCCATCGAAGACAGGCGGCTGCATTCCTTTGCGTCGTGGACCGTCGGGCAAATATTCTCGCACTTTCTGTTTCTTAACCAACTCCAGCTCCTTAGCCAATTGCTCTACTTCCGATTTGACTTCAGTGAATTTTTCCTCCACGCTTTCAATTCTTTGATCTACTGCCTGGAACTTCTCCTCAAAAAACGCATTCTGGGAATCAAGTTTGCTTTCTAGAGCTTTCTTCTGCTCATCGAACTTAGTATCTAGCTTTTCATCGAGAGCGTTCTTTTGTTCTTCGAAAGTATTCTTTTGTTCTTTTTGGCCGCTCTCCAGCTTCTCGAATTTGTCTTCGAGACCGTTCTTTTGTTCTTCGAGAGCATTCTTTTGGCTACTCTCCATCTTTTCGAATTTCTCCAGAAGCAACTTCATGAAAGCGGGCATTTCATCGGCAGTACTTACTGTGCTTTGTTGCTGTTCTTCTTGAACTTCGAACAGCATCGTGTCTGGATGTCCACCTTCCTCGGTAATAGCGTCCTGGAGTCGGAGCAACAATTCCCTTTTGAGCCCCGAAGTCTGGAGGTTTCTTTTACCCAATTCCGCTTTTAACTCAGCTGTTGTCAATTGTTCAATTTTTCGACCCATTTTGAATTTTCTTCACACAATTTTCACAACACAATCAGTTTATGTCTTATATCTGTTCCAGAAAATTCACTCGCGAATAAACAAATCACTGAAACCGTTTTTATAACTTAGTTAATTATAGCTTTATCGCACAATCAGCTTCAATGTATGCGGAATATTCCACAATCAAATTCGTATGAGTCACCGACACTGTTTACACACACGATGTCTCTGGAAAATTCCAACTCTTCCTGAAAATTCCACTGTAGAATTAATCCGCACAATGATGAGTTTTATCCCACTTCTGACACCAATGTAATATTTTCGGCCTGGGGTTCGTCGAATAAAACTCAATTTCACTTTTGAAATCACACAATGAAACACTTTATTTATCAAACAAACTTATTTAAACTCAGATCACACTGTTATTCAACTTTACTATTTAGAATTCAACACTTTATTTCAACTCAATCACTTTTTACTTTATTACCGATTTTCACAAGTCCACGTTTAAAATATAACTGTCCCGTACGAGCCTGTCACCCGTGTATTTATACAAAATTAAGCACCTTCTAGTACGTTCCATACCCCCTTTGGTAATTTTCCATTGGTACTCCTCCGCTGAATTCCAAGGAGGGGAAATCGAAATTCGAACTTCGAATATGACAGCTGCTGTCAGATGACTGGAATGACAGTTGGGTATGTTCATTTAGTGAATCGAGCGGGTGCGTTTGTAGAGTGAATCGATGGGTGCATTCAGGGACTCCTGCGAGTTGTTTTATTTCTTGTCGCCACATAACAATATTCTTTAATATTGATGCGTACGAGGGTGCTTTCAACACGGCGCAGCCAATAAGGCTCTGGAGTCTCTAAAAACCCTTTAAAGCACAGAAAAAATCAATGAATAAAAAATTCCACAACTCACAGTCACAACTCACAACACACTTATTTTACTTAAAACACTAACAAGCTTATGGATTTTGGAGGCCTAAAAAGTTTGTCAGTACAGAAAAATAATTTTTTTAGATTAATTTTCGGACGTAATTTAATGAGTTTCTCATAATTTTTTCAACACTCTTATTCCGCGGATATTTAAACAAGCAAAAATTGAAAAGAAAACGCGCGATTACCTTATAAACACGATTGACTTTGACGTTTGCCATCCCTGCAAAATGGTTTTAGCTCGAGACGTGAAGAAGTGTGGACGTATGGTCCGCAATATACAAACGGTGTTTATCTCGCCAGCTACTTGGACCGTTATGGCATAAAACACATGGTGTCGGGGAGGAACCCCATACCTCCCAAGTTACTTGATGCTGTAAAAGCAAATATAATTGAAGGTTTCGGGGAGGAACCGTATAATACCTCCCCCGTTACAAGCCGCCGCTAAGGCAATTTTATCAGGTTTCGGGGAGAAGCCTTAATATCTCCCCAGTTAATTGATGCTGTAAAAGTAATTAAAATTAAAGGTGTCGGGGAGGAACCGTATAGTACCACCCCCGTTACTAGTTGCCGTTCTGCACCTCAACGCTGGAACGAGTGTGAGCAGCATCCATGTCCAAGATGGTATTTTTTTACGAGCAACTGTATCTGCCAAGAGGAATATAACACCATCATTTACCGTTCGTGAGAAGTGGTTTTTTATCTAAAATGTGAAACTTACTATGTTCATTTTTAATCTATGTGTCATACATAAAACTATTTTACGTGTTAATTGTATAGTTCTTTGCGGTCGCGAAGACAAAAGGTTATCTTCTTGAAATTCCTGAAAAAAGCGCGAAGTATTCGCGTTGTCGTTTATTGATTGTATAATGCCTTCAGCATTGTAAAAAGATACATAGAAATTTTATATTTCTACGCAATGACGTCATATGCTCAGCATATAAACTGTAATTAATTGTATATAGTATCTAGGTTTAGAGACACAAGTCAAAAGTGACAGTACAGCTCCATGAGCAAGAGCGATTTTCAAAAAAGCTACTTTGGCCATGTGGGCACATTTGAAATAAATCGAAACGGAGGGAGATTAATTGACATACATTACAGTTGTCAATTAAAATTTAAGCAAAATTTTAAGCATAAACCAATACATTGTTAGCAATTGTAACCTAAAAGAAGACTCAATAAAGTATTCAATTCAATTCAATGATTTTAGCTCAAAAATGAGATGGCACGCTAGTAAAAATAGACTACAAACTTAAAAACTCTATCAGCCTTCCTAGGCAAGGCTAAAAAAAATTTTATACCCCATCCCATAGGAATGGAGGTCTATTTAGTTTGTCACATACTTTGTAACACGGTGAAATAATATTGGTAGACCCCCAAGACCTTAAGGGCATGTGATCGAGACCGAATTTTGAATCGAATATGCCATGTCCTTCCGTCTGTCTGCATGTCACACGTTTTTAGGCCTTAAATTTTAAGCTAGGAGGCTGTTATTTTGTATGTATGTGCATTGTTATCCGAAGCATTACAAGTGTAAAAAATTTTCAAATCCGAACAAAAACGCCCACAATCGATGTAATTGTGCAACTACCTCCAGAGCTTTCAAAGCTGTAAGACGCCTTAAAAGCTCTAAATTTGACATTTATTATCTCCTGCTTATTGTAACCTACACAAAATAAAAATTTAATTGCTTTACCTCCCCTAGTGGGCGAGGCATCGATTTAAATGTTAATTTTTCAAATGCATTCTATTCAATATTTTTGTTCCAAATCGAAAAAATTTACATGTATATTATGTATATTTCGTTCATACAAGACTTTGGTCTACGCCTACATTTGGAGGCAGAATTGAAGAAAAACTTAAAACTTTCCAGAAAAACGTAATTTCAACTGGCCTTAAGCCTAATTTAGGAGAGAATAAAAAAAATTAGCAGGTTAGATAAACGATACGTTATACTAGATTTCGTTCATATAAAGTTTGTAGCCACGCCCCCCTTTAGGGCTCGATTTTTCAAAAATATTGAATATGAATCAAAAAATTACATTTTAACATTTATTTAAGCGTAACTTGGAAATATCTGCGCTATAATTGATATTTTGTAATTAGAGGCCACGTAATTTTTCAAAGCTTACATTTCTTATAAAATGTAAAAAAAAAAACAACAAAAACATCAGCATTTTACAGAGTGGGATAGGATGGGGTATTCTACGTTCCGTTTTACGGATTGTAACTTCTGCGTACACACTGTAGCACCTACTCACTGGTTTAGTTATAAGACACGGAAGGGATTAGAAAAGTGTTGTTTGTGTTATAAAAGCAGTGCATACGACCACAAATTACACGGATTCAAAGAGATCGCATCTTCGGAACACTTTTTTGATACTTTCCACTTATTTTAATAAAATAATTTTTGGGTCAATTTAAAAAACGGGACAAGCATAATAACTCCTTTTCTTATCGGCACACTCTAGGTTGAGCAGTTTATTAATAATCCGCACTTCTACAGAAACTATTGAATTTTTTCATATAAAAACGCGATTTGCTTGGTCGAAAAATGTGAAAGACGTCAGATTTTGACAGCCGTGGTAAAGGGTCTATTGGTTGGCTACATTGACATACGATACATGGACTGCTAATGAAATGTCACTTTCATACGATTCCCTACGATAAAAGCGTCGTCAAAACCAGTGAGTAAGTGCTACAGTGTGTACGCAGAAGTTACAGTCTGTAAAACGGACCGTTGAATACCTCTTCCTATCCCACATTGTAAAATGCTGATGTTATTGTTGTTTCTTGACGTGTTATAAGAAGTGCAAACTTTTAAAAGGGTAAACCGCCCCTAATTACTAACCATAAATTATAACGCAGATGTTTCCAAGTTACGGTTATATGTACGTAAAAATGCAATTGTTTGGTTCCAATTCAATATTTTAAAAAAATCGACCCCTAAAGGGGCGCGGCTAAAAACTTTGTATGAACGAAATCTAGAATAAAATATTGTTTATCTAACCTGCTAATTCTTTTATATTCTCTACAATTTTTTTTTTTTTTTGAATACTAGGGTGGACGGAGGCTAAAACTCCAAAATCTTTCAAAGATACCAATACGCCTACTATAGCAGGTATATAATACAGAAGTAGCCGATATTGGTTATGCCCGATTTCCACGTGCTAAAAAACCACCCATTTATGAGAGACACTATGAAAAATTTTCGCTCTCTCATAATACCTCTTGACTACAACTAAGTTAACTTAACAAGTGGTTTACGCTTCCGTAGTGTTTATCGCATTGGGTAGGTTGCTATCCAGTAAATGCACCTACTAAAGCCGATCATTCGTGAGGCTTCATCCTACGTCGCTAGATCGAAGGGTCTTGTTCTTTGTAGACGTCGCTCGTTGTTTACATCGTTAAGAGTCTCGTTGAGAGTACGGATCATTTCATTAATGCAATGAACTTGAAGGCGAGCATTTAGCTTTCGAGAAAAGTTTGTTACTTTTTCGGTCACGGTAGCTACTCCTAAATCTCTGTGAATATCACTATTCCTAATATACCATCGAGCATTCACAATTGCTCTTAGTGTATTGTTTTGAAAATTCTGCAACATGGATATGTTGCTCGGCTTGGTAAAACCCCAAATTTGTATACCGTATGTCCGGGATGGCTTTAACATCTGCTTGTACAAGAGCAGTTTGTTATATATGCTTACTTTCGAAAATCTTCCGATAAGCCAATACATTTCCCTGAGCCTAATCTCGAGCTCGTCACGCTTCTTCTTTACGTGTGGTTTCCACCTTAGTTTAGCGTCCAGTGTCATCCCTAGATACTTCGCTTCATTTGCATAAGGTATTTGTGCAGAATTTATGAACAGAGGCAAATTGTTAACCCTTCTGTAAGTGAAATTCACATGCGTAGACTTGTTCTCGTTAAGAGCGATTCGCCAAGTCTTCGTCCAGACACAAATTCTGTCCAATGCTCGTTGGAGGTTTCTCGTTGATGACTCGACTGATTCACCTGTTGCCAGGATGGCCGTATCGTCCGCAAACGTGGCCACGACTGTCTCGTCATCTAGAGGTATGTCTCTTGTGTAGAGCAGGAACAGGGTCGGACCGAGGACGCTTCCCTGGGGTACGCCAGCCCGAATTTGCTTGAAACTCGAGTATTCACTACTACACCTAACACGAAAGAGTCTGCTTTCAAGATAATTTTCCAATATTTTAAACATGTCTTGCGGCGTCTTTCTGCAATTATTGGTTGTAATCGCTTCAGCAGAAGTTTCTCGAATACTTTTGATATTATCGGCAGACGCGATATGGGAATATAAGATTTTTTATAATTTTCACATTTCCCCGGTTTTGGAACCATAATGACTTCAGCAACTTTCCATTGTCTTGGAACATTGTCTGGAACTATTGCCTTTTTTGGTAGTTCTTTCAATATTTCGCCAGTGATCAGGTCGTAACCTGGAACCTTATAATTTTTAAGTTTGTTTACTGTCTGTCGGCGTTCAACTAACGAAACTTTTTTCATACTAAATCTATCAGGTTCCGCGTTGCTGTTTTGAACGTCAGCCAACGGCGGACCGTGAAAAGGCTTGAATGTTTCTTCTAAATGTTCAGCAAACCAATTCGCTTTTTTTATGTCTTCTCTTGCCTATCCGCCGTAAGCTTTTTTTATTGGTGCCGAGTGGATTATAGGTTTCTTGATAGACTTAACTGCTTTCCACAGCGAGAAGTTTGAGCACCTATCCGCCGTCAAGCCTTCAAGGTCAAGGTTAAGAATCTTGCAACATTCCTTTCAGTTTGTTAGAGAGGTGGTTCAAGAGGGTTTTGTGGAGGGGAGCCCTCGTGCCTTGCCATCTTCTACGCGCTCTTCTCTTTTTACGAATCAATTCTTCGATTTTGAGCGGATGGGTTGTGCGTACATGCCCGTCGGTGCTAACTGCGTTCTTTTGTGACAAAGTGTTGTTCCAAGCAGCGCCCTGAATTGCTTCAATGAATTGGTCAACTGCGGTTTCTAACTCGAAGGAGTTTTCAATCGCACATTCAAGCCAACACCCTCTTTATAGTCCTTTCTGAGGCGTCCCAGTTAATGTTTTTGCTAGCTTATCTAGGAGCTCTTTCTATTTTCGCCAGTCTTCCACCCATCTTCAAGATTACTCCTGAGTGGCCTAAGCAAAGATCATAACACTCTTCGATTCGCGTAAGGCATTTGGGGTGCCCTTTAGCGATGAAAAAGTCGACAAAGTCAGGCTTTTTATTCCTATCGGTTGGCCAATTTGTTGGCTTACCCGTGGAGAAAAAGTCCACCCCACGTTTCATACTGTTTTTGTACAGTAGTCTGCCTCTTGTTGAATTGCATCGTGAGCCCCAAAAAGTATGCTTCGCGTTGAAATTACGCCCAATGATCAAGGTCTCAAGGTCTCAAGGTCTTCCACCAGTCTATATCCTGGCGGGAAATAACAAGATGCAATGTTCCAATCCAAGCAGTCAATTTTAATAGCTCAACTTCTGTGTTCTTGAAGTGCTTTATGCAGTTGTTAATGTAGAGGGAGGAACCTCCTCTCGAATGTGCGTGATAGTCATTGTAACCTTTAAGTTTGGGTCTAGACCCATTTTTGAGGTGAGCTTCCGTAATCAAGCAAATATCAATATTATTTTTCCGTAGAAATACTTCTAGTTCGTCGATTTTATTCAGAAGGCCGTTTGCATTACATGTTAGTATTTTAAATAACTGCTTCATATTCATGTGCTCTTGTAGTTTTTTCGAGGCTTAAACTCGAGCTTGCTCAGTTTGTCAAATATAAGTTTGTTGATTTTAGTCTGATCCTCAAGTTTTTCCAAGGTTACAGCAAGGATCTGAGGCACTGCATCTGTTGTGGGCGATCTTGCCTTGTTTTCGTTTGCCGCAACCTGTGCGTATGATTTCGGTCCGACCAGTGGCGGTTTTTTCGCTGCACTTGAACGGGCGCCGCTCTTTTGTGGAGCTTTTACGCCTTTTGTCGACACCTCCCTTGCCAGTCTCGTGCTTTTGATCGGCTTTGGCGTCTTTGGAGTCTTTGGCTTAGGAGTTTCAGCAGGTTTTGGACGTCCTAGGCTTGGATTCTGACCTCGGGTATTTTCCTTAAGAGGTTTTCGTCCCTTTTGCAGCTATGGCTACTTCGCATCCTCGATATTGCGTTTGGCGTTGCAATTGGCGCAAACTGCTGGAGCCTTCATGTCAACTTTGCACTTTGTTAAGAGACGTTTCCGGCACATTTCACGCAACGTGGTTCTTTTTGGCAGTAGGCACTTGTGTGCCTGAATTCTTGGCATCGCTTACACTGTGATATCAGTCTATTGCCCTTTCGCATGGCTTCGATTTTAACCCTGATGTTAAGTATCGTTATGCTCTCAGTTCTTTCAAAGGAGAGCATAAAAATTGGAAGGTCGCGTCTGATCACAGTGTCTCTTTCTCCTTCCGTGCGTTGCTTTTCCTTTTTAATGATATTGACGGCATCAATAATTTTAAGGCCTTTAGTTTTTACGTCTTTTACAACGTCTTCTTTTGTGCATGATGGGTGGAGCCCCTTACAATGACTCGCAGTGGTTTTTCGTTTTTATTTTGATAAGTATACCACTTTACAATTCTTTCTGCATTCAGTCTAAGAGACAGCGCGCGATAGGAATCGGCGTTGTCAACATTTACTTTCCACACGTTATTTCGGTGCGAAGTAAGCTTATAGTTTTCTGTTCTCACCGTGTTTGCAAGAACATTGCGGGAGGTGGACGAATTTTCGCTTCTGGTTTAGCCTTGTTTGAGCCAGAGGGCTTATCTTCGTTTTGTATTACTTCAGGAGAGGAATTCGCCTTACGCTTCTTGCTAGACCTTTTCCTTGAAACTGAATCGGTCTCATGTGCAAGCTCGTCCTCGTCCGTGAAGTATTCGACTGCTGGTCGGTTTGGTGTTACACACTCTTTCGTTACCTCACAGTCCTTCGTTAAACGAGTATTTTTAATATCCTCGTTTTGTTTTCGCAGAGAGTCGACTTCCATTTTTAGATCGTGGAAGAGTCGCTTCATTTCAGTAAGCTTAGCTCGGATTTCATTATTCTCCTTTTCTAAGCTCTTTATTTTCACTGAGTCCTGGTTTACCGGTGGACTGCTTTTTCCGCATATTTTCGATCTAGGTGGTGGTGATCGAATTAGTTTTGTCCTTTTCTCAAAAAGATTTATAAGCAATAAAAGGCCCTCCTCAGAACCCGTAGAGCCTGCCTCCGAAGAGGGTGGATTTTCTAACATAGCTGGGCTGCCGCCTGGTGTAATCAAATCTTTCGTTTTGTTTATTGCCATTTTTAGAATAGAATTAGAGAAATAGGTAAGTCACTTCTATTTTCATTTTTAAATACAGCCGCCCCTTTGGAGACAGACACCAGTGAGCCGCACAATTTGTGACAGACGGTTCTGGATTTTAATTTAACCTTCAGATTCATCTAGGTTAAGTTCAAACCTTACTGCCAAAAGTTGCCCCAAATGGAGCAGCATCGACAGCATCCGTTGAAACATTAAAGAACACTTCTTCGGGTGGATTTTAGTAGGCTCTTATGACAGGCATACCTTACCTCAAGGCTATTCTAACCCCGACCTTGCAGGGGGGTTCTCTCCTAAATTAGGCTTAGGGCCAGTCGAAATTACGTTTTTCTGGAAAATTTTAAGTTTTTCTTCAACTCTGCCTCCAAATGCGGGCGTGGCCCAAAGTCTTGTTTGAACGAAATGTAGAACTGTGTGTTTTCTACATAATATATAACAGGAATGGAAAGGAGACTAGGAATAGGAGTAGGATATACCGCGGCCCGTTACAAACGGACCGAAGCTATAAGATACGCAATATTGCACTTACTCACTGGTTTGGCTAGGAGCTGGCAGCTAGGAATTCCAAAATCTGAAATTAGGCCACGAAAATATTGAGATTTTATATAGATATTTTTTAATATTACTCAGGGTAGTATATAAAAAATAACCGGCTGTCAAAAGTTTGATATTTAATAAATCCTTTGATAAAACAAAGAGGGGTGAAAGATCTTACGTATTAAATACAGACTATATTTCATTAGAATCAAATTACAATTACAAACAAATTATCGTTAAGATACCAGAATATCTTAAAAAAAATTGAAATGTTTCTTATGGTTTCGAGCTAAATCTCAAAGTCTGCTAAATATTCAAAAATGTCTACAGTTTTCCCGTAAATTACAAATAATTCTTAATAATGTGATTTTTTATACCCCATCCCATAGGATAGGGGATATATTAAATTTGTCACATAGTTTGTAACACGGTGAAATAATAATGGTAGACCCCCAAGACCTTAGGGGCATATGATAGAGACCGAATTCTGAATCGAATAAGCCATGTCCGTCCGTCCGTTTGTCCGTCTGTATGTCAGATGTTGTTATTCCTGATATTTTGCGCTATAGTGCTGGAACTTCATACGAAAAGTCCACGTCATGCGAAGTAGTACAAGTGTAAAAATATTTGAAATCCGTCCAAAGATACGGAATGTAGATAGAATGTGCAACTACCTCCAGAGATTTCAAAACTGTAAGATTAAGCATCTCCTTATGAATGTAAGACAGAAGAAGAAAAATTTAGTTGGTAAATCTCCTCCAGTGGGCATGGCTTCTATTTTAAAGGTAAATTTTCAAATGCAGTTTACTCCAAATTGAAAAAAATTCGCTAAATATCTTATGTAGAAAACGCTTAGTTCTACATATTTTTTATACAAACTTTGGGCCACGCCCACATTTGGAGGCAGAATTGAAGAAAAACCTAAAATTTTCCAGAAAAGCATAACTTCGACTGGCCTTGAGCCTCCTTTAAGCCACGGCTCCTTTAAGGAGTCAATATTTTTCATAAATATTGAATATGAACCAAAAAAAATGCATTTTTACATACATTTAAGCGTAGCTTGGAAATATCTGTGGAAATATCTTATAATTGATAGTTTGTTAATAGGGGCGGTTGGACCACCCCCTTTTCGAAGTTTGCACTACTTATTAAATATCAAAAAATAACAATGCCATCAGCATTTTAAAATTTGGCTTAGGATGGGGTATTCAACGGTGCGTTATACGGAAAATAACTTCTGCGTACACATTGTAGCACTTACTCACAGTTTAATCATAATCTCATTATCGTTTAGCTGGTCCCACTTCTGAACGGGAATCAGGTTTTGTTTTTGTTTTTCTGTTAATTTAAGTCCATATTTATTTTTAAAGCCCCCAAAGTTTAGACAAAAGTGACATTCTTTGCAATTTTAATTTGTATTTCCCAATGGCAACGTGATGCTCGTGCCGTTCATAGTGGTTTTGAGCAAAATCATCCTATCAAGAACTAGGGGGTTACAAAAACTAATTAGCCCTAACTCTAATGAAATATACAGGGTGTTTCCAAATTCGATGCAAATATTTTGACACAAGATTCTTGGGTGTATTTGAAGAAAAAAATTGTTCTACAGTATGGGCCTATCTCAAATTTTGATACAACTTATTGGGAATTTAAGAAAACACCTACTTTGAGGTACCTTGACCCATACTAACACAAATATCTCCGCTAACACTTATAACAGGTACTTCATTTAGGACTTAAATTTTAGAAGAAATACTCCTTTTAACTGCATTAAAATAAAATTTATGGCTTTTTTAACTTTCGAGATATTTGCTTTTAAGTCGGATCCTTTTTCCCTGCCCATGACATTTTTTTGACTTTCAAGACACATTTCTGCGAAAAATGCGTAATAAACATATCGGTAATTTTTTTTTTCTAGTGCACCTAACAATACTTAATAAAAATTGCTAAGACAAGTTACCCGAAAAACCCACAGATTTTATGATACTTGGGAAATTCCATAGCAGGTAAAATTATGAAAAACTCGATTCATAGTGTTCAATTCCTATTATTCTGAAAAAAAATGCTTGTGTTTGGTTTATGTTTTTTTTATTTCATTAAGTTAACTTTACAATCAAATAAGGTGTTCAAAGTGTCCACCTCCATTTTGTATGCATGCTAGAGCCCGTTTTTGGATTGCGCTATCAAAGTTTATTGAGGATAACTCCTGCCTCACTTGTGACGAGGCTTGGAGAATGCGATCTTCTAAATCATTTAGAGTTGATATTTCTGTAGAATAAACAAGTTCTTTCATTCTCCCCCATACAAAAAAATCCATAATTGTAAGGTCTGGAGATCATGATGACTCTCTCCTTGTGTGTGGGTTTTCCGCAGCCCATGTGTGTAGATTGTGAAAATTTGTAATCCCATCTCTAGTAAATTTAGATTCGTCCGTCCATAGGATTCTGCTTATAAAACCGTTGTCATCCAAGTTCCACTCTAACAACCAGTTGCAAAACTCAAGTCTCGGCTCCAAATCACTCGGAAGCAGTTCCTGCACAGGTGTATGGTGGTAAGGATACAAGTTTTCCGTATGCAGGAGACGAACAATTTTATGTGTAGAAACATTAAATCGCAAGGATAAGCGCCTGATGCTGATTGATGGATCATTTGCAACCGCTTCCAGTATTCTTTCATCAACTGCAATTCTTCCTGGTGAAGCTCCTGCGTTAGGTCGTCTTGTTGAAACAGATCCCGTTTCCCGAAGTCTTCGAAACGAATTTGTAAATACGCGGGGATTAGGTACTCTTCGGTTAGGATAAAGCTGATGGTATCTTTGTTGTGCTCTAATAGAACTTCCTAAGGATACAAGTTTACCGTATGCAGGAGACGAACAATTTTATGTGTAGAAACATTAAATCGCAAGGATAAGCGCCTGATGCTGATTGATGGATCATTTGCAACCGCTTCCAGTATTCTTTCATCAACTGCAATTCTTCCTGGTGAAGCTCCTGCGTTAGGTCGTCTTGTTGAAACAGATCCCGTTTCCCGAAGTCTTCGAAACGAATTTGCAAATACGCGGGGATTAGGTACTCTTCGGTTAGGATAAAGCTGATGGTATCTTTGTTGTGCTCTAATAGAACTTCCGTTGCACATGCCATAAACGTAGATAATATCAGCGTTTTCTTCGTTTGTAAAAGATACCATTTCAAATAGGTAATTTTGTTTTCTAACCTTTTATACAATTTACATTAAATAAATTTCCAACTAGGCGACCAACCTCAAACTTAATCCTTTTTGGGATCTAACAGAAAAATGATACGGAAATTACCTTTTTATCAGGTAGTCTAATAAAAATGCATGCTCTAAAACCTACGTAAATTATTAATACATAGTCAAAAAATCGTTCTTGTTGTCAATCGCGGTTATAATAGTAGGTAACAAATCATATTTCCACCTTATACCTGTCGCGGCTTCGTGAAAAGAGTTTTTCATAATTTTACCTGGTATGGAATTTCCCAAGTATCATAAAATCTGTGGGTTTTTCGGGTAACTTGCCTTAGCAATTTTTATTAAGTATTGTTAGGTGCACTAGAAAAAAATATTACCGGTATATTTATTACGCATTTTTCGCAGAAATGTGTCTTGAAAGTCAAAAAAATGTCATGGGCAGGGAAAAAGGATCCGACTTAAAAGCAAATATCTCGAAAGTTAAAAAAGTCATCAATTTTATTTTAATGCAGTTAAAAGGAGTACTATTTCTTTTAAAATTTAAGTCCTAAATGAACTTTAAAAAACTTTGAATTTGACTAACACTCTAGTCAAAGAGTTTGCATACAGGCCCTCAAAATCTAAGCAACCAAATAATATTTCAAAAAACTAAATAGTAGACTATGTTTTTTTTATCAAAATGTAAGATCCATCCGTAGCAAACATAAAACAGATGATATATTTAAAAATTCTATGGTTTTTCCGCATGATGTCATTATTTTGACTGAAACATGGCTTAATGCTAGCACTACTGATGCAGAACTCTTCACCAAAGAGTTTCTTGTATATAGAAGAGATCGTTATAAAGATGATCTCGAAGCGTTAGGCGGTGGAATTTTAATTGCTGTTCGGGATCATATCACCTCGGACAAAGTTAAATTTCCATTTACTGTTAATGCCGAAGTTGTATGTGTCAAACTTGACATTTTACCCAAATTCGTATATGTTGTTAATGTGTACATCCCCCCCGATAGTCCCGTTGAAATTTATTCTGAGCTTGCTAAGGCCCTTGAGTTTATATTTTATTTAGCCTGTGGACAAAGTACGGTATTGCTCTTTGGGGATTTTAACCTTCCTGCTTTGAAATGGGTCTTATCTGATGATGTTTCGCATTTCATTCCTCATATTTCGTCACCACATGCAGCACTTAACAAGTTAGATAACATTATTTCTTTTGACTTACAGCAAGTTAGCTGTATAAAAAACATAAATAATCGAATACTCGATTTAATCTTTACTTCTGACGCAATTAGTACTGTTGCTTGTAAATCCAAGTGCAACATTACTAAGATAGATACTCACGATCCCCCGTTGGATGTTTTTCTTGACTTGAACTGTCATATACATGAGAATGTCCACTCATTTGACTGTTCATACACTTTTGACTTCCGAAAGGCTAACTTTCGCACACTATCTGACGAACTGAATAAATCCGGTATTTCTAATATAGTTTGCTCCAGTGACCTTGAGCACTCTGTAGATAAATTTTATTCTATACTCAATACCTGTATCAGTAATACTATACCTATAAAGAAAAACAAGAACTCTAACTTCAGTCACCCATGGTATACCAAGGAACTGAAAGTCTTACGTAATAAACGCAATAAAGCATGGAAAAAGTACATCACGAATTTGAGTACATTTGACCTTGATAATTTCATGTTTCATTTCAGTGAATTCAATGCTCTCGCAGAGCGTTTGTATTACAACTATGTTTCTCAAATTGGTTCAGATTTTAAAACTAATCCCAGGGAATTTTGGAAGTTTGTTAACTCTAAAAGAAAAGTTGATGGCTATCCACCCACTCTCAAATATAATGGCAGTTCTTCCAACGATCCTGGCACGATATCCTTTTCCAAATCATTTAGAGATTCTCCATTTACTGTCGATACTGATTATTTTAAATATCTCACAGAATCTGCTCAAGCTAATTTTTGTGATATACCAGTACATTTAGAAACTATTTATGAGCTCTTATCTAGCCTTAAAGACGATTGTTCTACCGGTCCAGACGGTATACCACCTATCGTTTTAAAAAACTGTAAGGATGTTCTGGCCACTCCTTTACAAAATTTATTCAAACTTTCGCTATCGTCCGGTCACTTCCCCCCCATATGGAAACTCTCATTTATTACGCCTGTCTTTAAAAAGGGTGTTTAATGTGATATTGTGAACTACAGGCCGATTGCTAAACTTTCAACCATTCCAAAAGTGTTTGAAAAATTAATTTGCGATAGCCTTATATTTTTGTGGGGTGCCGTGGCGTAGTGGTTAGTGTGTGTGCTTACTACGCCGGAGGCCTGGGTTCGAATCCTGCCATCGTCACCTGAAAAAAAAAAAGACTTGTTCTTTTTCACGGTCCCCACCTCCGCGAGGGTCTGACGAGCCCTCCGAGAGTATCATTTGTCTTGAAAAACTTCTCAAAGTGCCGTTCGGATTCGGCAAAAAATTTTAGGTCCCTTTGTATGTAAAAGAAATTAACACACCAGCATACATTGTTGAGAAGTTGGCCCTGGTTCACCTCGAGCTGTTGCGCCACTCTATTTATTTACTTTTAGCCTTATATTTTACTGCCGAAACATAATTTGCAAAGAACAGCATGGTTTCGTTTAAAATAGGTCTACCGTAACTAACCTTTTATCGTTTTATAGAAAATGTTCTGATGCAGTAGAAAATGTCTTCGAGGTTGATTGCGTTTACACCGACTTTTCCAAAGCTTTCGATTTGATTTCGCATGAAATTATTGGTTTTAAGCTTACTCCTCTTGGCTTTCCACCAAATTTCATCTGTTGGATTATGTCTTATCTTCTACATTTTTTTTCTAAAAAAAAAAAAAAAAGTACCTGTTGTAAGTGTTAGCGGAGATATTTGTGTTAGTATGGGTTAAGGTACCTCAAAGTAGGTGTTTTCTTAAATTCCCAATAAGTGGTATCAAAATTTGAGATAGGCCCATACTGTTGAACAATTTTTTTCTTCAAATAAACCGAAAAATCTTGTGTCAAAATATTTGCATCGAATTTGGAAACACCCTGTATACCAGTTGTTAATAATGTCCTATTAACAAAATGTTATGTGGCGACAAGAAATAAAACATCACGCAGGAGTCGCTGAATGCACCCATCGATTCACTAAACGAACATACCCAAAGTGTTTAAGCACAAGTAACAGAGGAGTCTATTGCAGACAATTAAACCGCTTAACTGTCATTCCAGTCATCTGACAGCAGCTGTCATATTCGAAGCTCGAATTACGATTTCCCCTCCTTGGAATTCAGCGGAGGAGTACCAATGAAAAATTACCAAAGGGGAAGTATAGAACGTACTAGAAGGTGTTTAATTTTGTATAAAAACACGGATGACAGGCTCGTACGGGACAGTTATATTTTAAACGTTGACTTGTGAAAATCGGTTATAAAGTAAAAAGTGACTGAATTGAAATAAAGTGTTGAATTCTAAGTTGTAAAGTGCAATAACAGTGTGATTTGAATTTAAATAAGTTTTGTTTGATAAATAAAGTGTTTCATTGTGAAATTAAAAAAGCGAAACTGAGTTTTATTCGACGAATCCGAGGCCATAATATTACATTGGTGTCAGAAGTGGGATAAAACTCATATTAGTGCGGCTAAATTCTACAGTAGAGTTTTCCGGAACAGTGTTAGTGTATCGAACAGTTTTTTTTAATCCGGAATTTTCTAGATTTAGAGCGCGTGTAAATAGCGTAAGTGACTAACATTATTTGTTTTTTTTTGCGGTGGAATTCTCTAGAAATATTGTATTTAAACAGTATTGGTGACTCAAGCAGATTTGATTGTGGAATTATCCAGAAATATTTAAACTGATTGTGCGATAAAGCTATGATTAACGAAGTTATGAAAATAGTGTCGATAACTTATTCGTGAGTGAATTTTCTATAAAAGATATAAAACATAAGCGGATTGTGTTGTGAAAATTTTGAACAATTGAAAACAGCTGAGTTGAAAGCTGAATTGGGTAAAATAAACCTCCAGAATTCGGGGCTTGAAAGAGAATTGTTGTTCCGCTCCGACTCCAGGACGCTATTACCGAGGAAGGTTGAGACCCAGACACAATGCTGTTTGAAGTTCAAGAATAACAGCAACAAAGCACAGTAAGTACTGCCGATGAACTACCCGCTTTCATGAAGTTGCTCTTGGAGAAGTTCGGAAATATGGACGAGAAGTTCGAGAAGCTGGAGAGCGGCCAGAAAGAACAAAAGAATGCTCTCGAAAGCAAGTTCGAAGAACAAAAGGATGCTCTCGAGGAGCAAAAGAACTCATTAGAAGGTCCCCAGAAGGGTATTGAGGGTAAACTCGATGCACAGTGCACTTTATTCGACGAAAGATTTAAAGCCATTGACCAAAAATTTGAAAGCAAAATAGAACTGGTGGAAGAAAAAGTCGGCGATGTCAAAGTGCAAGTAGAAAAAGTGGAGTAACTGTACAAACAGCTAGCTAAAGAGCTCGACTACGTCAAGAAGCAGAAAGTTCGGGAAAATTCTATCGACAGCCCACGACGCAAAGAAATGCAGCCACCTGTGTTCGATGGTCAGACATCATGGCCGATTTACAAGAGGCAATTTGAGGCCACCGCGTTGACGAACAACTGGGACAACGAAGATAAGTCCATTGCTCTTACGCTTGCGCTCAGGGGAACAGCTGCCTAGTTGCTGCAGACCATCCCTGAAGAAAAACAAAGGGACTATGACGCCATGGTAAAGGCCATTGAGATGAGATTTGGCAACGGCCACATGCAGCAAGTTTACCGGGTACATTTGCGACGAAGAGGTGACACGCTTCAGCAGTTGCAAGGACACCAGCAGGGAAATCATCAACGAGTTGGCGACCGATGCGTTTACTAATGCCATTGCGGATGGAAAGCTACAAATGGCTGTAAGAATGGCAGGTAAGAAGACACTCGATGAAGCATTTGCCGTGACAATGGAAGTAGCAGACCACGCTTTGCAAGTTATTCATCGCATCAGGGAAATGGCTACCTTAGAGTGCTCATGTCAACGCGTTGAAATGGAGAGACAAACACGAACAACGGTCGAGGACAAATAAGGTGCTGGAATTGCAACAAGTTGGGACACCTACAGCGACAGTGCCGAGCTTCAGCTAGACAAGCGAGCTGCCCACATTGCTCTAGAAGAAGACAGAATGAAGAAGCATCTGGCAGGATTTTGGGGCAGAAGTTGGTTGATGAAATCGACGCCCCCAGGACAATCTTCCAAGTCTCGCAAATAAAACGCTGCAACAAGAATCTGACAGTAGAGGCAATCATCGCCAACAAAAAATGTGTGGCCACTATTGACACAGGTGCCACGGCTCTATCATCCGAAGAGACCTTGTTCAGACGGCCTGGCTACATCACACCAGCTGCTACAGTCTGAAGACAGCTACAGGAGAAGCGGCCAAAGTATACGGGGAGATGCGGCTACAGATACAACTAGAGGGATTGACCTTCTCACATGCATTCTTGGTAGCCGACATATGTGACGAATGCATCATTGGAGTGGACTTCATTAAGGCACACGAGGTAATTCTTGACCTTCGAATTCAGGTGCTAAGGTATCGAACCGTCGAGATCCCTATGGTATACGGAAACGACAACGCTGTGAATCTTCGAGCAATACTGGGAGGCGATGAAGTTCTGCGGCAATCTTCAGAGACAGTTCTTTGGACACGTTAAGAGGGTGAACCTGGGAACCAATGATTTTATCTCATCGAGCCAGATAACAAAACTGAATTTAAAAGTAATGTCGTAGGAAAAATTCTTACAGAGCAAAAGAACAACATGGTGCCGGTAAGGCAGATGAACCCAAATAAGCACACCGTTAAGCTCAGACAAGGAGGGGTGATCGGAAGATGTGTGCCCGTTTAAGTCATTTCAACAATAGCTGAGAGTGAGCCTGCAAGTTCTGTCTCTCCATCAAAATTGGCCGAGGTATGTAAGACTTTACTCGGAGAATGTGATCAGGAATCAGAATCAGGAGCAGCAAACCATAGCGGAAAATCTCATTGGCGAGTTTGCTGATATATTTACCTCAAAGGATGGAGACTATGGTCGAACGCACTTAGTTCAACAGCGCATAGACACCGGAGACGCTAGACCAATCCGCCAACCTGCAAGACGACTTCCGTTGGCGAAGCAGGATGAAGCCGCCGAATTGAAATCGACCATGGAAAAAGAAGGTTAAATCGAATGCTCCAAAAGTCCAGGGGCGTCGCCTGTTGTACTGGTGAAAAAGAAGGACGGCAGCACTGGATTCTGCGTGGATTACCGGAGGCTTAATGATGTCACAAAGAAGGACATCTACCCTTTACCTTGAATCGATGACACACTAGACACACTCGCTGGAGCGAAATGGTTTTCCACCCATGACCTGAAAAGTGGCTACTGGCAGGTACAGATCGACCCAGAAGACAAGGAGAAGACCACTTTCACAACTGGCAATGGACTATGGCAGTTTACAGTAATGCCATTTGGTCTGTTTAACACTCCGGCCACCTTTGAGCGTCTTATGGAACGTTTCCTACATAGTCTGACGTGGAAAACCTGCCTGGTATATTTGGATGGCGTCATCATTTTGGGAAAAACGTTCGCTGAACATCGCGACAACTTGAGGGAAGTATTCTCACGACTTCGATCAGCATACTTGAAGCTCAATCCGAAGAAGTGTGTGCTCTTCAGAGCAGAAGTAAAGTATCTGCGGCATGTAATATGGACGGATGGAGTGAAGACGGGTCCAGTTAAAATGGAAGCTGTGAAAAGTTTGCCAGTTCCCAAAGACAAACACCAGCTAATGAGCTTTCTCGGTCTTGCTACGTACTACAGGAGGTTCGTCAAAGATTTCGCCGGGATTGCAAAGTGCCTGCACCCTGAGACTGCACTGACTGCACTGACTGAGAAGGGAAAACAATTCAAATGGTCAGGTGAGTGCGAAAGAGGTTTTCAGCATCTGATGCAGCGACTTTGCAAAGCACGGGTACTAGCTTACCCCCTCCCCGGCAAGACATTTATCGTGGACGCAGACGCTAGCAATGTGGGTGTTGGCGCAGTATTGTCGCAATTACACGATGGGCAGGAGAAAGTCGAAGCATACTTCAGCAAAGCTCTTACCCGACCAGAGAGAAATTATTGTGTTACCCGGCGAGAATTCCTTGCTTTAATACTGGCGGCGAAACATTTCCAGAAGTACCTGAGTGGCCAGAAGTTCACCACGCCGCGCTCAAATGTTTACTGCAGTTTAAAAATACTGAGGGCCAAGGTGCATACTCCAAGGTGCATGTGGATGCTCCCTTTGAAAGGATCGCCGTCGACATCGCAGGACCGTTTCCGGAAACTGAAAGCGGTAATCGTTACATCCTGGGTATTGCCGATTACTTCAGTAAGTGGCCCGAGGCATTTGCAATCCCAAATCAAGAAGCGAAAACCGTTGTCGACCAGAAAGTGGACCACTGGGTGTGCAGGTTTGGAGTGCCAATGGAACTACACTCCGATCAGGAAAGAAACTTCGAGTCGAAGATATTCCAGGAAGTATGCGCAGCAATCGGACTACAGAAGACACGAACCACACCTCTTCACCCACAATCAGATGGAATGGTGGAACGCTTCAACAAGACACTGAAGGAACATCTCTCTAAAGTCGTGGACGAGAATCAACGGGATTGGGATCGGCGAATACCTTTATTCCTCATGGCCTACCATAATGCTATTCACAGTACAACTGGATTTACTCCATATGAAGTTTTATTTTGACGAACTGCCAGGCTACCCAGTGAGCTTAAATTCGGCTTTCCCACTGAAGACCCAACATGCGAGGAGGACTACGTGGTTGAGCTTAGAGAAAGGATTAATGACATCCACCAGAGAACCAGAAGCAATATAAAAGTTGCAAGCGACCGCATGAAGACGAGATACGATGCGCGAGCAACGGCACCCGAGTTCAACGAGGGAGATCTGGTATGGCTTTACAACCCACATCGTAAAAAGGGAAGATCGCCAAAGCTTCAAAAGGACTGGAAAGGTTCCTACCAAGTTGTAACGCGAATTAATGATGTCGTATTCCGAATCTAAAGAGGACCAATAACGAAGATGAAAGTTGTCCATGTTGATCTCCTACATCGCTACCACGGAAGCAGTGATGACTTACTTGATCGGGACGAACAAAACTAAGAGGGGGCAATGTTATGTGGCGCTGAACGTGGTGCTGAACGCACCCATCGATTCACTAAACGAACATACCCAACTGTCATTCCAGTCATCTGACAGCAGCTGTCATATTCGAAGTTCGAATTTCGATTTCCCCTCCTTGGAATTCAGCGGAGGAGTACCAATCGAAAATTACCAAAGGGGAAGTATAGAACTTACTAGAGGGTGTTTAATTTTGTATAAATACACGGGTGACAGGCTCGTACGGGACAGTTATATTTTAAACATTGACTTGTGAAAATTGGCTATAAAGTAAAAGGTGACTGAATTGAAATAAAGTGTTGAATTCTAAGTTGTAAAGTGGAATAACAGTGTGATTTGAATTTAAATGAGTTTTGTTTGGTAAATAAAGTGTTTCATTGTGTAACTATAAAAGTGAAATTGAGTTTTATTCGACGAATCCCAGGCCACAATATTACAATAACATAAAGACAAAACTCGACATTTTGGTAATGTCACTGATCCTTAAATATTAAGTGAAATCTATGACAAAAATCTCTTGTTGGGAAATACAGAAACAAACAAATCACTGATGATAAATCGGTGTCTTTTAAATACCATACACGTTTGTGTGCTGTAAAAGGACAATTTTCCGTTTTAGCATAATTTTATGTTTTGCAATTTGATTACCCGGCATCGAACGTTTGGAAGCTAGCTGCACCTTTTTTCAACATAAGCGGCTGTGCGAGTGCCATGGATTTTAATTGTTATTTTTGTAAAATAAGAGAGAAAACAAAAATTTTGTAGGATTTTATATTCTACGGTTAATTCATTCATCAATAATTAACAATATCAAACAAATCCAAACGCTTTTTCACGCGCCCCATTGAGATTTTTTCTGCAGTGAGTCTCCAGCTCCGTCCCTGGAGCAGCTGCCAAAGCTTATTAGAAATTATATACGAAAACACTTTTTTCTCGAATTTTATAATGATATCATTTCGGCACTAATGAAAACGTAGTTGTTGCTGCGTTCCTCCGGGAAGCTATGAATTAAACTCCAAATTCAATGCTCACAAATGGGTCGACAATTACTGTTTAATGTTGGTTTTATTTCCTGGAAAATTAACATGAATCAAATTGAATTTATATTGTTTGGCGACTTACAATTTTGTATGCTTCCTTGGCGGTGGATGGAACATCAGTGCGGGAAACGTCAAAATACAATACTCAAATCTTTTTCGTTCTGTTCCATCCACCGCCCGGTTGCACTTTCGCAAATTAAAGGTTTGCCCACACCGGGCCAATAATTTTTTAACATCCCACCCCCCGTGAGGCGCTGTCTGGCTCAGAAGCCTCACCAACATCTAATTTCGCCAACTTAACAACTGGTCTACGAAGAACTCCCACTGCAGTCTTCGCATCAGCTGATCGCACCTGGTCATCTGGCCCTCTAAATACTCGTTCAATTCTTTCTCTTTTCCATCCGGATCTTGGCAAGGCATCGTTGCATATGAGGACTAAGTCCCCAACTTCCAATGGTGGAACTCGCTCGAACCACTTATTTCTTCTCGTGAGCATCGGCAGGTATTCTTGCATCCATCTCTTCCAGAAACGATTTTTTATTTCTTGGATCACTCGCCACTGTTTACGAAGGCAGAGTGCTCTAGGATCCAACGGGCCTGGAGTTTGGGTTGAGTTAGGACATCCAAGCAGAAAATCATTGGGCGTGAGTGGATCTTCTTCATCAGTTGACATTGGCAGATGTGTTAGCGGTCGGCTGTTCACAATATTTTCGGCTTCTGTCAAGGCACTATAAAGTGTTTCCGGACGGGGCGCCAACTCATGGAGCGAGTATGCCAAGACTCGTTTCACTGAGCGTACGAGTCTCTCCCAGCATCCTCCAGCATGTGGGTTTGAAGGGCAGTTAAATACCCACTCTATTCGCCTTGACGAGAGCTCCGCTTTGATGGCGTTGGTATCAAATATATTTGCAGTCAACAGCTCGTTCTTCGCACCAATAAAATTTGTGCCGTTGTCACAGCGTATGCGTTTCGGGACCCCGCGACGGTTCACAAAATTGCGGATGCATAAAATGCAAGCATCAGTTGACAGATCTGCCGCAATCTCCAGATGAACTGCCCGTACAGTCAAACACGTAAACAGCGCAACCCACCTTTTCTCCTGTCGTCGCCCCATGGTAACGTGAACTGGTCCAAAGTAATCTAAACCGGTGAAAGTAAACGGTCTGATGAACGGTGTGAGTCGGTCCTCTGGCAACTGGCCCATCAACGGTGATGACGGTAATGCAGACCTAACCTTACAAAATGTACAGTCAGCCCTCACCTTTCGCACGGCTGTGCGCAAGCTGGGCACCCAGAATTTTTGTCTGACTTCATTCGCAACTGTTTCATCATTATGGTGGTGCAACCGGTGGTGGTAGTGGTCCACTATCAATCTAGTCAGCTGGTGGTGTTTCGGCAGTATGATTGGGCGTTTGGCAGCATGAGGGATCGTATCGGCAGCATCGATACGTCCGTAAACGCGCAGCAATCCACTATCGTCAATATACGGCGTCAATTTATAGAGGCTACTCGTTTTGGCGACCTGTTTCTTGTGACTAAGCTCAGCAATCTCATTTGAGAACACCATCTTCTGTACCTCATAGCACAGCACGAGTTCTGCAAAATTAAGCTCGGCAGCTGATAGCTCTCCCCTTTCTGACGGTTGCTGCAAATACAATATAATAAAACGGCTCACGTAGCTTGTAGTTATCAGCAGCTTCGAGTATCTCTTGAACCTAGCCCTATCAAGAACTTGTGTACTCACCGCAGCATGTAGCACGTACTTCAGTCTTAGCTCTTCTTTGCATAAGCTTCTTTCGATGTCGTCCGGTTGTGTGGGCCAATTCTCTTCTGTCCAACGAAGGAAAGATAGACCTTTCAGCCACTTGCTGTCAGCTTCGTATCTTGGTGGATATCCGGCTTGTGTTGCTTCGTCTGCTGGATTGAGTTTCGACGGTACCCAGCGCCACTGATCGACTTTGCTACTTTCAAGCACCCCAGTTATCCTAAATGCCACAAACTGTTTATGCCGGCGTGGATCCGATTTAAGCCAGTTGATAACAGTTTTTGAATCGCTCCAAAATATACTGTCACTGAACGACAGGTCGTGAACGACAGTCGCGAAGTCTCACTCGGGATGGAGACCAAATTTTTGGGAGCGCACTTCGTTTTACCACATACAAAGGAAATGAAAAACTCACCTCCGACCTGGATCCTGAGATATGCAACAGCACTGAACGCCTCTTCACTGGCATCGACGAAAATGTGAAGAACTATCCTGTCGTTCGTAGTCAAGTTAGCGACATTTCGGCAGACGACATTGACTTAACTTCGGAAGCTCCTCTCGCCAAAGTTTCCATTTCTCGAAGACTTTACTTGGAATCAATTGATCCCAACCTATCTCGTGCCTCCATATGGACCGTAACAACAATTTAAGATAGATGACGAAGTTTGCTATCATACCATATGGGTCGAATATCGACATTGTCACACTTAAAAATTCCCTTTTCGTAGGGCATTTATTGGCGACCAGTACCTCCTGACTTACTCGAGGAAAACTAAGCTTGAAAACGAAGACGTCGTTGACTGGCTCCCAGAACATACCTAGCACTTTCTCGGTCACCGCATCAGCATTCATGTCCACCAGTGACTGCTCTTGATCGTGTGGTTCACTATTCGCACAAATAGCGCGCAAGACCTTCGTCGAGTTTGACACAAAGTTCCGCAACTCAAAACCACCAGCCTGGTTGATGGATGTAACAGCTTTAGTAATCTCAATTGCTTCGGCCACACTATCAAAACTGTCGACAAAATCATCCACATGGTGACGGTGAATAATTGATTTTACAGCTCGTGGATGCTCGCTGACAAATCTCTGTGCGTTGACGTTCTTCACGTAGTTTGCCGAACACGGTGAACAACTGGCACCAAAAATCATGGACTGCATCGCATAAGCTTCGATGGGATGTTCTTTACTTTCTCTCTAAAGCAAGCGTTGTGAGTTCTGATCGCTGGCCTGGATTTTTACTTGAAGAAACGTCTCTCTGACATCTCCGGTGATGGCAACTGGACGCAGGCGGAAGTTAAACAGGATTTTCATCAATGATTTGAGATCGTCAGGGCCCTTCAATAAACACGAATTCAGCGAAACATCCTCAACCTTGGCAGCAGCATCAAACACCAATCGTATTTTCCCTGGTTTGTTCGGATTGCTTTCGCCGAAATGCGGTAGGTACCACGTCCTTTTTGTGTTTGCCTCAGCCTCAGTATCGGACAACTTCCTGGCGTAGCCCTTTCCCAAAAAGCTTGCGATGATTCCTCTATAGGCGGCGGCAAATTCTGGTTCTCTTTCAAACCTTCTTTCCAGACTCCAAAGTCTTCGTTGTGCCATATCATAACTTGATGGCATTTCCGGATCATCGTCTTTCCATATTAAGCCGGTCCGATACCGTCCACTAATTCTCGTCGTAGTGCTTGACAATATGTATTGAGCTCTTTTATCGGCAGGAGAAACAAAAGGCTCCGTCGGTTTCTTGACGCCGAAAGAGTCCAGACTGAAGAAATCGTTGACCAGTTGATTCAGAGTTTCTAACTCAGCTTCTTCTTCGCGGCTACTAAGAAGTACAACGGGTTCGCTTAGATTCTCTCTCGGGGTACGGCCATACACTACCCAACCAAGCTTTGTCTCGGCAGCAACTGGTCCACATTCATTGACCTCAAAGATGCGTAGCGGAGTTCCCAAGTGACAGTTGTCAAGACCAATTAAAATTTGCGGCTCCACGTTGTCATATAACGGAAGCGTTATGTCACTCAAACGTCTACATATAGGATGCAAATCCTTCGCTGAAAGCGACTGAGTCGGCAGACTCAGGTCTTCTATTGTCTGGATACCCTTCATGTCGTAGACTTAAGCGTCATCCTTGTCGGCGTTTATTTTCAAATTTACAATCCATGACTCTTCGGTGACACTGCTCCCGCCAAACCATTTCAAACTTAAACTCGTCTTGTTGCCGCCAAGTTGAAGTTTATCGGCCAACTGCGCGCTCATAATGGTAACCGACGAACCTTCATCAAGCAGGGCGTACGTCCTCACCATCTTCTCGTCAGCCCCATACAATCTAACTGGCACCACTCGAAATAAAATCCTCGAACTCACTGGCGTTTTGGTGTCGCAGTTAAGCAGAGAGCTCGATTCTGGTTCCTCTTGTTTTGCCTCCTTCTTTGAGGACGACGTTGCCTCCTGAGAATCATGGAGCGACTTATGATGCACCTTGGGACATTCATCTTGACCACATCTCTTAGCATACCTGCACGTCCGCACATTGTGCCCCCATCGCAGGCAACCAAAACACAGGCGATTTTTCTTCACAAATTCCCATTTGCCTTTGGTGTGCAACGTGGTATATGAACTGCACTCCGATACCAAATGAGTCTTGTCCTGACAATAGCGACATTTGTTTTTGTCAACCGCTGGCGGCGTTGACTGGACTGTGGTTTGGAGCACACTCCTTGGCTTCTGCTTACAATCGGCTTGCGGTGATAGAGTGTCTGACGTCACCAAACACACCAACCTGGCGACTGACGTAAGCCATTCGTCGAAATGTTGCACGTTTGCATACGGCTGTATATAAATACTACGTTGGGCCCACTCCAATCTTTTGCTCATTGGCAGCTTGCTGATAAGCTCATCCATAAGGGTTGGATTTGCCAGGTGTTGACGCAGGCCACTGGCCTCAAGAAAAGTCGAAAGATTTTGCACCTTTGTAGCGAATGGAATCAGTAATTCCAGTTTCCCTTCTGGAATTTGTGCAATCTCCCGAACTTTTGCTAACTGGCTTCTCAACAAACATTCGGGGCGTCCAAACCGGAACTCCAACGCTGCCATGACCCTGTTGACGTTATCGGGATGTATCAACAATGCTTCGACCACTTCCTTGGCATCGCCCTTGATACATCTTTGCAACCGCAAATTGTTCTCGACGTTGGTGTAGTGAAACATTAGCGTTGTTTCATGGTAAGCGGTGCAAAACATCGGCCATTCCTCCGGCTTACCACTAAAAACGGGCAGATGTTGTAGTTTTCTACCCCCTCCGTAGTAGCTCATTGTATGTAGTGCATTGGCACTGTTTGGTCCCATCGACGGTGGAGCTGCGTAAGTTGAAAGTGACATATATGTTGGCTGAAACGTCGTCTGTGCTACAAGGTGGCTTTGTGGCAGTGAAGTGATCGGTGGCTGGTACATCGGCAGCGAAAACGGGAAAGATGGATACTGTGTGGCGGCGGCAGATGTACACGGCAAAGGATATGACTGTGTGGCGGCCGATGTACATGGCAATGTACTCGATCTGTACTGTGTGCTGGCGACAGATGTGCACATTATGGGCATCGTGGCGGTTGATACCACACATAACCCGGCTGCTCCTTTTTTGTCTATAGACTGTGCGTCGTTGGAAATAATCTGTTGTTGGCTGCGGCTGAATTCTTCCTGCAGGCGCATGCGCTCTTCTCTTTCCTTTGCGGCATTTGCCACGGCGGCTTCTAATTGGCTGCGCAGCTCCTGAATTTGAATATTTATGGTTTCCAACGACGCGTCGTCTGGCGCTAAAATTGTTTTGTTGGACTCCGTGTCGTCCGAATCATAGTTTTTCTCCAACTCGTCTGCCGGTGCTGGCGGCGTCCAGCTGGCGGCTGCATTTTTTTCCCCTTCATGGCGACTGTTTAATGGCGGCTTGTAGAATTTCAATTGTCCTATAAAATTGAAATAAAATTTGTTGCTGCGTTCCTCCGGGAAGCTATGAATTAAACTCCAAATTCAATGCTCACAAATGGGTCGACAATTACTGTTTAATGTTGGGTTTATTTCCTGGAAAATTAACATGAATCAAATTGAATTTATATTGTTTGGCGACTTACAATTTTGTATGCTTCCTTGGCGGTGGATGGAACATCAGTGCGGGAAACGTCAAAATACAATACTCAAATCTTTTTCGTTCTGTTCCATCCACCGCCCGGTTGCACTATCGCAAATTAAAGGTTTGCCCACACCGGGCCAATAATTTTTTAACAGTAGTATTAGAGGGTATATAGCACAAATTACTCAATAACTAGATATTCAATTTGTGCGTTCCCTTCCCCCCAAATCCCTTTTGTTTATTTGTTGTTGTTGCTTTTGAGTTTCGTGTCGGTGAATACGTGTGAGACGCGCAAAAAAAAATTGCCTTAAGCTGTCATCTTTTGAAAGTCTGCCAAATTAGCGAAATGAGTTTCCCATTGGCATTTAGTTTTGTTTTCTATTGTAAAAATGAAAGAAGAACTTAAGCTCAATTGTTTACTTGTTTTTAATGTTTAATTAGAAACTCGTTTCAGCAAACTTTGGCGTAAAAAATGCTAATAAAAAATGTAATAACATTTCGAAGGGTTGCTTCCGCAGCACGATTCCGGATTCCGAAGCAACTATGTATAAACTCTTGCAAAAGCGTTCATTTAACTTGTAAGTTGTAAGTAAGCCATAATTCCAATGAGTTTTACCAAAAACCTAACTACTTTATTTTTTACAGAAAAACTGCGAATTCCTTAAGAAACTTGCGAGCCAACCGTTCTACGTTTTAGCCACCGATGTTGGCGGCTACACCGTGTCTATGCTTTCCTATTGTTCGCAGTCCAAGAACAAAGCAAAGATGTTTTTCTAGGAAAACCCTCCAAGGGAGAAACTACTACGCCGGAGTCCAAAAAGGCAGAATAGAAATCTTCCTAAACAAGCCTATGTTTACATTAAAACAATAACAGACCTGGTGTGGAATCCTCTAAAGTGATCGATGATGGTCAACATGTTGATTATCAAAATTGACCATCACCGAGTTCTTGCTCTCTGTAAAGTGATCACCGAATTATTTTCAAAACTTGGCAGCATTCACATTTTCATCTGTCAGTTGATGTCATTTGAGTACAGAGCTTCTCAAATATGTAACCTTAATTTACTTTTGTTTACATTTTTCGGTAATAGTGCATTTACATCTTATTACTGCGATTGCGATGTAGAAATGTATGTACATCATTATAAGTTATTATTTTTGTTTAAATGACTAAAATGAACACCAAACCGAAAGGATGGCACATTTAATGGCAGCCCACTAATAACCGCAAGGCTACGATCCACTCTCATGCGTTGGAAAACCACTAAAAAACAAAATGGAAAATTTTTTGCAGGGGTGGAATCCTCTAAAGTGATGGCTGATGGTCACCATGTTGATTATCAAAATTGACCATCACCCAGTTCTTGCTCTCTGTAAAGTGATCACCAAGAAATTTTAAAAACTTGGCAGCACATACATTTTCATCTGTCAGTTGATGTGATTTCAATACAGCGCTTCACAAATAAATCTAATTTACTTTTGTTTACATTTTTCGGCAAGTGCAATTACATTTATTTTATTACTGCGAATCTATACGTACATACCTATTTTAAGTTATTATTTTTGTTTGCATTCTTTAATTCATTAATTCAAGGTTTCAAGCAAATAAACATCAAATCGAAAGGATGGCCGATTTCATGGCAGCCCACCCCTAATTACCGAAAAGCTACGATTCACGACTTACGAGCTACGACTTTCATGTGTTGAAAAAACCACTCAATAATAAAACGGGAACATTTTTGCTGGTTGTAAGTCAAAATTGTCCTCCACAAAAATCAATCCCATAACGGAAAATAAAAAGTTAGAATATTGCGTGAAGCAGTCCTTAGACTTCGAGTTATCCACTATCGTTCTTATTAGTTTTTTGACTGAAAAAAACAGGTACACATAGGTTATCACTAAAACTGACGGAGTTCAGAAAAAAACACAAAAAGAACCCAATTATTGCAAAAACACGACTAGCTTTAATGGAAAGTGACACTAAAATAGCTGTCAGCTGAAATTCATCACAAAATGGTGATGATCACTGTGATAATCACCTTATGGGATCCCAAAATGAAAAATGTGATGATCAACTATCAGTTTTCAACTTAGAGGATTCCACCCCAGGTTGTTAAGGCAATCCCAGAATGGAAAAAAAATCTTTAGAAGATTGCGTGAGGCAGTCCTAAAACTTTTGAGTTTTTCGTAAAATTTTTTTATTGGTTTTTGGACTGAAAAACAAGCTCAATGAGGTACACATATAACTTGTCACATATCACAGGCACACGGTATCACTAAAACTGACAAGATTAAAAAAAAAAAAAAAAACACAAAAAGAAGCCAATTATTGCGAAAACTCGACTAGCTTTAATTGAAAGTGACACCAAAATAGCTGTCAGCTAAAATTCATCACAAATTGGTGATGATCACGGTGATCATCACCTTACGGGATCCCGAAATGAGAAATGTGATGATCAACTATCAGTTTTCACCTTAGAGACCTTAGATGCTTTTTATATTTTGTTTTTTAACTTTTCAATTCTTGCTTAAAAACGGAACTTAACAGAACACAAGACAATAGACATAACACAAAAAAAAATTGCGCTTTGCAAACAAAATGGACGAAAATCAATGTGTCAAAATGACATCTCGTTTTGCCCACACTTGAGGCTGGGATCACATTTATACAACAAAATTGTATAAATTTTATTTTTTAACAATGGAAGTATTGGAATGTTTATGTCGTGAGTGGTGTTATTATTACGTAGTTGGGTTTTTTTCTTAATGCTTTGGCTATAAATTGCTGAATAACTAGATATTTAACTTCGGACATATAAAAGCTTTGCCCACAAGCTGCAATTGAAGAATTTACCCATCCGATGACATTTGTTTACAATTGTTATCAATTGTGAGTTAAGTAAAAATTAAACCAAAAAATATGTTTTCTAAATGGTATGAAAACCATTCCATCACCATGGTATGGTATTAATACGGTGATGCTTATAATGTTAAATATGACCTTTTATATTTGCAGATATAATCTATTTAATAAAATAAACGTAAAGGGGGAATTAATTTAATATTTTTATTAATAATTCAACCAACGGAGTTTCTTATCCAATTTTAAGCTGCTTTGAAAGAAGTCAAACCTTTTAGTTTGAAAAAGACTTAAATCAGATCTAATACTGCAGATGAATGATAAAACTATTTATAAGTTTACAAGTTACTATTTGCAAGTTATTTTGTCAGAAAACGGTTCTGATCTTTTTCTTGTATCAATGTGTTTTTAAGAATTTTCTGAACTATTTAAGAAAGTGCTTAAACAACAATTGGCAATATGATTTTTTTGTTTTTATACCCCATCCCATAGGATAGGAGGTATATTAAGTTTGATTCATAGTTTGTAACATAGAGAAATAATCACGGTAGACCCCCAAGACCTTAAGGGCATATAATCGAGACCGAATTGTAAGTCGAATGAGCCATGTCCGTCCGTCCATCTGTCGGTAGCTTTTAGGCCTTAAATTTAGAGTTAAGAACTTGAGACTTGATATCTGCCCTTTTTAGGTCCCGAAGCAGTATAAGTGTAAAATTTTTTGAAATCCGCCCATAATCCGTCCACTTTACTTAAAAGCATGAAAAATCAAAACTGTCGTAGCAAGCTGAAATTTGGTATGCAATATCCTCGCTTAAGTGTATTGTGATTGGCAATTGCAAAAAAGCGAAAACCGCCCCTTTGTAGGCGTGGTCATATTTAAAATGCATTCTAATAAACGGCATTTATTTTTTGATATATTTGCTTTAAATCCAAAAAACTTGCACTATAGAATGTTCAGGTATGTGAGTAAGCTATCAACTCAAATAAATATATTGTTGCCACGCCCACTTTTTGGGGCGTTTTTAAGTAAAAAATCAAATTTTTAATATAAAACTGCGATCAACACGTGTATACTGCATCTGATAAAAAATATGATAAAAAAAAAATATGTTATTGAAGAGGGGTTAATGCCACGCCCCTTTTTAAAAAAAGAAGATTTTTAACTGACAAATTATTAACACATTTAAAGTTGATAGGAACTGAAATTTAACAACTAAGATTTTCGACGCATTTTGGAGCTTGACAGTGGTCAATTGGGATGGGGTATCCAAGGATTCGCCTAGGCGGATTGTAACCCTACCACTGGTTTTTTTTTTTAAAAAAAGAAGATTTTTAACTGACAAATTATTAACACATTTAAAGTTGATAGGAACTGAAATTTAACAACTAAGATTTTCGACGCATTTTGGAGCTTGACAGTGGTCAATTGGGATGGGGTATCCAAGGATTCGCCTAGGCGGATTGTAACCCTACCACTGGTTTTTTTTTTGAAAACTGGAGAGAAACGGAGAGAAAGAGCAAAAAACTGCAGCAGTATTTTAATTTTTCATAAAATTCTCTCATCATTGTCTCTCTTGTTTCTTAACCGTGGGACCACAATGCCCGTAGCGGTGGTATGTAGCAGTAGTACGTAGTACAGCCGCGGAGCCATGTGGCGTAGTACGGAAAAAAATTGAACACAATGGTGTAGCGCGGCTATGTCGAACAAAAACCTCGTTTATAAAAAATGGCCGATACTCTGAGTTAATTTGAACTAGATTTAATATTTTTGTACAACGGATGACACAAATTCCATAAAATTTCTTTAGATTTAACCATCTCAATAAACTTTTTGACGTGCTTTTCCTCCATTGTTTACTTAACTTGTATTGAACTGTCCACCGTGTAGCGCTGTCAACCGTGTAGCGCCACGAAAGTTAAAAGTTGGCCAACTCTTACTACCGCCACAGCTACGCGCTACCGCCACAGACACACATTGTGTGCGCAATACATTGAATACATGTGTTTTAACTTTTGACAGCGCTTACTACCGCTACTACTACCGCCACAGCTACATCACTGTGGTTCTACGGTAAGTTTGCAGTCGGTAGCATTGATCAGGTATAATGAGATAGTCATCTTCGTTGGGGTGCCTCTTTTTGCCCCCAAACTCGTTTTCGGCTCTCTAGGGAAAAGGCTGCCAGCTATCATGATTGTGTTGGTGGGTTGCAATGCTACTTTATTATAGGGTGCAAAAAAAAAATTCACTAATACAGTCAACCAAGCTGGGAGCAAGATTTGTGCGTCCAAGGCCAAAATGAGTGCGCTTGGTGCAGCTCATTTTGGTTTTTGAGCGCGTTTCAGGCCACACATTTTAGATATCGACTGCGTTTCATGTCATCATATCGAGGATCGCATGAGGTGAATTCGTGGCAATCGTTCGGAGTTTTTATTCAGATTTCCGTGCAGACAAGTTGACTTTTCCGAATCCCGTGCAAGAAAGTTTGATTTTTCCTTTCAAATAAGAAATTATTTATAATTTTTTTAATGCTGCATTGTTCGCTTTCATGGAAAAGAAAGAAATGAATAAATTGATTGCGAAAACGATGAAATCTTTGTTTGTGCAGGCAATATAAAATATTAGAGTGATGCACAAATTACGCTCGTTAAAGATTTTAAATAGAAAAACTAGTTTAATTATTTGCAACAGGGACATTAATCTTGTCGATTCTGTGTCGGTTGCTATAGTGCTCAATTACTTTGCTACACAATGATTTAGCATTACTGTTTGCCGTAAACACTATTGATATTTATCATTACTATTGGGAATAACTTCAGTGTTTTTAGGAATACCAGTGGAACCCTAGGTAAGACTTACGTGGAACTTTAGACTTGTGTGAACTTTGTAGGCTTTGTTTGATTGAAAAAGTGTTTAAATAGTTTTAAAATAAAAATTCTCGAAAATACTTAACATATTTTATAATTGTTGAAAATTCATGCGTAAAAATAAAGTAAGTATCTTTTTGCGAATCAATATTAATTTGCAAATCAAATATTTTATTTTCTCCATATTTCAAGACTATGTATACGTACTTTTTTTGTGTTTGATTTTGAAATACGCTCTTTTTTTGTGTTTGATTTTGTTTTGATGTTAAGAAGTGATTAAACTTATAAGAAAAGTTTGAGTCTATTTGGAAAAGTCTGCGTAAGATAAATTTGTCTGTAATTAACTTCCAACTGATTGCAAATGCTCACAACATTTGTACATTCTTTTAAACGAGGTGAAATACTCCGCCGGGTTTGTCCAATGAATGCTGATGACAGCTGAAAGGCACAGCATATACAATACTGATGTCTAGAATTGGAACCGATCCTTGGGTGAATGTTACTCTTGCTTAAAAGATTACCTTTTCGGGCGGTAACATCTGTTTCACTCTATATTGCTTTAGAATTCTAGTGACTTTGTCAGTGACGCCTTACATATACTGTTACCTATACCTTCTGAAGTTATTTGAATTTCCATAATCAAATAAAAATATATTTTCAAATAAATCATTTGATCTGATTTCAATTATGCCACCAATTTTATTTGCAACAATTCGCAATTAGCTTAATAAAATTTTTATTTGAATAACATGTTATTAACAAACAATTCCTGCTATTCATATAAAAATTATTCATGTGTGATTGAAATTTTTATTAAAAATCAAACTGAAATACATTTTTTTCAATTTTGTGTGCAATCGCGAAAAATTTCTTTCTTGGTGATGGGATCTGTAATTTGTTTCATGTGAAAAAAACGTTATCCGTGTCTAGATCCTACGTTTGTTCCTTTTATTTCTTGTCGACTTGAGACGTCAATTTATTTATTTAGATTACTATTTATAATAGGATAAATGATCTAGTAATAATTAAAACGAACTATTGAAACTATTCATGAAATTATTCGAAAACAAATAAAAAATTGAGGGAAAAAACTCCTTATTCTAAACATTGATCTAAAAGTTAACCGGGTATTATTTAAATGTGCCTATTCATTTATAAAAAATAAACTGTTTTCAAAATGTGTCTCGGACTACTGGAAAATTTATCAAATTCTTTTTGCAACAAAATTTTATAAGAAGTTTAGACCAGAAAGTCTCACGTAATTTTTGTTATAAGAAAACACATTAAGTAATAAAATGTATGCACACAATCAAATATCTTGATTGATTATTTTTAAGAAAACATAAGCTAAAAGGAAAAAAAACTCCCTATAGTAACGATTTCCACCTCCTATTTCCACCTCAATTGTGAATTGTGCTTAACTCTACCTATGGACTGAACTCAGCAAACCAGAATCAGATGTCTTTTGACTTTTGTGTAGTATAATCAAAACAAATTCGATTTTCACTTGACCCGTTGTTCATGGCAGAAATTTATTCCTAATGGGCACTCGCTTGGACGGCAGATTTTTTCTTTACTAAGAAGATAATAATTATTTGTAAGACAAAATAAACCAAAAAAGAATGGAGGCTGATTACTTTGTTTATATTTTTTGAATGACTGAGACGGCAAATTATCTCAGCTTCCGCCATTTTTAAATGGATTCACTGAACACTTCCATTACTCACTTCACATGCATTCACAGACAGGGTCAAGAGAGAGATCCCGTTACTTTTTTTTTGCGGGTGTTTCAGGCAAGGTGATTGCATGTCGCCTATCTCATTATATCTGATTAGTGGTCGGTAGCTTGCAGTATTGGTAATCACACTTTTGTATTTTGATACAGGTTTTTTGCTTTTATTTATTTCTGGAAGATTTTTTTTGCCTTCAAAGGTGTGATAACTTAAAACTTAAACTCGTTGTAAGAACAAACCCTAAAGGGAATAAAGTATTGCTGATACTAAATTTTATGTGAACTTTTTATATTTCGTTTGTATTAATTAGAGGTTTAATGAACATAAAACTCAAATCCGATTACGGTAAAATTTTTTTAAGTTTTCACGGAAAGCAGCATCAATGTAACACGACCTCCAACTGCGACCTCCAGATATTGGAATTCGTTACAATTTTTCTCCGGTAGACGGAGGAAAAAGCTGATTCCGCCATGTTTTCGTGGTGAATCACTTGAAGTTCGTGGTGAATCTCTTTAAGTATGGAAAACATTGACAAAATGTGAGAGAATGCGTGGATTTCCCAGTTGTAGATATTCAACTGGGAAATCCACGCATTCATATCTAATTCAACTAGGTATTCGTTGAATACCTAGTTAAATTCTGATTCATCAATACATCAGCTGATTGCGTAAGGTAAATTGTTGTTGTATATTCTTACACGTTATGGTTGTATCTTCTTACACGAATTCACCGACACGAAAATGAAAAGCTTTATAAAAGCTTGAAAAGGCTTTATAAAAAACATAAACAAATGGGTATTGGAGGGTAAGAGGGACGCAAGTTGAATATCTAGTTATTCAGTAATTTATGGTCTCAAGCATACGTTGTAAACCAGTTATTGAACAAAGAGACAAGGAATAGCTCTTTTTCACATATACAGTCATTGAATAAAGAGACAAGACCTTTTACCACGGCTGTCAAAATCTGACGTCTTTCAAATTTATCGACCGTGGGGTGCCAAGCAAATCGCGTTTTTATATGAAAAAATACAATAGTTTCTGTAGAAGTACGAATTACTTAATAAACTACTCAACCTAGAGTGTGCCTATAAGAAAAGAAGTTATTGTGCTTATTCCGTTTTTTAAATTGACCAAAAAATTATTTTAATAAAATACGTGGAAAGTGGAAAAAGTGCTCCGAAAATTAAATGTCCTTGAATCCGTGTACCCTTACGTGCCCTTGTGTTTCTACAACACAAACAACACTTTTCTTATCCATTTCCGTGTTATATAATGAAATTATTTTTAGCATTATTTAGGAAGCCTGATCAAGTCTACAACTTTCCCGTTCATCGAAACACAGGGTTGCATTTTTTAAATAGTTATTTACGTTTATGTGTAATTTTTGTTCGTTTTCCATGTAAAAAGTACTTTGTTTGGCATCCCGCCCTCGATAATACCAGTGGACGTCAAACTGTTAAAAGCTCTTGACATACACAGTGCGTGTGAGTAAAGCATTTATTTTGACATTGGTCGCCTGATATCGGGTATCGGCTTGTGAGTGAATGTATCGAATGTATCACGAATCGGGGTACAAATGTCACCCTAAAAAACAAAAGTAGAACCAGCTCCCATGGGCCGTCTCTCATCACATGCCTGGTTGAATACTTAAATAGTCCGCACTCACACAACTAAAACTGATGCTTCAATTTTTCCCCAAAACACCACTTCCTTATCTTTTTATTCAATGCGTGTGAGTGAGGCATTTATACTGACATTAATCGCCTATAGACTGGTGAGTGAATGCATCGAATGTATCCATTGAATAAAGAGACAAGGAATGGCTCTTTTTCACATATACAGTGTGTGTGAGTGAAGCATTTGTTTTGACATTATTCGCCCGATATCGGGTGTCTTCTGGGTATCTTCGGGTATCTGGGTGTCTTCGGGGTACAAATGTCACCTTAACTCAGGAATGTTAAACAAAAGTAGAGCCAGCTCCCAGAAATGTATGAACCTCGAGCCGTCTCTCATGGCATGCCTGGTTCAACACATAAGTAGTCCGCACTCACACAACTAAAACTGATGCTTCACTTTTCCCCACAAACACCACTTCCTTGTCTCTTTATTCAATGAATGTATCACGAACCGGGGTACAAATGTCACCTTAACCATAAATTACTGAATACCTAGATATTCAACTTGCGTCCCTCTAACCTCCAACTTGGCTTAGGTTTTTTGTAAAGCCTTTAAAGCTTGTACAAAGCTTTAAATTTCCGTGTCGGTGAATACGTGTAAGAAGATACAACAACAATTTACCTTACGTTACGTTTTTGTTGGAGGTTGCTACTATCCGATGGAGCACTCAGACACAACTACTGGTCCATTGTACTACCATGCAGACACCTTACATTAATGTATTTAGTTTACCCGTCTTTCGAAGAAAGATGAGAAGGAGCTTCAGTGATGAAGAGCTTAGGTGTTCGGCACTCACCACGTCAGCCCCAAAGATCCGCCACCTGATGCGAGCAAAGGCAGGACAACTACAGAGAAAATGTTCCGCTGTATCGTCGTCCTCTCCACAGGCAAGACAGGTGGTGGTTTCGCTTAAGCCTAACACATTCAAGTGTCTAGCAAAAGCTTGGTGGCCGGTAAGGACGCCTACAAGAAGTCTGCAATCGATTCTCCTAAGAGATAGAAGAAAAGACGCTGACCCCTCGCAGATATCCGGGCGTAGTCGTTTAGTCTGTCTGCACCCATCGCAGGCACGCCAATGAGCCCTGTGCTCACGAGAAACCCAAGTATCAATGGCAGACGTAACAACAGATACAGGCAGGCCTAAAGCAGGTTCAGGTCCTGAGAAAACCTCTTCTGAGCCAAGTCTGGCAAGCTCATCAGAGATCTCATTTCCCTGGATACCAGTATGACCTGGAACCCAAACAAAATTCACTGCATTTAGCCTTCCGGCTAAGTTCAACGAATTCTTGAGTTCGAGCACTATCTTGGACGAGGTAAGAGGGTTGAGCAACGCATTTAGAGCGGCTTGGCTGTCACTGCAAACGCATATGCTTCTTGCCCTCCACCTGTTAGTCACAATATAGCGCATAGCCATTAGGATAGCGAAAATCTCCGCTTGGAAGACAGACGCATATTTACCTAAGGGGTAGTGGAGTCTAATGTTCTCGCTTTCCACAAAGACTCCAGCACCAGACCCCTGTCCGGTTGTGGAGCCATCCGTGAAAATACGATGGCATTCTTTCCCTGGCTCAGAGTCTGGCCGAAGCCATTCCATTACCTGAGGAAAGTTGACTTGGTAATTTTGTCGCAAAAGGATTTCTGGGGTCATTGCGTCAGAGGGCATGTCCATAAGACAGGGGTCAAAGGACAATTCTCGAACAAGTTCTTCAAAATTCCAATGCGTGTGGTACCAAAAACCACCTCTCTTTAAGCTAAAGATGGTTTTCAGCATACACCCCGTGATAAATATATCAAGGGGGGGGGGGGGGGGAGGTTCACCAAAGCATCTAGAGCAGAGCCCGGCGTGCCCCTGTGCAGCCAAGACAAGACGTTCTTTGGAGTTTGGCAAAAGAGGCAGTAACACGTTTCCGCGAAAGCCTGTTCCACCAAACAACCGATGCGTATGAGAGGAGTGGTCTAACCATGGCAGTATAGATCCAGAGGACCCTTTTCGGAGATAAGCCACATGTCTTGCCAAAAGCGCCTCTGCACTGCCAGAAGGTGGACAATGCTTTTTCGGTTTTGGATTCAACATGCTTAGACATGCATGCTTAGACATGCATAGAAGTTTTCTATCAAGGATTACTCCCAGATAACGGGTGATTTTTTAAGAGGTTGAGAACTTTTTTTAAAAAAAAAACACAAAAAATTCGAAAAAATTAATGAAATATTTATTTGAATCGATAGTTTGAACCTTGCAATTTAATGTTTAAAGATAATTTCATGCAAATGTTGCCCGCGGCTGCGTCGTCTCAGGTAGCCCATCCGCTGAGTCCAATTTTGGCATACTCTTTCACACATATCGGCCGGTATCTCACGGGGCAAAAAAAAAGTTTGTTATCATCGCTCGGTAGCGTTCACCATTGACAGTAACGCTGCGATTCGCATCATCTTTGAAGAAATATGGCCCAATAATGCCGCCGGCCCATAAACCGCACCAAACAGTGGCTTTTTCGGGATGCATTGGTAGCTGTTGCAATGCTTTTGGCTGATCTTCACTCCAAATGCGGCAATTTTGGTTATTTATGTACCCATTCAACCAAAAATGAGCCTCATCGCTGAACACAATTTTTCGATAAAAAAGCGGATCCTCGGCCAGCTTTCCAAGAGCCCATTCACCAAAAATTCGGCGTTGTGGTAGGTCGGCTGGCTTTAGTTCTTGCACCAGCTGTATCTTAAAAGGCTCTACGCCCAAATCCTTCCGCAAAATTTTCCACGTAGTGCTGTAACAAAGGCCTAACTGCTGGGAACGGCACCGAATCGACATTTCGCGGTCTTTTGTCACACTAGCTGATACGGCCACAATATTTTCTTCACTACGCACAGTACGTAAACGTGTTGGTGGTTTAATGTCCAACAAAGTAAATTTGGTGCGAAATTTGGTCACAATCTTCCAAATAGACTGCTCAGAAGGTCGAGAATGCCGACCATAAAATGGAAGCAGCGCGCGATGAACATTTCAAACCGAGCACGAATTTTGATAGTAAAATTCAATAATTTGCAAGCGTTGTTCATTTGTAAGACGATCCATGGTTAAATTGCAAACCAAACTGAAGCTGTTTGACAGTGACACAAGGTACTTAACACACGTCAGCTGTCAAAACCACTGTTGCCAAAACCAAACCAGCTAAAAAATCACCCTTTAATTGGCTTCATTGGATATCGGGATAGTGACACCTTTAAGCACTAGTTGAGTCAGACCAGTGACCTTCCTCCTTCTCGTAAAGAGAACAACCGTAGTTTTAAGAGGATTCACTGAAAGCCCATTCCTAGTGCACCAATCATCGATCAAGTCCAGGGATCTCTGCGCCTGAGAGCACACAGTCCCTAGGTTTGAGCCGACAGAAAGAACGGCGACATCATCCGCGTAGGTTTGTGTGTAGGTTCCAGGAAGGTTGAGAGCCGATAGTAGAGAGTCTACAACCATGCACCATAAAAGGGGAGACAGAACACCACCTTGCGGGCAGCCCTTGTTTACCCCAGTTACGACGCACTTGCCACAATCTGCTTCGGCTATCAGCGTCCTGTTCATTAGCATTGCCCTAATCCATTGAACTAAAGTTTCATCTACACCATGTTGTCTGGCTGAGTTACACATGCTATCAAACGTCGCGTTATCAAAAGCACCCTCAATATCGACGAAAACGCCCAGCACGTACTTCTTCTGGTCAAGAGCACATTCAATCCTACCAACAAGGTTTTGAAGCGCAGTTTCGCAGGATTTTCCGCGCTGATAAGCGTGTTGCATCTCAGAAAGAGGGTGCAAACGAAGAGCAACTTTGCGTACGCGCAGCTCAACCAGTCTCTCTAAGCTTTTCAGCAGGAAGGAAGACAGACTTATGGGTCTGAAGCTTTTGGCTAGGCTATAGTCTGACTTACCAGGTTTTGGTATGAAAACGACTTTAACCATACGCCAAAGGGTGGGTATGTAAGCCAAGGCAAGGCTCGCAGTGAAAATTCTTTTCAACGTGGGTAACAGCTGACCTAAACCTTGCTTCAGCATAACCGGGTAGATTCCATCTGGGCCAGGTGACTTAAAGCTCTCAAAAGATGCAATAGCATATTTGATAGCGTCATCAGTCACCACTCACAATTTACCTTACGCGATCAGTTGATGTAAAAGCTCCAAAACGAAATTGATGAATTTACTCCCATTTGTAAACAAATGTCGGAGGATGGGTAAATTCATCAATTTCAGCTTGTGGGCAAATCTCTTACATGACCGAAGTCACAAATTACTTAATGAATTAGATATTCAACTAGACTGGAAAGCCGAGGGGCCTACAAGCTGTTGCCATGGATATACCTGGAAAACTACGCATACTCTCACATTTTGTCAATGTATTCCACACTTGAAGAGATTCACCACGAAAACATGGCGGAATCAGCTTTTCGCTCCGTCTACCGGACAAAAATTGTAACGAATTCCAATATCTGGAAGTCGCCACATAATGGGTCGTGCTACATTAATGTTGTTTTGCTAGAGACCTTAAAATCATTTTTATCTTAATTGTATTTCAGTTATACATTATGTATTTCAAATGCCTTCTAAATATTTTCATATATAGTAAAAAACAAAACACAAAAAGCGCAAATGAAACTAATTCTTTACTGCCTAAATGCCTGTGCCTCTGATAAGTTTGTGTTTTATGTTAACGGATTAAAGCTTTAAAAAGCAAAATGTACGGTTAAGTAGTAAATCAATCGTAAGTATGTTAAAAAGTAAAGGTCATTAGAAAGGTTCAAAGGCACTTTTATTATTTTTATTATAGCTATAATTTGAATTCATTATTCGAACAAATCAATATTATGATATAATTGTCATCCTTATCCTACCAAGTCGATATTATTGCATGCATTTGAGATTAGAGTTGAACATTAAAATTCAAATTGGCAACTGAGAACAGAAGAATAATGCACTTTTGAGTGAACCCATTTCGTAAAAAAAATCAGTAGCACATTGAAATTGATTTCTGTCAGTGAAATAGCAAAGTAGTCGAAAGAAAAATGTTTACGTATATTTTTGTAGGTAACAATAGAGATTGACACCAAAAGAAGCATTCATTAAACAAACAAATTTAGTCACAAATAAAAAAAAAATTTCAGTGATGAAAGCTATATTTAATGCTTCTAAACTTCTTCATTTTTCTTAAATTTGGGAACGCTTTTTGGGAACCTTTTCTTAAAATGGAAGTTTTCTCTATTGTTTTCTAACTGTTGCTCTTGTTTTGCTGAATAACTAATATTTTCTGCACTCCTACATAATTAAAAACTGAACAGCAATAACACATGAACGATTCTGGAGAAGAGAAAAGCCCAACTGCGTAATAATAATAATAAGCGTCTCACACGCATTCACCGCCATAAAACCGAAAAGCATAAACAACAAATAAACAAATAGGTTTTGGGGGAAAGGGGACGCACAAGTTGAATATTTGCTTATTAAGTAATTTGTGACCCGAACTATATTGAAAAAAGACCAAATTCGTAAAAATATCCAATTACGTCATAAATATTCCAGTATTTCCAGCCACATTCAAATGAACTAAATTTTACGATTTTGTAGTCTCAATGTAGGCTCACCCCAAGTGTGGGCAAAATTAAAAAAGAATAGTCATTTTGACTTTAATGACTTGTGTGTTATCTTTTATGACTTTTTTAAGATATGTATTTAAATTATTCAAATGTCAGTGTGAAATTCACCTCGCTATTTTGGCGGGCTCTCAAATTTTTGTTTACTTTTCTCACACGTATTCACCGACACGGAACTCAAACCAATAACAACAAATAAACAAATGGGTTTTGGGGGGAAGGGGACGCTTAAGTTGAATATCTAGTATTAAGTAATTTATGCCCGAACTATATTGAAAAAAAGACCAAATTCGTAAAAATATCCAATTACGTCATAAACATTCCAGTATTTGCAGGCACATTCAAATGAACTAAATTTTACGATTTTGTAGTCTCAATGTAGGCTCACCCCAGGTGTGGGCAAAATTAAAAAAGAATTGTCATTTTGACTTTAATGACTTGTGTGTTATCTTGTATGACATTTTTAAGATATGTATTTAAATTTTTCAAATGTCAGTGTGAAATTCACCTCGCTATTTTGGCGGGCTCTCAAATTTTTGTTTACTTTTCTCACACGTATTCACCGACACGGAACTCAAAACAATAACAACAAATAAACAAATGGGTTTTGGGGGGAAGGGGACGCTTAGGTTGAATATCTAGTTATTAAGTAATTTGTGACCGAAGTTGAATATCTAGTTATTCAGTAATTTATGCCTTAACTCAGGAATGTTAAACAAAAGAAAGCTCCCAGAAACGTATGAACCTCGGGCCGTCTCTCATGACATGCCTGGTTGAACACCTAAGTAGTCCACACTGACACAACTAAAACTGATGCTTCACTTTTCCCTCAAAGCACCACTTCCTTGCCTATTTATTCAATGAAACCCGCTTGATTCGTTGGAGCGTGACATCATATTTGAGATTTTTTCTTGGGGTTTTGTTTCTTATAAAAATTGAAGAATGGCCGATTCAAAATTCGAGAACTTGCCAGGCATTGTATGTAAAGTAAAGCAGAGTGAATTTTTTTCTGAAATATATCTTAACAGGCTTATGATGAGCCCGATTATTATGAAACCCCTGACGTCGCCCAATTGGAAATTTCCGACAACTACGAGGAAGAACCGGAGAATGAATCTGTTGATCGCTTTCACATTTCAACAAAGGATTCATTTGAGAAATTTCTTGGCAAGCAGTTGGTAGGCGGTGTAGATTTCTCCGACCGTATAAGTTTAAGATTGCGAAAAGGCTATCTTTCTTGGTCGGACGACTATGAGATAATAGCAGACGGACAAAAGGAAACACCTGTGGAGAAATGTAGACGATTGCAATTTGAAATGAACGAGCTTCTGGATGATATCGCTGGACTTCAATTAGAAAAAAAAGTAGAGCATCAAGACAGAAAATCATACCAAGCGGTTGTAAATGTTATTTCCAAGACCAAAAAAGTACTTGATTCATTGCGACTTGAGCAAGTTCTAGGTAAGGAGCAAAATGCAACTTTAACTGATGAGGAGGTAAACATTTTAATAAGTGAAGTGGAGGAACACAAGAAGTCAGGAGTTCTTACCGCAAGCAAGCTACCTTGTACTGATTTGGCCGCATCGACCCGAGTCGCTAAGCTTGAACATCGTTTGCGTGAAATTGAAAAGGCTGTAGGTGCTTATCCAGAAAAACTTAGTCGGCTTTCGGGAAATACCAGTACTTCAAACCTTTTAGAAGCAGTTCGTCAACTAAACACGAAAGCAGCTCTTCTACAACCTAACCAACTGGACAAAATTGAAGCTCGCCTTCATAGTCTGGGCGCCAAAATAGACAACATTTCTGAGAAAGCGACCAATAAACCTGAAGATTCAATCAGGGACAAAAAAGTCTTCGAATTGTATGACATTGCAAAGAAAACTGAGACGGTTGCTGATATCTTACCAGATATCGTAGAACGAATGCAAGCTTTGGAATCATTGCATAAATATGGTGAGTGGCTTTGAAATTCAATACTCCCTTAACTTAACTGTTTTTGTTATAGCCATGAACTTTGCGAAAATAATAGCAGAAATCGAGGAGAAACAAAACTCAATTGTTCAAAGTTTGATTGTTAATAGGAGCTTATTGCAATCCGTACAGGATACATTCGCCCAAAATGTTGAAACAATTAATATTAACTTGGGCAAATTAGAAACACGCATAGGTATTTTGTCTACTTAAATTTAATGCAAATAAATTGATGTCATTCAACATGCGAAATGCAGAGTTATCTTCGCATATTATTTGAACCTGTTTTCAGAATTGATTAACACCATGGGCGTGCTTCTTTATTCATTCTTAATGAGCGGAATGATTCGGGATATGCTACCCCTTTTACATCGGGCCGCAAATCTTCGCCAACTCATTTCACTATGGTCCTTGTAAGTAGTGGGCGTTGCACACAAATTGAAGATTTGCATTGCTGAAACGGAGCGTATTACCGCAGGGATCACGCTTCATTGCGAAGCGTATTACCAAACTGTAAATCAGCACAGACTCCCATAGTCTGGGCCAATCAACTTATTGCTCCTCACATTTGAAAAACAACTTGAGCAGAATGTATGCTACCACAGATAACTCTGTGATTATATGCGGTTTCCATTTCCAGTTCCTCCCATTTTCCGTCAGACTACGACTAAGTTTCCTTAAGAAGTAGTTCTGCTTCTGTAGCAATCGCGTGTGGCAGGCTTCATTTCAAAGAAGGCACCTACAATACCGTCAATATATGCGGTTTCATTTTTTGCTGCTAGATTCAACGGTCTCGTTCGGCGCGTAAGATTTGTCTGATCCAAAGTTCGGATAATTTCATTGTTGCAATGTCCAGTACTAAGTAAAAAACTAATTTTGACTCTACTATATATGATCTTACCATTGTGCATTTTAATATCCGAAGTATGCGATCTAATTTTGATTTGTTTTGTGCGTATTTGTTAAAATGCTTCACAGTATTACCACAAATTATTGTACTCTCAGAGATCTGGATATTTGACCAAGAAGTTAAAAGCTTTTCGATACCGGGTTACACTCCATTTCCGCACTGCAATGAAAATTACTGTGCTGGAGGTATAATTAGTTATGTCAAAGACAATATTGTGGTAGAAGAGTATTCCAAACCTGTTCTAGAAAGCGCCGATTGTGTTATAATTAAAATAAGGATTGCACAATTTTATTTAGACCTTGTCTGCGTATATCGACTGCAATTCGTTGATAGGGAAATCTTTTGTAAAGAGATGGAGGACACTTTGAATGGAATCAAGAACCAAAACGTTTGTTTTATCTGTGATATGAATGTAGACATTTTAGATCTTCCTTCAAGTTGTGATGAATATCTTATAATGCTTTCATCTCTTGGTTTCGAGTCCCTTGTTAATGTTCCTACTAGAGTGACGGAAAGTACAAAATCCTGCATTGATCACATCTTTGTGAGAGCAAAGGATCTTAAAAATTGTTTTCCGTATGTCCTGGAGTGGGACGTAACAGACACTTTTTGACAGGTGTTTGCTTTCGCGAGCTGTTGAAAGAAAACAGCAGTCGGCAGCAAAGGCCCAATCTTGAAACCTCATCTAAGATAGACTACAACTCTTTGAAGGCACATCTCGCTCTTGAAACTTGGTCTGATGTATTTGCAACTGATTGCCCATCTATCGCTTGTGATAATTTAATTGGTACACTTAAGCAATACATAGAAAATTCCAAATCAAATAATGTTAGATCCAAGCTAACAAGGATCAAACCCTGGGTAACTTACTCCATCTGCACCAAAATCAAAGAAAAAAATAGTTTCTACTCGGCAAACAAATCGCGGATTAATAGTCACCCAACTAAAACAATCTATCAAAAAATGAAAAAAGAACTACATGTACTCATAAATTCACAAAAAGAAGCGTACTTTAAGACAAAATTTTCAGAATGCCAATCCAATGCTAGGCAACAATGGAGATTAGTTAATGAGTTATTAGGAAAAAAAATAAACTGTGCTCCAAATAAACTCAAACTTCCTGATAATTCATATACATCCGATCCAAAGGAAATGGCAGGTGCATTTAACTTGTTTTTTAGGAACGCTGCAGTGATGTCTAGGACCCCCTCAAATCTTTGTAACTCTTTTGAATTTCAAGAAACTCAAACGCCCTCTTCGTTTATCCTAGGCAACGTGTCTGAAAGTGAAGCGGGTGCAATTGCGTGCCTGAAACCAAAATCATCTTGTGGAAATGATGGGACAAGTAGCTCGACTCTTAAAAAAATCAGCCACCTAGTGCTAAGCCCACTAACTTACGTGATCAATTTAAGCTTCCAAGCGGGTGTATTTCCCGAATGCTTGAAAGTAGCAATAGTTGTGCCAATTTTTAAGAAAGGTGAGCCCTGTGACCCGTCAAATTATAGGCCAATCTCGCTCTTGTCTGCTTTCTCTAAAGTCTTCGAAAAATTAATTGCTGGAAAAATGCTTAAGTTTCTGGAAAAGCACAAACTTCTAAGCCAATGCCAATTTGGATTTAGAACAGGAAAGACTACTGAAGATGCGTTAGTGGCTTTTCTAGAAAAAATTTATAAGGGTCTAGACGATAGTAGGAAAACTGCGGGTCTGTTCCTTGATTTAACTAAAGCCTTTGATTTAGTAGATTTTGAAATACTTCTAAAAAAGTTATATAGGTTCGGTTTTAGAGGCAATATTCTCAAATGGCTTCAATCTTTTCTACATGGCAGAATGCAACATGTTCGTATAAAGGATTTTCTAAGTGAATCCCTGCCTGGACCTGGTGTTGGCGTTCCTCAGGGTTCAATTCTTGGCCCGCTTTTGTTCGTCATTTATATAAATTCAGTCTTTCATGTACCTCTTAATGGTAATATTGTGGCTTTTGCTGATGATTTGGGCCTATCTTATACCGGTCAAAGTATGGAAGAGATTAGAAACCAGATAAAACTCGATTTGTCAATGCTAAGGGACTGGTTTCTTCATCACAAGATTATTCTTAGCACGAAGTCAAAAGTCATGTCTTTATCGCTCACCAATCCATCTCCAATAAACGGTATTATCTACCACGGGAACAGCTGCGATAATAATTGTTCTGAGAACTGCATCAACATAGAATCTGTGTCTGAATTTAAGTATCTTGGAGTTACCCTGGATCGTTACCTGAATTGGAAGATTCATATTACAAATATTAAAAGACATCTGTACATGGCACTAAATAGAATTTACTTCTTAAGGAAATTAGTTCCCTCCGCGGTGCTTAAGTGTATTTACTACGCTCTCGTTAACTCCCGGCTTGAATATGGAATAACGTGCTGGGGTAGTGCATACATGAGTAATTTAATTTAATACATGACGCTTTAATTAATAGCGTGCTTTTCTTTTTCTTTTTCGGCATCTCGACACTTAAAGTTTTTGAATATCAAATTTTTTTAAAGAAAAATATGCAAAAAGACCCAAAAGCGAATAAAAAATCACCCAAATTTATTTTTGGGTAGTTCTTTATTTCTCAATTTTAGGCGATTTTTTGCAGAACCCTATTGAGACGGTTTAGCTTCATACAACAACACAACATTCTTATTCACTGAAGCAAACTACATACGATCATAACGCAACTGAAGTAGCCCATAGCTTGCTTTAATTATTTTCACATTTATAAAATAGATATATTGCTTGGTTTAGTACAACCCCAGAGACGTACGGTATACAACTCTGGGGTTTTACTAAACCAAGCAACACGTCTATTTTAAAAACTTTCAAAAAAACTCTTTCGACTTTCGACACTCAGAGTAGCGATCTACACCGAGATCTTGGAATCGCAACCGTGATTGACGAGGTAACAAACTTTGCTCGCAAACTTAGTACTGGACTTTGCTCGCAAACTTATTTTATTTATTTATTCGTTCTAAAATACTTAACAAAAAGTTCTTATTCTCGTGATTATGTTTTACAATGTAATGTTTTTACGGACCTATCCTTATACTGACATATTTGACCATGAAAAAATACTTTAGAACTAACACTTTGTGGAAGATTGATTCCAGTGTCAAGTGTTTATAAATGTTTAAAAAAAAAAATTTGATATTCAAAAACTTTAAGTGTCGAGATGCCGAAAAAGAAAAAGAAAAGCACGCTATTAAGAGAAAAAAAGGTGAAGAGCGCAGGCAAACGTCTTGATTTTTATCTGTAGATTGTTAGATTATTAATCAAATCATGCTTAGAATGAAACGAACTTTATTTTAAGAGAGACAGTAATTAAGATCGCAATAAAATACATTACCGAAGGTAGCTAGGCTTACGTAACCACTTGCAGAAGAGTTTCCACTTCTGCTCTAGAAAGCAACCAATTTCTTAATGCTCTAAAGAATCTATGACCGCTGTGAACCAAACTGCACACTTCGTTAGGTAATCTTTTGTAGATAAATGGAGCTATTGCTGTTACAAAACGCCTATAGTGTTCTTTTTTAGCTCTAGAGACAGCAATATCAATTTTCGATCTCAGGGAGTATGTATGCCTTTTGCTGTCATTCAAATACCCACTTCGTCTGTAGAACAGTTTTAAGACTTTATATATATAGAGATATCGAAGGGGCAAAATATTACCTGAGACGAATAAGGCATGTGAAGGCTCCAATCTAGATTTAAATCGCATGACCCTAACAACTTTTTTTTGGGCAATGAAGAGAGGCTTTAAATTACTCATGTATGCACTACCCCAGCACGTTATTCCATATTCAAGCCGGGAGTTAACGAGAGCGTAGTAAATACACTTAAGCACCGCGGGGGGAACTAATTTCCTTAAGAAGTAAATTCTATTTAGTGTAATGTACAGATGTCTTTTAATATTTGTAATATGAATCTTCCAATTCAGGTAACGATCCAGGGTAACTCCAAGATACTTAAATTCAGACACAGATTCTATGTTGATGCAGTTCTCAGAACAATTATTATCGCAGCTGGTCCCGTGGTAGATAATACCGTTTATTGGAGATGGATTGGTGAGCGAGAAAGACATGACTTTTGACTTCGTGCTAAGAATCATCTTGTGATGAAGAAACCAGTCCCTTAGCATTGACAAATCGAGTTTTATCTGGTTTCTAATCTCTTCCATACTTTGACCGGTATAAGATAGGCCCAAATCATCAGCAAAAGCCACAATATTACCATTAAGAGGTACATGAAAGACTGAATTTATATAAATGACGAACAAAAGCGGGCCAAGAATTGAACCCTGAGGAACGCCAACACCAGGTCCAGGCAGGGATTCACTTAGAAAATGCTTTATACGAACATGTTGCATTCTGCCATGTAGAAAAGATTGAAGCCATTTGAGAATATTGCCTCTAAAACCGAACCTATATAACTTTTTTTAGAAGTATTTCAAAATCTACTAAATCAAAGGCTTTAGTTAAATCAAGGAACAGACCCGCAGTTTTCCTACTATCGTCTAGACCCTTATAAATTTTTTCTAGAAAAGCCACTAACGCATCTTCAGTAGTCTTTCCTGTTCTAAATCCAAATTGGCATTGGCTTAGAAGTTTGTGCTTTTCCAGAAACTTAAGCATTTTTCCAGCAATTAATTTTTCGAAGACTTTAGAGAAAGCAGACAAGAGCGAGATTGGCCTATAATTTGACGGGTCACAGGGCTCACCTTTCTTAAAAATTGGCACAACTATTGCTACTTTCAAGCATTCGGGAAATACACCCGCTTGGAAGCTTAAATTGATCACGTAAGTTAGTGGGCTTAGCACTAGGTGGCTGATTTTTTTAAGAGTCGAGCTACTTGTCCCATCATTTCCACAAGATGATTTTGGTTTCAGGCACGCAATTGCACCCGCGACTTCACTTTCAGACACGTTGCCTAGGAAAAACGAAGAGGGCGTTTGAGTTTCTTGAAATTCAAAAGAGTTACAAAGATTTGAGGGGGTCCTAGACATCACTGCAGCGTTCCTAAAAAACAAGTTAAATGCACCTGCCATTTCCTTTGGATCGGATGTATATGAATTATCAGGAAGTTTGAGTTTATTTGGAGCACACAGTTTATTTTTTTTCCTAATAACTCATTAACTAATCTCCATTGTTGCCTAGCATTGGATTGGCATTCTGAAAATTTTGTCTTAAAGTACGCTTCTTTTTGTGAATTTATGAGTACATGTAGTTCTTTTTTCATTTTTTGATAGATTGTTTTAGTTGGGTGACTATTAATCCGCGATTTGTTTGCCGAGTAGAAACTATTTTTTTCTTTGATTTTGGTGCAGATGGAGTAAGTTACCCAGGGTTTGATCCTTGTTAGCTTGGATCTAACATTATTTGATTTGGAAATTTCTATGTATTGCTTAAGTGTACCAATTAAATTATCACAAGCGATAGATGGGCAATCAGTTGCAAATACATCAGACCAAGTTTCAAGAGCGAGATGTGCCTTCAAAGAGTTGTAGTCTATCTTAGATGAGGTTTCAAGATTGGGCCTTTGCTGCCGACTGCTGTTTTCTTTCAACAGCTCGCGAAAGCAAACACCTGTCAAAAAGTGTCTGTTACGTCCCACTCCAGGACATACGGAAAACAATTTTTAAGATCCTTTGCTCTCACAAAGATGTGATCAATGCAGGATTTTGTACTTTCCGTCACTCTAGTGGGAACATTAACAAGGGACTCGAAACCAAGAGATGAAAGCATTATAAGATATTCATCACAACTTGAAGGAAGATCTAAAATGTCTACATTCATATCACCGATAAAACAAACGTTTTGGTTCTTGATTCCATTCAAAGTGTCCTCCATCTCTTTACAAAAGATTTCCCTATCAACGAATTGCAGTCGATATACGCAGACAAGGTCTAAACAAAATTGTGCAATCCTTATTTTAATTATAACACAATCGGCGCTTTCTAGAACAGGTTTGGAATACTCTTCTACCACAATATTGTCTTTGACATAACTAATTATACCTCCAGCACAGTAATTTTCATTGCAGTGCGGAAATGGAGTGTAACCCGGTAGTAAAAGCTTTTAACTTCTTGGTCAAATATCCAGATCTCTGAGAGTACAATAATTTGTGGTAATACTGTGAAGCAGTTTAACAAATACGCACAAAACAAATCAAAATTAGATCGCATACTTCGGATATTAAAATGCACAATGGTGAGATCATATATAGTAGAGTGAAAATTAGTTTTTTACTTGTTACTGGACATTGCAACAATGAAATTATCCGAACTTTGGATCAGACAAATCTTACGCGCCGAACGAGACCGTTGAATCTAGCAGCAAAAGATGAAACCGCATAAATTCACGGTATTGTAGGTGCCTTTTTTGAAATGAAGCCTGCCACACGCGATTGCTACAGAAGCCGAACTACTTCTTAAGGAAACTTAGTCGTAGTCTGACGGAAAATGGGAGGTTTTTTAGTGAGTAAGAATATCACACTACTATGAGCACTATAAATGTTTTTCCTACCCACGGAAATAAATTTTTTTCACATTTAGCAGGAAAACTGCATATAATCACAGAGTTATCTGTGGTAGCATACATTCTGCTCAAGTTGTTTTTCAAATGTGAGGAGCAATAAGTTAATTGGCCCAGACTATGTGAGTCTGTGCTGATTTACAGTTTGGTAATACGCTTCGCAATGAAGCGTGATCCCTGCGGTAATACGCTCCGTTTCAGCAATGCAAATCTTCAATTTGTGTGCAACGCCCACTACTTATAAGGACCATAGTGAAATGAGTTGGCGAAGATTTGCGGCCCATAGTGTTAATCAATTCTGAAAACAGGTTCAAATAATATGCGAAGATAACTCTGCATTTCGCATGTTGAATGACATCAATTTATTTGCATTAAATTTAAGTAGACAAAATACCTATGCGTGTTTCTAATTTGCCCAAGTTAATATTAATTGTTTCAACATTTTGGGCGAATGTATCCTGTACGGATTGCAATAAGCTCCTATTAACAATCAAACTTTGAACAATTGAGTTTTGTTTCTCCTCGATTTCTGCTATTATTTTCGCAAAGTTCATGGCTATAACAAAAACAGTTAAGTTAAGGGAGTATTGAATTTCAAAGCCACTCACCATAGTTATGCAATGATTCCAAAGCTTGCATTCGTTCTACGATATCTGGTAAGATCTCAGCAACCGTCTCAGTTTTCTTTGCAATGTCATACAATTCGAAGACTTTTTTGTCCCTGATTGAATCTTCAGGTTTATTGGTCGCTTTCTCAGAAATGTTGTCTATTTTGGCGCCCAGACTATGAAGGCGAGCTTCAATTTTGTCCAGTTGGTTAGGTTGTAGAAGAGCTGCTTTCGTGTTTAGTTGACGAACTGCTTCTAAAAGGTTTGAAGTACTGGTATTTCCCGAAAGCCGACTAAGTTTTTCTGGATTAGCACCTACAGCCTTTTCAATTTCACGCAAACGATGTTCAAGCTTAGCGACTCGGGTCGATGCGGCCAAATCAGTACAAGGTAGCTTGCTTGCGGTAAGAACTCCTGACTTCTTGTGTTCCTCCACTTCACTTATTAAAATGTTTACCTCCTCATCAGTTAAAGTTGCAGTTTGCTCCTTACCTAGAACTTGCTCAAGTCGCAATGAATCAAGTACTTTTTTGGCCTTGGAAATAACATTTACAACCGCTTGGTATGATTTTCTGTCTTGATGCTCTACTTTTTTTTCTAATTGAAGTCCAGCGATATCATCCAGAAGCTCGTTCATTTCAAATTGCAATCGTCTACATTTCTCCACAGGTGTTTCCTTTTGTCCGTCTGCTATTATCTCATAGTCGTCCGACCAAGAAAGATAGCCTTTTCGCAATCTTAAACTTATACGGTCGGAGAAATCTACACCGCCTACCAACTGCTTGCCAAGAAATTTCTCAAATGAATCCTTTGTTGAAATGTGAAAGCGATCAACAGATTCATTCTCCGGTTCTTCCTCGTAGTTGTCGGAAATTTCCAATTGGGCGACGTCAGGGGTTTCATAATAATCGGGCTCATCATAAGCCTGTTAAGATATATTTCAGAAAAAAATTCACTCTGCTTTACTTTACATACAATGCCTGGCAAGTTCTCGAATTTTGGATCGGCCATTCTTCAATTTTTATAAGAAACAAAACCCCAAGAAAAAATCTCAAATATGATGTCACGCTCCAACGAATCAAGCGGGTTTCATTGAATAAATAGGCAAGGAAGTGGTGCTTTGAGGGAAAAGTGAAGCATCAGTTTTAGTTGTGTGAGTGTGGACTACTTAGGTGTTCAACCAGGCATGTCATGAGAGACGGCCCGAGGTTCATACGTTTCTGGGAGCTGGCACTTCTTTTGTTTAACATTCCTGGGTTAAGGCATAAGTTACTAAATAACTAGATATTCAACTTCGGTCACAAATTACTTAATAACTAGATATTCAACCTAAGCGTCCCCTTCCCCTCAAAACCCATTTGTTTATTTGTTGTTATTGTTTTGAGTTCCGTGTCGGTGAATACGTGTGAGAAAAGTAAACAAAAATTTGAGAGCCCGCCAAAATAGCGAGGTGAATTTTACACTGACATTTGAAAAATTTAAATACATATCTTAAAAAAGTCATAAAAGATAACACACAAGTCATTAAAGTCAAAATGACAATTCTTTTTTAATTTTGCCCACACCTGGGGTGAGCCTACATTGAGACTACAAAATCGTAAAATTTAGTTCATTTGAATGTGCCTGGAAATACTGGAATGTTTATGACGTAATTGGATATTTTTACGAATTCGGTCTTTTTTTCAATATAGTTCGGGCACAAATTACTTAATACTAGATATTCAACTTAAGCGTCCCCTTCCCCCCAAAACCCATTTGTTTATTTGTTGTTATTGGTTTGAGTTCCGTGTCGGTGAATACGTGTGAGAAAAGTAAACAAAAATTTGAGAGCCCGCCAAAATAGCGAGGTGAATTTCACACTGACATTTGAATAATTTAAATACATATCTTAAAAAAGTCATAAAAGATAACACACAAGTCATTAAAGTCAAAATGACTATTCTTTTTTAATTTTGCCCACACTTGGGGTGAGCCTACATTGAGACTACAAAATCGTAAAATTTAGTTCATTTGAATGTGGCTGGAAATACTGGAATATTTATGACGTAATTGGATATTTTTACGAATTTGGTCTTTTTTCAATATAGTTCGGGTCACAAATTACTTAATAAGCAAATATTCAACTTGTGCGTCCCCTTTCCCCCAAAACCTATTTGTTTATTTGTTGTTTATGCTTTTCGGTTTTATGGCGGTGAATGCGTGTGAGACGCTTATTATTATTATTACGCAGTTGGGCTTTTCTTTTCTCCAGAATCGTTCATGTGTTATTGCTGTTCAGTTTTTAATTATGTAGGAGTGCAGAAAATATTAGTTATTCAGCAAAACAAGAGCAACAGTTAGGAAACAATCGAGAAAACTTCCATTTTAGGAAAAGGCTTTTGATTTTTACTTGCGTAAAATATTAAGCGTTCCCAAATTTAAGAAAAATGAAGAAGTTTAGAAGCATTAAAAATAGCTTTCATTGGATTGCATCACTGAAATTTTTTTTATTTGTGACTAAATTTGTTTGTTTAATGAATGCTTCTTTTAGTGTCAATCTCTATTGTTACCTACAAAAATATACGTAAACATTTTTCTTTCGACTACTTTGTTATTTAACTGACAGAAATCAATTTCAATGTGCTACTGATTTTTTTTACGAAATGGGTTCACTCAAAAGTGCATTATTCTTCTGTTCTCAGTTGCCAATTTGAATTTTAATGTTCAACTCTAATCTCAAATGCATGCAAATGATTTGCTCGATAATGAATTCAAATTATAGCTATAATAACAATAATAAAAGTGCCTTTGAACCTTTCTAGTGACTTTTACTTTTTAACATACTTACGATTGATTTACTACTTAACCGTACATTTTGCTTTTTAAAGCTTTAATCCGTTAACATAAAACACAAACTTATCAGAGGCACAGGCAATTAGGCAGTAAAGAATTAGTTTCATTTGCGCTTTTTGTGTTTTGTTTTTAACTATATATGAAAATATTTAGAAGGCATTTGAAATACGTTTTGGGGATCGCATCAACTTCTGCAGGTGTTACAAATGGTGTTGTAAACGTTAATCTATCTCCTCAGTTCGGTAACAATAGCATTGACATTGATTGCTACGTTATTTCTAAGCTTACGTCACTACTTCCGCCTGTATCTCTTTCCTCTATCAACGCTAACGCTTACCAGACAATTGAGCTTGCTGATCCCAGTTTTAATAAGCCAGGACCCATTGACATTCTTATTGGGGCAGATAAGGTGTTTAGTATTTTGAGTGGATCTTCAGAATAAAGAACAGTGTAACTTTTAAGGCTTTGGTGGTTGTTAGACATAATTTTAAAGGTTTTGGGATATACCGCGTTAAAAATAAAGTATGAGTGCAAACCGTACTCACCCCAAACGCTTCGCTTAAGTTACATTAAGCGTGGTCACCGGGAAACTGCCTAAAAATGCTTGTGGCGATTAGCACTACGCAAGTTGTAGCGGTGCGTAGGCGGTAATGCTGTCTCGTTCTCTCGTTGTTGTGCATCAGGTGGCTGAGAGCAAACAGTGCTCACTGTGTCGCTGGGGCTGGTTAGCCAATTCGCAATCGACGGTGATGAGCCGATTATTGGATCCCATGTTCACGACAATTTGAAACTTCAATCGCGACGACAGTTTCAAATTGTCGCAGAAAAATGAGCATTGCTAGGAAGGAGGAATGGAGATGTTCAACCTGCAGAAAGGAACTTGCAGACCTTTCTGCACCTAAAACACCAGCTGAAATCACTCCGATCCAACCGCAGTCAAAAAGAATGCGAAGCGTAAGTTCTCTTGAAGTTATACAGCTAACCGAAAATCCAGCAACAAGCACTATAGGAGCAACAAAAGCCATTAACAATGACACACTTCTTTATGAAATGCGAAAAATGCGTAAAGAAATGTCTGACATCAACACAAGTTGTGAATTTATGGCGAACAAATATGAAGAAATAAAGCAGCATATGACAACTAACAACGAAGCACTGCAAAAACTTTCCAATGAAATAAAAGAGCTAAAGGAAAGCAATCAGAAAAAGGACCAACAAATCTATGTAATGGGAACGAAAATTAACAGCCTCGAGCAACAATTATTAAAAAACAACATCGAAACTAAAAATGTTCCGCCAACACAGAATGAAAATCTAATCGAAGTTGTCCAAGCACTCGGCAAAACCTTAAACCAAAACATAAGCAACTCAGATATTACTGACATTTACAGAACAAACAAGAAAAACCCAAACAAATCAACGATCATCGTCACTTTTGCAAGCCACGCATGCAAAACAAATTTAATTAAAAATGCAAAAACAATGCGAAGCATTCCCCTGAAGAAGATCAGAGAAAATACTTGTGGTTCAACCTAACCAATTTGGTTTTCAAAAGTGCAAGAGCACCCAATCATTACTGGGGGAGTTTACCAACACGGTGAATGCTGGACTTAACAAAATCCACAACGTTCTTGTGCTTTTCATAGATTTCAGCAAAGCATTCGATACCATTACACCTGAAAAACTTGTGGATAGTGTCAACAGGTTAGGACTTAGAGGAGTGCTGGCAAACTGGCTCAAAAGCTATCTTAGTGAAAGAGAAATACAAGTCAAGGTATCTGACATATTAAGCAAAAAAAGAACGATCAAATACGGTGTGCCACAAGGTTCCAAACTGGGTCCTATTCTATTTATACTGTTCACGAATGAACTATTAAAAACATTTAAAAAGGCTACTGCATATGCCTACGCTGATGACATCGCAATCGTCGTAAAACACAAGGACTTGCACTTAGCTATAAAGATGCTGCAAGACGAGTTCAACCTTGTGTCTGGTGATCAACGCAAACAAAACCAAGTTGATGCATATTCGAACTCCAGCGAAGCAAACGGAAGTTATTGAAATCGAAAATGATCGTTGTCCATTGTTGAGGAGCAGCAGCACAATTGAGGTAGTTAAAACCATTAACTACCTCGGGGTTACCATCGACGAGAATTTTTTGTGGCATGAGCACATTAACGTCCAGCGTCTTCAACTTAAGAGCACTATGTTTGCAATGGTGTACCTTAAGCGTTATTCACATATGGAGGTACTAAAACAAGTGTACTACTCGTTGGCGGAGTCACGCATTAGATACGGGATTCTGGCCTGGGGAAACACAGCGAAAACCCTGCGAAAAACCTTACAACATCGTCTTGTTAAAACTATTCGACATACTAATTCAAATTTTAAAGTTTTAGACGTAAAGGCAATCTTCCAGATGACTACACTGCTAAGCTATATGGACGACAGACGGTTTCTTCAACCTATCAGCCACACACTTAACACCCGAAGACGAGCCCAAGGTATGTTAGAAGTACCGACAGCTAACAACTCGTACGGAGACAGAGAACTACGATGCACTGTCCCTAAATTGTTGAATTTGCTCCCACTGTCACTGAAAAATATTGTAAATTTTAAAAAAAGAGTTAAAAAAACATTTAATTGGATTGAATCATGTAAAGTTGAGTCAGATTAGATTTTTTCACAATCATAACTTTAACTTCAAAATTAACTTATTTTATTTAAACCTAATCTTTTTAAAATGAAATCACTTCAAAATTATAACAACGTTATGTCCAATCACCTGCAGATAAGCACAAAAAAAACCTTTAAAATTATAAAGAACAGTGGTCTTCAACCAACCAGGAAGTTAGGACTTTCTGCACACATCTTGACTTTTCACAAGAGTTCGACCTTGAGCGGTTCTGGCGCCTAGAAGAGATTAAGGGATTGTTTGCGAGCCTCCCCTATCAGTCGAAGAACAACGAGCAGAGGCTGCAACTCATCGTCGTACAGCTGATGGTCGATATGTCGTGGAGCTTCCATTGAAAAAACCAAATTTTGCGGCGAACCTTTGCAACTCATTTCCAATCGCGCTTTGTCGGCTGCACTCTATGGAACGTTGATTTTTAGCCAGTCCTGAACTTAAGGCCCAATATCAGCAATTTTTAGATGAATATCTCAAGCTTACTTAAGGTGGCGCTACAGTCCGGGGTGGACCTGGGCCTCAGCCAACAAGCTTCGCCAGCCAGCTCTGTCTCTAGCTAGCCGTCTCCAGTTTCGCACGCGAAGTTGGCTGAGGTCCCCTTCCACTTGCGTGCGCCACCTGAGTCTCGGTGCTCCTCTACCGCGTCGTCCCTGCGGTGTGGATTCGAAGATTTTTCGGGCCGGGGCGTTGGTGTCCATCCGCTCTAGATGACCCAGCCATCGTAGACGTTGTGTTTTGACTTTTTTGGCTAGGTCGGTATCGCTGTACAGCCCGTACAGTTCGATGTTATATCTCCTCCTCCACTCTCCGTCTATGCAGACGGGACCGTAAATCGTCCGGAGAATTTTCCTCTCGAAGCAGCCTAAAGTGTTTTCATCCGCCTTTGACAGGGTCCATGCTTCTGCACCGTAAAGCAGGACTGGGATGATGAGGGTCTTATACATGGACACTTTAGTTGCTCGAGAGAGGGCTTTGCTACTCAATTGCCTTCTTAGCCCAAAGAAACAGCGATTGGCAAGAGTTATCCTTCGTTTGATTTCAGCGCTGGTGTCATTGTCTGAGTTGATAGCGGAACCCAGGTAGACAAAGTAACTAACTACCTCAAAGTTATAGCTGTCGATGGTGATGTTTTGTCCAAGACGTCGGTGTTGGGTGTCTTTTCTTGATGACAGCATATACTTGGTTTTGCCCTCATTGACTGCTAAACCCATATTCGCCGCTTTCGTCCCAATACTCACGAAGGCTTCACTGACATCACGCTTTGTTCTACCGATTATGCCAATGTCGTCTGCGTATGCAAGTAGTTGAACGGATTTTTGAAAGATTGTACCTCTGGTGTTGGCGCGAGAGTTCTGCACAATTCTCTCAAGTATTATGTTAAAGAAGTCGCATGACAGCGCGTCGCCTTGTCTTAATCCTTTTTTGACATCAAAGGGGTCGGTGAGGTCTTTGCCGACCTTGACGGAACAGCGTGAGTTTTCCATCGTCATCCTGCACAGACTGACGAGTTTGGCAGGGATGCCAAAACTAGACATTGCGCTATATAGCTCGTCTTTATAGATGCTGTCATACGCGGCCTTGAAATCGATGAAGAGGTGGTGTGTATCGATTTGGAATTCCTGGGTTTTCTCCAAGATCTGCCGCAGTGTGAATATTTAATCGGTGGTGGACTTTCCTGGCCTAAAGCCACACTGATATGTGCCTATCAGATTGTTGACAAACGGCTTCAGGCGTTCACACAGTACAGCAGAAAAGATCTTGTATGCGATGTTAAGAAGACTTATGCCTCTGTAGTTGGCACAACTCAGAGGGTCTCCTTTCTTCAGGATCGGGCAAACAATGCTGAGGTTCCATTCGTCGGGCATGCTTTATTCCGACCATATTTTGCAGATGAGCTGGTGCATGCACCTAACCAGCTCATCGCCAGCGGATTTAAAAAGTTCGGCAGCTAGGCCGTCTGCTCCGGCTGCTTTATTGCACTTGAGCTTAGACACAGCTAATTTCACCTCCTCCAGGTCGGGTGGGCGGTATCGTTCGTATGCTTCGTCGGTAACGTCTTCGCCCGGGTTGAATGGTTCGTTCTGCCTGACAGCGGTATTTGGTTCGTCCTCGCCGTATTACAGTCTGCAGAAGTGGTCTTTCCAAATCCTCAGCACCGACTGCGATTCTACAACGATGTTCCCTTGATGGTCCTTACAGGCTTCAGTTCGAAGTTTATACCCTTGGCAGGACCTTTTGATCCTTTGGTAAAACTTTCTAACCTCATTCCTGTTGTAACATCTCTCTATCTCTTCAACCACGCGCTTCTCGTGCTCTCTCTTTTTCCTTCGGAGAAGCCGGTGCTCCTCTCTCCTCCTCTGCTCGTAGAGCTCGCGAGCAGCTCTAGTCCTTCTGTGCAGCGCCGCTTTGTATGCTTGCTGTTAAGCTGCATGTGCTTGCCGGCATTCATCGTCAAACCAGGGGTTTCGTTGTGGTCGCCGTGTGAAACCCAGCACTTCAGAGGCGGCGTCTCTGATGGCATTTTGGCAGTGTTACCACTGGCTATCAATACTTGATGCTGGTTGCATAGGACTTCGTAGAAGGTTTTGAGAGACTCGGTTGGAGAAGGACCTGGCGATCTCTTGCGATTGTAGTCGGCCGACGTCAAACTTCCTCACAGTATTTCTATTACTTGGCGCTGGTCGGGATATCCGCAGCCGTACCTTGGCTACAACAAGGTAGTGATTCGAGTCAATGTTGGCCCCTCGGAAAGTTCGGACATCCATGATACTGGAGGAGTGCCTTGCGTCGATCGCAATATGGTCAATCTGGTTGACGGTTGATTGATCGGGAGATCTCCATGTCCCTTTGTGGATATTGAGATGCGGGAACTGTGTACTAGCTACCACAACGTGTCGCCCCGCAGCAAAGTCGATCAGCCTGAATCCGTTATCGGAGGTCGTGTCGTGCAGGCTATGCTTTCCGGCAGTACGACCAAAGATGCCCTCCCTTCCTAGCTTGGCATTAAAATCGCCTAGGACAATCTTAATGTCGTAGCTAGGGCACTGCTCATAAGTTTTGTCCAGGAGCTCGTAGAACATATCTTTGGTTTCGTCATCTTTCTCCTCTGTGGGGGCATGTGCGCATATCAGGCTAATGTTGGCGAATTTAGCCTTGATGCGGATCGTCGCGAGGCGCTCGCTTACAGGGTTGAAGCTCAAGACTTTTTGCCTAAGTCTGCCTCCAACAACGAAACCACATCCAAATAGGCGCTGTCTTTGATGCCGATAGCAGTCGCCGTAGTAGATGTCGCAGTTTTTCATCCTTCTTTTTCCCGGCCCGTCCCACCGCATTTCTTGGATGGCAGTAATGTCTGCCTTGCAGTCGCTAAGGGCCTCCGCTAGTTGCTCGGCTGCACGTGGTCTGTTAAGGGACCTAACATTCCACGTGCAGATCCGGAGCTCGTTGTCCTTTTCTCGTTTGCATTGGTCGTCAACAGTAAATCCGTCCGAATCCGAGGCTTGTTTCTGCTTCGTGACTGGTGTTTCTTTACGTGGCCGGGAAGTCACCCCGACGGCACGACCCCCAACCTGGAGGACCAGATCCTTTGCTTAGCTCTAAGGACGGAGAGCCGGATAGCCCGCTCCTTATAGGCCTGAGCTCCGAATACGTCGTAGTAGCCCATATAAGGTGTTCACTAAGTAGTTCGGCCTGACTGGAACTATGAACGCCACCGTTGATTCCATCTGGGGGATTCCTCCGCTGCCATCCGGATGCAAGGAGAACTGCCTTAGTGGGAACACTCCTCCCCCCCTCTCTCGTCTGCTACCCCCAACAACCTTCCAAAGGGGTTGGAACCCAATCTCCAGTTGAGGTACTAGGCACCCGGTGTTCACCACGGGGAGGTGAGAGTAGGAGTTGATAGACAGAGGTGGGTTTAGAAAACCTGTGGATGCTTGTATCCTCTTGAGTGCACATGTCTATCCTTTGACCACCAATATATCTCAAGCTCAATATCTCAAGCTAGGGCATATGAAAGAAGTACCGCAGCATGAAATCACTCAGGAACCCTTTAGCTCTTATTATCTGCCACATCACGCTGTTATTAAAAGTGATAGTAGTACCACAAAGCTAAGGGTAGTCTTTGATGGTTCAGCTAAGCCTCATAACTCGGTAAGGTCTTCTCTGAACGAGCTTCTTCTTGTTGGTCCTACAATTCAACGCGACATTTTTACGATTTGTCTTCGAAGTCGTCGGCATGGCTTCGCTATCTCTGGCGATATTGAGAAGATGTTTCGCCAGATTTTGATTTCTTCGAATCACACGAACTTCCAACGAATTATTTGGCGTTCTTCTCCAGAAAAGGCATTAAAGCATTTCAAGTTGCTAACAGTAACGTATAATACTTCAGCGTCACCTTTCCTATCAGTGCGAACCTTAAAGCAACTAGCACGTGATTAAAAAAAAACTCACTCTCGAGCGTCAAACGTTATACTCAACGATTTTTACGTGGGTGATGTTTTTACTGGAGCAGATTCTATAGATGAAATTATATCTCTTCGTAACGAGCTTGTGGACCTTCTAAAATTAGGAGGATTTAATTTAAGAAAATTGATCACAAATTGCTGGCCTCTTTTGCTTTTTTTTGCCAGAGGAGCAACGTGAGCTCTCTCCAGTGGAGTTTATAGAGTCGAGTATTGTTAAGGTTCTTGGGATTCGGTGGTGCCCATCTAAGGATTGCTTCTCATACAAGGATACTCTTCCCCAGCCCACAGTGTGTACCAAGCGGAGTATTCTTTCGGATGCCTCACGTGTGTTTGACCCATTAGGATTTCTTGCACCCATTATTGTTGCAATAAAAATATTTTTCCAGGACTTATGGAGGGAAAAATTAGGATGCGATGCGGATATTCCAGAGGAGCATGTACAACGTTGGAAAATTATTCGCGAGCAGCTGCACATGGTCGAGTCGCTATCTATTCCACGCGTTTTTTGGTCGAACGCAGATAACTGGGATCTACACGCATTTGCGATGCATCGTTAGACGCTTACGCTGCCGGTCTACTGCCGCAGTTCGACCGCAGATGGGAAAATCGGCGTCAATATAGTAGCAGCCAAAAGCAGAGTTGCTCCTATTAAAGTGCTGTCCCTGCCAAAACTCGAGCTTTGTGGAGCTCTTCTGCTAACTCGACTTGTAAACAAAATCAAGAGCTCTCTGGAAAAAGGGATGTTCGAGTCTTCGCATGGACAGATTCGGCAATTGTTCTACATTGGCTGTCTGCTCCTCCGAAAAAATGGTCTGTTTTTGTAGCAAACCGAACGTCGGAAATCCAAACTTCAATTTCATTCAAATGCTGGAACCATATTCGCTCTCCGCAGAACCCAGCTGATGTCGCGTATTGATGTCATCGTGGTATTCCACCATCAGTTCTTGGCTCAACTGACATCTGGTGGAACGGTTCGTCGTGGTTAAAGGAGGATCGGACTGGGTGGCCAATATCGCATTATAGTATGGACAATGTAAATATCAAAGAATTGGAAGAGCGGAAAATCGCAAAAGCTCAGGTACATTTTTCTAATACAATATCTGAAAACATTCTTGAAAATCGGATATATAAAATATCTTATTGGTTTAAGCTTGTTCGTGTTGTCACGTATATATATCGGTTTAACCCTGCAAGGTCGGGGTTAGAATAGCCTTGAGGTAAGGTATGCCTGTCGTAAGAGCCGCCTAAAATCCACCGGAAGAAATATTCTTTAATGTTTTAACGGATGCTGTCGATGCTGCTCCATTTGGGGCAACTTTTGGCAGTAAGGTTTTAACTTATAGATGAATCTGAAGAATAAATTAAAATCCAGAAGCGTCTGTCACACATTGTGTGGCTCACTGGTCGGCGTCTGTCTCCAAAGGGGCGGCTGTATTTAAAAATGAAAATAGAAGTGACTTACATATTTCTCATAAAAACGACAAGTTAAAAAAAAATGGCAATGAATAAAACGAAAGATTTGATTACCCCAGGTGGCAGCCCAGCTACGCTGGAAAATCCACCCTCTTCGGAGGCAGGCTCTACGGATTCTGGGGAGAGCCTTTTATTGCTTATAAATCCTTTTGAGAAAAGGACAAAACTAAATCGATCACCACCACCTAGATCGAACATATCCGGAAAAAGCAGTCCACCGGTAAACCAGGACTCTGTGAAAATTAAGAGCTTAGAAAAGGAGAATAATGAACTCCGAGCTAAGCTTATTGAAATGGAGCGACTCTTCCAAGATCTAAAAATGGAAGTTGACTCTCTGCGAAAAGAAAACGAGGATATTAAAAATACTCGTTTAACGAAAGACTGTGAGGTAACAAAAGAGTGTGTAACACCGAATCGACCAGCAGTCGAATACTTCACGGACGAGGACGAACTTGCACTTGAGACCGATTCAGTCTTAAGGAAAAGGTCCAGCAAGAAGCGAAAGGCGAATTCCTCTCCCGAAGTAATACAAAAAGAAGATAAGCCCTCTGGCTCAAACAAGGCTAAACCAGAAGCGAAAATTCGTCCACCTCCCGCAATAAACATCGTCGGGATAGCAGACTTTATAACGTGTGGAAAGTAAATGTTGACAACGCCGATTCCTATCGCGCACTGTCTCTTAGACTGAATGCAAAAAGATTCGAGTGGTATACTTATTAAAATAAGTACGAAAAACCACTGCGAGTCATTGTAAGGGGGCTCCACCCATCATGCACAAAAGAAGACGTTGTAAAAGACGTAAAAAATAAAGTGCATTTAAAAAAAAAAAAAAAAAAAGAACTGAGAGCATAAACGATATTTATAAAATAAAAATGATACTTAACATCAGGGTTAAAATCGAACCCATCCGAAAGGGCAATAGACTGACACAGTGTAAGCGATGCCAAGAATTCAGGCAAGTGCATACTGCCAAAAAGAACCACGTTGCGTGAAATGTGCCGGAAAACACCTGTCAACAGAGTGCAAAGTTGACATAAAGGCTCCAGCAGTTTGCGCCAATTGCCACGGAAACCACCCCGCGAACTATCGAGGATGTGAAGTAGCCAAAGAGCTGCAAAAGGGACGAGAACCTCTTAAGGAAAATACTAGAGGTCAGAATCAAAGCCTAGGACGCCCAAAACCTGCTGAAACTCCTAAGCCAAAGACTCCAAAGACGCCAAAGCCGATCAAAAGTGGAAGATTGGCAAAGGAGGCGTCGACAAAAGGCGTAAAAGCTCCACAAAAGAGCGGCACCAGTTCAAGTGCAGCGGAGAAACCACCACTGGTCGGACCGAAATCATACGCACAGGTTGCGGCAAACGAAAACAAGGCAAGATCGCCCACAACAGATGCAGTGTCTCAGATCCTCGCTGTAATCTTGGAGAAACTTGAGGATCAGACTAAAATCAACAAACATGGAATGCAAACGGCCTTCTGAATAAAATAGACGAACTAGAAGTATTTCTACGGAAAAACAATATTGATATTTGCATGACTACGGAAACTCACCTTAAAAACGGGTCTACACCCAAACTTAAAGGTTACAATGACTATCACGCACATCACCCTTCGCAAAATTCGAGAGGAGGATCCTCCCTCTACATAAAAAACTGCATGAAGCACTTCAAGAACGCAGAAGTTGAGCTAGACTCTATGCAGATCAGTTCAGTTTCTGTAAAAATTGACTGCTTAGATTATAACATTGCATCTTGTTATTTCCCGCCAGGATATAGACTGGTGGAAGACGATCTTGATCGTATGTATGACTTCATTGGGTCCAATTTTATCATTGGGGGTGACTTTAACGCGAAGCATACTTTTTGGGGCTCACGATGCAATTCAACAAGAGGCAGATTACTGTACAAAAATAGTATGAAGCGTGGGGTGGACTTTTTCTCCACGGGTAAGCCAACATATTGGCCAACCGATAGGAATAAAAAGCCTGACCTTGTCGATTTTTTCATCGCTAAAGGGTACCCCAAATACCTTACGCGAATTGAAGAGTGTTACGATCTTTGCTCAGACCACTCAGGAGTTATCTTGAAGATGGGTGGAAGACTGGCAAAAATAGAAAGAGCTCCTAGATTAGCTAGCAAAAACATGAACTGGGACGCTTTCAGAAAGGACTGTAAGGAGGGTGTTGGCTTGAATCTACAATTGAAAACTCCTTTCGAGTTAGAAACCGCAGTTGACAAATTCATTGAAGCAATTCAGAGCGCTGCTTGGAACAACAATTCGTCCCAAAAGAACGCAGTTAGCACCGACGGGCATGTACGTAAAACATATCCGCTCGAAATCGAAGAATTGATTCGTGAAAAGAGAAGAGCGCGTAGGAGATGGCAAGGCACGAGGGCCCCCCCAGACAAAACCCTATTGAACCACCTCTCTAACAAACTGAAAGGAATGTTGCAAGATCTTAAAAATCGTGAGACCACTGAATACCTTGAAGGCTTGTCGGCGGATAGGAGCTCAAACTACTCGCTGTGGAAAGCAGTTAAGTCGATCAAGAAACCTATAATCCACTCGGCACCAATAAAAAAAGCTAACGGCGAATGGGCAAGAGAAGACAAAGAGAAAGCGAATTTGTTTGCTGAACATTTAGAAGAAACATTCAAGCCTTTCGACGGTCCGCCGTTGGCTGACGTTCTAAACAACAGCGGGGAACCTGATAGCTTTAGAATGAAAAAAGTTTCGTTAGTTGAACTCCGACAGACAATTAGCAAACTTAAAAATAATAAGGCCCCGGGTTACGACCAGATCACTGGCGAAATATTAAAAGAGCTAACAAAAAAGGCATTAGTCAAGCTACTTTATATGATAAACGCTTCTCTTAGACTTCTATACGTTCCAAGACCATGGAAAGTTGCTGAAGTCATTATGGTTCCAAAACCGGGGAAATGCGCAAATAATAAAAAATCTTATAGGCCCATATCGCGTCTGCCGACAATATCGAAAGTATTCGAGAAACTTCTGCTGAAGCGATTACAACCAATAATTGCAGAAAGACGCTTGATCCCGGATCATCAATTCGGTTTCAGACCTAACCATTCCACAATAGATCAAGTCTACAGAATAACGCATGAAATTGAAAAAGCCCTTAGAAGGGGAAAAAATATGTTTAAGTGCTTTCCTCGACGTATCGCAAGCCTTCGACAAGGTATGGCACGTAGGCTTGAAATATAAGCTACGGCAAAACTTGCCGGAAGACATGTTTAAAATATTGGAAAATTATCTTGAAAGCAGACTCTTTCGTGTTAGGTGTAGTAGTGAATACTCGAGTTTCAAGCAAATTCGGGCTGGCGTACGCCAGGGAAGCGTCCTCGGTCCGACCCTGTTCCTGCTCTACACAAGGGACATACCTCTAGATGACGAGACAGTCGTGGCCACGTTTGCGGACGATACGGCCATCCTGGCAACAGGTGAATCAATCGAGTCATCAACGAGAAACCTCCAACGAGCATTGGACAGAATTTGTGTCTGGACGAAGACTTGGCGAATCGCTCTTAACGAGAACAAGTCTACGCATGTGAATTTCACTTACAGAAGGGTTAACAATTTGCCTCTGTTCATAAATTCTGCACAAATACCTTATGCAAATGAAGCGAAGTATCTAGGGATGACACTGGACGCTAAACTAAGGTGGAAACCACACGTAAAGAAGAAGCGTGACGAGCTCGAGATTAGGCTCAGGGAAATGTATTGGCTTATTGGAAGATTTTCGAAATTAAGCACATATAACAAACTGCTCTTGTACAGGCAGGTGTTAAAGCCGTCCTGGACATACGGTATACAACTTTGGGGTTGTACTAAGCCGAGCAACATGTCCATGTTGCAGAATTTCCTAAACAAGACACTAAGAGCAATTGTGAATGCTCCAATAGCGATATTCACAGAGATTTAGGAGTAGCTACCGTGGGCGAAGAAGTAACAAACTTCGCTCGAAAGCTAAATGCTCGCCTTGATGTTTATTGCAACAATGAAATGATCCGTACTCTAAACGAGACTCTTAACGATGTTAACAACGAGCGACGACTACAAAGAACAAGACCCTTCGATCTAGCGACGTAGGGTGAAGCCGCATGAATGAACGGCTTAGTAGGTGCATTCACTGGAAAGCAACCTATCCAATGCGATTAACACTATGGAAGCGTAAACTACTTGTTAAGTTAACTTAGTTGTAGTCAAGAAGTATTATGAGAGAGCGAAAATTTACTACTATGAAGTGCGTTCTGGCAGTTTCATAGTGTCTCTCATAAATGGGTGGTTTTTTAGCACGTGGAAAGCAGGCATAACCAATATCGGCTACTTCGGTATTATGTACCTGCTATAGAGGGCGTATTGGTATCTTTGAAAGATTTTGGAGTTTTAGCCTCCGTCCATCCTAGTATTCAAAAAAAAAAAAAAATATATATATCGGTTTATTCGTAATGCTCGTTCGAAAAATATTCGGAACAGTTGCCCCTACTTGTGTACTCAAGAACTTGGTAAAGCTAAATTCGAAGTGTGATGGCGTAAGTCATTTGTGCCAGGTATTTTGATGGCGGATCGAAAGCGAGCACGATCGCAAGTAAATTCAAACCTGTTTAATGAAATTTTACATATAGTTTTATTGATTTTTTCGTTTTAATAAATCAAAAAAATGCAAACGCCGGCACAAATGCAATGTTTTAGTAGATTTAAAAAAGAAATTGCAACGGGAGGGCTGAGCGGGTTGGAGTAATAACTTTTTTCATTTTTCGCACATTCATTATCACATTTTATAACGTGTGTAAACAAATTAAAATGGATCCATTGCAATTAAGTTGGTCAAAAAAAGTTAAAAGAGTTCAAAAAATCGAAACTCGAAATGATTTGTTTGATTTTTGTTTGTACTTGGAAGGCTCAGTAACTTTGACAACTGGAAACTGGAAAGCAACGAGATGCGACTCTCTTCGTTTTGCATAGTAACCCAATTCGAAGCGGATCGCACCTGAAAAGGCGGATCGCGTGCGATGCGCCTCGCACATCGTAATCGGCCCCCTGTGTCCAACGTGTAACAATAGAGCTTTTAACAGTTTGACGTCTACTGGTATTTTCGAGTGCGGATTGCCAAACAAAGTACCTTTTTATATGGAAAACGAACAAAAATTACACATAAACGTAAATAACTATTTCAAAAAAGCAACTCTGTGTTTCGATGAACGGGAAAGTTGTAGACTTGATCAGCCTTCCTAGGTTACGCTAAAAATAATTTTATTATATAACAGGAAAGGATAAAAAAAGTGTTGTTTGTGTTGAAGAAAAAGTGTATACGACCACAAAAGGGTACACGGATTCAAGATCATATATTCGGAACACTTTTTCGATACTATCCATATATTTTATTAAAATAATTTCAATTCATCAAATTAAAGAACGGAATTGGGTCAATTCCGTTCGGGTCAATTTAAAGAATGGAATAAGCACAACAACTTCTTTTCTTATCGGCACACTCTAGGTTGAGTAGTTTATTAGTAATTCGCACTTCTAGAGAAACTATTGAATTTTTTCATATAAAAACTCGATTTGCTTGGCATCCTGCGGTCGAAAAATGTGAAAGACGTCAGATTTTGACAGCCGTTGTAGCTGTAGATTTTGACAGCCTTCTCTCACAAATGTCAAATCTAAGGAAACGTACTATCCATCCCGGTTATACATAAGAAGCTCCACATCACCAATATTGTTATTGCGAAAGAGAATGCGTTGAAAAATCGTCACTTCTAACGCCCACGCCATATGGGTGGCATTTTTTTGCAGCTTTTACATCAGCTGATCGCGTAAGGTAAATTGTTGTTGTATCTTCTTACACGTATTCACCGACACGGAAATTTAAAGCTATAAAAAAAGCTTTAAAGGCTTTGTAAAAAACGTAAGCAAATGGGTGTTGGGGGGTAAGAGGGACGCAAGTTGAATATCTAGTAATTCAGTAATTTGTGATATAAACTCTAAGTTTCAAAGCTCAAGATTGGTGGTTCAATGACCATCTAATCAATTAGAAGAAATTCCACGTAAAATGTGCAATTGGAAGGCAAAGGAAAAGCTTAGAATTAGATAAATGCGCGAACCAAGAAAGGTGCCTTGGTGCAAAACCTTTGTTAGGCGAACAAGTGACACAGTAAAAGAGCGTTGGTTGAACGTTATAAAATTCCCTAGTTATTGTTGAACGTTATAAAATTACCGGTTGAACGTTATAAAATTCACCCTTGTTCCCATGAAGCTTTTCCTTTGCCTTCCCATTGCACATTTTACGTGGAATTTCTTCTAATTGATTAGATGGTCATTGAACCACCAATCTTGAGCTTTGAAACTTAGAGTTTATATCACAAATTACTGAATTACTAGATATTCAACTTGCGTCCCTCTTACCCTCCAACACCCATTTGCTTACGTTTTTTACAAAGCCTTTAAAGCTTTTTTTATAGCTTTAAATTTCCGTGTCGGTGAATACGTGTAAGAAGATACAACAACAATTTACCTTACGCGATCAGCTGATGTAAAAGCTGCAAAAAAATGCCACCCATATGGCGTGGGCGTTAGAAGTGACGATCTTTCAACGCACTCTCTTTCGCAATTACAATATTGGTGATGTGGAGCTATGTTTCTTATGTATAACCGGGATGGATAGTACGTTTCCTTAGATTTGACATTTGTGAGAGAAGGAAGACCCATAGACTTTTTACAACGGCTGTCAAAATCTGACGTCTTTCACATTTTTCGACCGCGGGATGCCAAGCAAATCGAGTTTTTATATGAAAAAATTCAATAGTTTCTGTAGAAGTGCGAATTACTAATAAACTACTCAACCTAGAGTGTGCCGATAAGAAAAGAAGTTGTTGTGCTTATTCCGTTCTTTAAATTGACCCGAACGGAATTGACCCAATTCCGTTCTTTAATTTGATGAATTGAAATTATTTTAATAAAATATATGGATAGTATCGAAAAAGTGTTCCGAATATATGATCTTGAATCCGTGTACCCTTTTGTGGTCGTATACACTATTTCTTCAACACAAACAACACTTTTTTTTATCCTTTCCTGTTTTATAATAAAATTATTTTTAGCGTAACCTAGGAAGGCTGATCAAGTCTACAACTTTCCCGTTCATCGAAACACAGAGTTGCTTTTTTGAAATAGTTATTTACGTTTATGTGTAATTTTTGTTCGTTTTCCATATAAAAAGGTACTTTGTTTGGCAATCCGCACTCGAAAATACCAGTAGACGTCAAACTGTTAAAAGCTCTATTGTTACACGTTGGACACAGGGGGCCGATAACGATGTGCGAGGCGCATCGCACGCGATCCGCCTTTTCAGGTGCGATCCGCTTTGAATTGGGTTACTATGCAAAACGAAGAGAGTCGCATCTCGTTGCTTTCCAGTTTCCAGTTGTCAAAGTTACTGAGCCTTCCAAGTACAAACAAAAATCAAACAAATCATTTCGAGTTTCGATTTTTTTAACTCTTTTAACTTTATTTGACCAACTTAATTGCAATGGATCCATTTTAATTTGTTTACACACGATATAAAATGTGATAATGAATGTGCGAAAAATGAAAAAAAGTTATTACTCCAACCCGCTCAGCCCTCCCGTTGCAATTTCTTTTTTAAATCTACTAAAACATTACATTTGTGCCGGCGTTTGCATTTTTTTGATTTATTAAAACGAAAAAATCAATAAAACTATATGTAAAATTTCATTAAACATGTTTGAATTTACTTGCGATCGTGCTCGCTTTCGATCCGCCATCAAAATACCTGGCACAAATGACTAACGCCATCACCCTTCGAATTTAGCTTTACCAAGTTCTTGAGTACACAAGTAGGGGCAACTGTTCCGATTATTTTTCGAACGAGCATTACGAATAAACCGATATATATTTTTTTTTTTTTTTGAATACTAGGATGGACGGAGGCTAAAACTCCAAAATCTTTCAAAGATACCAATACGCCCTCTATAGCAGGTACATAATACCGAAGTAGCCGATATTGGTTATGCCCGATTTCCACGTGCTAAAAAACCACCCATTTATGAGAGACACTATGAAACTGCCAGAACGCACTTCATAGTAGTAAATTTTCGCTCTCTCATAATACTTCTTGACTACAACTAAGTTAACTTAACTAGTAGTTTCGGCTCCCGTAGTGTTAATCGCATTGGATAGGTTGCTTTCCAGTGAATGCACCTACTAAGCCGTTCATTCATGCGGCTTCACCCTACGTCGCTAGATCGAAGGGTCTTGTTCTTTGTAGTCGTCGCTCGTTGTTAACATCGTTAAGAGTCTCGTTTAGAGTACGGATCATTTCATTGTTGCAATAAACATCAAGGCGAGCATTTAGCTTTCGAGCGAAGTTTGTTACTTCTTCGCCCACGGTAGCTACTCCTAAATCTCTGTGAATATCGCTATTCCTAATATACCATGGAGCATTCACAATTGCTCTTAGTGTCTTGTTTTGGAAAGTCTGCAACATGGACATGTTGCTCGGCTTAGTACAACCCCAAAGTTGTATACCGTATGTCCAGGACGGCTTTAACACCTGCCTGTACAAGAGCAGTTTGTTATATGTGCTTAATTTCGAAAATCTTCCAATAAGCCAATACATTTCCCTGAGCCTAATCTCGAGCTCGTCACGCTTCTTCTTTACGTGTGGTTTCCACCTTAGTTTAGCGTCCAGTGTCATCCCTAGATACTTCGCTTCATTTGCATAAGGTATTTGTGCAGAATTTATGAACAGAGGCAAACTGTTAACCCTTTTGTAAGTGAAATTCACATGCGTAGACTTGTTCTCGTTAAGAGCGATTCGCCAAGTCTTCGTCCAGACACAAATTCTGTCCAATGCTCGTTGGAGGTTTCTCGTTGATGACTCGATTGATTCACCTGTTGCCAGGATGGCCGTATCGTCCGCAAACGTGGCCACGACTGTCTCGTCATCTAGAGGTATGTCCCTTGTGTAGAGCAGGAACAGGGTCGGACCGAGGACGCTTCCCTGGCGTACGCCAGCCCGAATTTGCTTGAAACTCGAGTATTCACTACTACACCTAACACGAAAGAGTCTGCTTTCAAGATAATTTTCCAATATTTTAAACATGTCTTCCGGCAAGTTTTGCCGTAGCTTATATACCTTGTCGAAGGCTTGCGATACGTCGAGGAAAGCACTTGAACATATTTTTTTCCCTTCTAAGGGCTTTTTCAATTTCATGCGTTATTCTGTAGACTTGATCTATTGTGGAATGGTTAGGTCTGAAACCGAATTGATGATCCGGGATCAAGCGTCTTTCTGCAATTATTGGTTGTAATCGCTTCAGCAGAAGTTTCTCGAATACTTTCGATATTATCGGCAGAAGCGATATGGGCCTATAAGATTTTTTATCATTTGCGCATTTCCCCGGTTTTGGAACTATAATGACTTCAGCAACTTTCCATTGTCTTGGAACGTATAGAAGTCTAAGAGAAGCGTTTATCATATAAAGTAGCTTGACTAATGCCTTTTTTGGTAGCTCTTTTAATATTTCGCCAGTGATCAGGTCGTAACCCGGGGCCTTATTATTTTGAAGTTTGCTAATTGTCTGTCGGAGTTCAACTAACGAAACTTTTTTCATTCTAAAGCTATCAGGTTCCCCGTTGTTGTTTAGAACGTCAGCCAACGGCGGACCGTCGAAAGGCTTGAATGTTTCTTCTAAATGTTCAGCAAACAAATTCGCTTTCTCTTTGTCTTCTCTTGCCCATTCGCCGTTAGCTTTTTTTATTGGTGCCGAGTGGATTATAGGTTTCTTGATCGACTTAACTGCTTTCCACAGCGAGTAGTTTGAGCTCCTATCCGCCGACAAGCCTTCAAGGTATTCAGTGGTCTCACGATTTTTAAGATCTTGCAACATTCCTTTCAGTTTGTTAGAGAGGTGGTTCAATAGGGTTTTGTCTGGGGGGGCCCTCGTGCCTTGCCATCTCCTACGCGCTCTTCTCTTTTCACGAATCAATTCTTCGATTTCGAGCGGATATGTTTTACGTACATGCCCGTCGGTGCTAACTGCGTTCTTTTGGGATGAATTGTTGTTCCAAGCAGCGCTCTGAATTGCTTCAATGAATTTGTCAACTGCGGTTTCTAACTCGAAAGGAGTTTTCAATGGTACATTCAAGCCAACACCCTCCTTACAGTCCTTTCTGAAAGCGTCCCAGTTCATGTTTTTGCTAGCTAATCTAGGAGCTCTTTCTATTTTTGCCAGTCTTCCACCCATCTTCAAGATAACTCCTGAGTGGTCTGAGCAAAGATCGTAACACTCTTCAATTCGCGTAAGGTATTTGGGGTACCCTTTAGCGATGAAAAAATCGACAAGGTCAGGCTTTTTATTCCTATCGGTTGGCCAATATGTTGGCTTACCCGTGGAGAAAAAGTCCACCCCACGCTTCATACTATTTTTGTACAGTAATCTGCCTCTTGTTGAATTGCATCGTGAGCCCCAAAAAGTATGCTTCGCGTTAAAGTCACCCCCAATGATAAAATTGGACCCAATGAAGTCATACATACGATCAAGATCGTCGTTCACCAATCTATATCCTGGCGGGAAATAACAAGATGCAATGTTAAAATCGAAGCAGTCAATTTTTACAGCAACTGAACTGATCTGCATAGAGTCTAGCTCAACTTCTGCGTTCTTGAAGTGCTTCATGCAGGTTTTAATGTAGAGGGAGGATCCTCCTCTCGAATTTCGCGAAGGGTGATGTGCGTGATAGTCATTGTAACCTTTAAGTTTGGGTGTAGACCCGTTTTTAAGGTGAGTTTCCGTAATCATGCAAATATCAATATTGTTTTTCCGTAGAAATACTTCTAGTTCGTCTATTTTATTCACAAGGCCGTTTGCATTCCATGTTAGTATTTTAAATAACTGTTTCATATTCATGTTCTCTTGTAATTTTTTCGAGGCTTAAACTCGAGCTTGCTCAGTTTGTCAAATATAACTTTGTTGATTTTAGTCTGATCCTCAAGTTTCTCCAAGATTACAGCGAGGATCTGAGACACTGCATCTGTTGTGGGCGATCTTGCCTTGTTTTCGTTTGCCGCAACCTGTGCGTATGATTTCGGTCCGAGCAGTGGTGGTTTCTCCGCTGCACTTGAACTGGTGCCGCTCTTTTGTGGAGCTTTTACGCCTTTTGTCGACGCCTCCTTTGCCAATCTTCCACTTTTGATCGGCTTTGGCGTCTTTGGAGTCTTTGGCTTAGGAGTAGGTTTTGGGCATCCTAGGCTTTGATTCTGACCTCTAGTATTTTCCTTAAGAGGTTCTCGTCCCTTTTGCAGCTCTATGGCTACTTCACATCCTCGATAGTTCGCGGGGTGGTTTCCATGGCAATTGGCGCAAGCTGCTGGAGCCTTTATGTCAACTTTGCACTCTGTTGACAGGTGTTTTCCGGCACATTTCACGCATCGTGGTTCTTTTTGGCAGTATGCACTTGTGTGCCTGAATTCTTGGCATCGCTTACACTGTGGTATCAGTCTATTACCCTTTCGGATTGGTTCGATTTTAACCCTGATGTTAAGTATCATTTTTATTTTATAAATATCGTTTATGCTCTCAGTTCTTTCAAAGGAGAGCATAAAAATTGGAAGGCCGCGTCGATCACAGTGTCTCTTTCTCCTTCCGTGCGTTGCTTTTACTTTTTAATGATATTTACGGCATCAATAATTTTAAGGCCTTTATTTTTTTCGTCTTTTACAACGTCTTCTTTTGTGCATGATGGGTGGAGCCCCCTTACAATGACTCGCAGTGGTTTTTCGTACTTATTTTAATAAGTATACCACTCGATTCTTTCTGCATTTAGTCTAAGAGACAGTGCGCGATAGGAATCGGCGTTGTCAACATTTACTTTCCACACGTTATTTCGGTGCGAGGTAAGCTTATAGTTTTCTGTTCTCATCGTGTTTGCAAGAAGGTTGCCGATGTTTATTGCGGGAGGTGGACGAATTTTCGCTTCTGGTTTAGCCTTGTTTGAGCCAGAGGGCTTATCTTCTTTTTGTATTACTTCGGGAGAGGAATTCGCATTTCGCTTCTTGCTAGACCTTTTCCTTAAGACTGAATCGGTCTCAAGTGCAAGTTCGTCCTCGTCCGTGAAGTATTCGACTGCTGGTCGGTTCAGTGTTACACACTCTTTCGTTACCTCACAGTCTTTCGTTAAAAGAGTATTTTTAATATCCTCGTTTTCTTTTCGCAGAGAGTCAACTTCCATTTTTAGATCTTGGAAGAGTCGCTCCATTTCAGTAAGCTTAGCTCGGAGTTCATTATTCTCCTTTTCTAAGCTCTTAATTTTCACAGAGTCCTGGTTTACCGGTGGACTGCTTTTTCCGGATATGTTCGATCTAGGTGGTGGTGATCGATTTAGTTTTGTCCTTTTCTCAAAAGGATTTATAAGCAATAAAAGGCTCTCCCCAGAATCCGTAGAGCCTGCCTCCGAAGAGGGTGGATTTTCCAGCGTAGCTGGGCTGCCACCTGGGGTAATCAAATCTTTCGTTTTATTCATTGCCATTTTTTTTTAACTTGTCGTTTTTATGAGAAATATGTAAGTCACTTCTATTTTCATTTTTAAATACAGCCGCCCCTTTGGAGACAGACGCCGACCAGTGAGCCACACAATGTGTGACAGACGCTTCTGGATTTTAATTTATTCTTCAGATTCATCTATAAGTTAAAACCTTACTGCCAAAAGTTGCCCCAAATGGAGCAGCATCGACAGCATCCGTTGAAACATTAAAGAATATTTCTTCCGGTGGATTTTAGGCGGCTCTTACGACAGGCATACCTTACCTCAAGGCTATTCTAACCCCGACCTTGCAGGGGTAAACCGATATATATACGTGACAACACGAACAAGCTTAAACCAATAAGATATTTTATATATCCGATTTTCAAGAATGTTTTCAGATATTGTATTAGAAAAATGTACCTGAGTTTTTGCGATTTTCCGCTCTTCCAATTCTTTGATATTTACATTGTCCATACTATAATGCGATATTGGCCACCCAGTCCGATCCTCCTTTAACCACGACGAACCGTTCCACCAGATGTCAGTTGAGCCAAGAACTGATGGTGGAATACCACGATGACATCAATACGCGACATCAGCTGGGTTCTGCGGGGAGCGAATATGGTTCCAGCATTTGAATGAAATTGAAGTTTGGATTTCCGACGTTCGGTTTGCTACAAAAACAGACCATTTTTTCGGAGGAGCAGACAGCCAATGTAGAACAATTGCCGAATCTGTCCATGCGAAGACTCGAACATCCCTTTTTCCAGAGAGCTCTTGATTTTGTTTACAAGTCGAGTTAGCAGAAGAGCTCCACAAAGCTCGAGTTTTGGCAGGGACAGCACTTTAATAGGAGCAACTCTGCTTTTGGTTGCTACTATATTGACGCCGATTTTCCCATCTGCGGTCGAACTGCGGCAGTAGACCGGCAGCGTAAGCGTCTAACGATGCATCGCAAATGCGTGTAGCTCCCAGTTATCTGCGTTCGACCATAAAACGCGTGGAATAGATAGCGACTCGACCATGTGCAGCTGCTCGCGAATAATTTTCCAACGTTGTACATGCTCCTCTGGAATATCCGCATCGCATCCTAATTTTTCCCTCCATAAGTCCTGGAAAAATATTTTTATTGCGACAATAATGGGTGCAAGAAATCCTAATGGGTCAAACACACGTGAGGCATCCGAAAGAATACTCCGCTTGGTACACACTGTGGGCTGGGGAAGAGTAACCTTGTATGAGAAGCAATCCTTAGATGGGCACCACCGAATCCCAAGAACCTTAACAATACTCGACTCTATAAATTCCACTGGAGACAGCTCACGTTGCTCCTCTGGCAAAGAAAGCAAAAGAGGCCAGCAATTTGTGATCCATTTTCTTAAATTAAATCCTCCTAATTTTAGAAGGTCCACAAGCTCGTTACGAAGAGATATAATTTCATCTATAGAATCTGCTCCAGTAAAAACATCACCCACGTAAAAATCGTTGAGTATAACGTTTGACGCTCGAGAACGAAGTTTTTTTTTTAATCAAGTGCTAGTTGCCTTAAGGTGCGTACTGATAGGAAAGGTGCCGCTGAAATATTATACGTTACTGTTAGCAACTTGAAATGCTTTAATGCCTTTTCTGGAGAAGAACGCCAAATAATTCGTTGGAAGTTCGTGTGATTCGAAGAAATCAAAATCTGGCGAAACATCTTCTCAATATCGCCAGAGATAACGAAGCCATGCCGACGACTTCGAAGACAAATCGTAAAAATGTCGCGTTGAATTGTAGGACCAACAAGAAGAAGCTCGTTCAGAGAAGACCTTACCGAGTTATGAGGCTTAGCTGAACCATCAAAGACTACTCTTAGCTTTGTGGTAGTACTATCACTTTTAATAACAGCGTGATGTGGCAGATAATAAGAGCTAAAGGGTTCCTGAGTGATTTCATGCTGCGGTACTTCTTTCATATGCCCTAGCTTGAGATATTCATCTAAAAATTGCTGATATTGGGTCTTAAGTTCAGGACTGGCTAAAAATCAACGTTCCATAGAGTGCAGCCGACAAAGCGCGATTGGAAATGAGTTGCAAAGGTTCGCCGCAAAATTTGGTTTCAATGGAAGCTCCACGACATATCGACCATCAGCTGTACGACGATGAGTTGCAGCCTCTGCTCGTTGTTCTTCGACTGATAGGGGAAGCACGCAAACAATCTCTTCTAGGCGCCAGAACTGCTCAAGGTCGAACTCTTGTGAAAAGTCAAGATGTGTGCAGAAAGTCCTAACTTCCTGGTTGGTTGAAGACCACTGTTCTTTTAAATTTTAAAGGTTTTGGGATATACCGCGCTAAAAATAAAGTATGAGTGCAAAATGTACATGGGATCCAATAATCGGCTCATCACCGTCGATTGCGAATTGGCTAACCAGCCCCAGCGACACAGTGAGCACTGTTTGCTCTCAGCCACCTGATGCACAACAACGAGAGAACGACACAGCATTACCGCCTACGCACCGCTACAACTTGCGTAGTGCTAATCGCCACAAGCATTTTTAGGCAGTTTCCCGGTGACCACGCTTAATGTAACTTAAGCGAAGCGTTCGGGGTGAGTACGGTTTGCACTCATACTTTATTTTTAGCGCGGTATATCCCAAAACCTTTAAAATTATGTCTAACAACCACCAAAGCCTTAAAAGTTACACTGTTCTTTATTCTGAAGGTCCACTCAAAATACTAAACACCTTATCTGCCCCAATAAGAATGTCAATGGGTCCTGGCTTAGTAAAACTGGGATCAGCAAGCTCAATTGTCTGGTAAGCGTAAGCGTTGATAGAGGAAAGAGATACAGGCGGAAGTAGTGACGTAAGCTTAAAAATAACGTAGCAATCAATGTCAATGCTATTGTTACCGAACTGAGGAGATAGATTAACGTTTACAACACCATTTGTAACACCTGCAGAAGTTGATGCGATCCCCAAAACGGGAATTCGTGATGGTTGCCGCAGCAATCTCAAACGTTGGACAGCTCTCTCTGTAATGAAGGATACTTGCGATCCTGTGTCCAACAAAACACGAATTTCATGAACAGCTCCTTGTTTCATGAACTCCGACAACAGCAGTAGGTAGGATAAGTGAACGCCTGGCTAGATGATTCCATCGAATGGTAAATAAGAACTGCAGAATTAGAAGAGCTAAGGGATGAAGAGGGGGTACTAGACTCGTCAAGCAGATTTTCAACGCCTGAAATAGTTGGTGCTACATGTTCAGTAGGGTGAACCAACGTGTTGTGCCTTTTGTTGCACATCTTGCAGCGTAAATATGAACGGCATCTGTTTGAAACATGCCCCGGACGAAAACAGTTGAAACAAAGTTTGTTTTCCTTAGCAAAATCTCGTCGATCTTCACAACTTAGAGAAGTAAAAGATTTGCAAGAGGAAAGTTGATGGTGCTCCCTACACTTGGGACACCCAGCAGTGGTTTCAACCATATGTGACCGAAGGCCTTTAGTACCTTTACTATTTCGATTCGAAATAGAAGACTAAGGAATTGAACAGCATGCTTCAAGACAATTACACCTGGCCTGTAAAAAATCAAGGAACTCCTGAATTGTGCAATCAGTTCTAGACCCTGCCTCATTAGCCCAAGCTTGTTTAGTTTCAAAATCTAATTTCTGCAACAAAATATAAACTAACCAAGGATCCCTTGACGTAGACTCCAATGTGTTAAGGCCTCTTATAACTTCATCTGCATCGTCCGATAATTTCCGAAGCAATTAAGCATTTGCCGAATTTGTTGCCGGTAGCGAAAGAAAAGTTTCAATTAATTGCCTGCGAGGAACATAAGCACTCATAAAAAATATTTGATTGTCACGATAATAATTGATTTACTGATAAGCGGATCGATTTGCACTGTTCACGATTTATCCGGCTTGCAAGAATGACCATAATATTTTGCAATGCAAAATTGTGTTTTATGTTTTTATGTGGGGACTGTATGTGTGGAATGTTTTAGGTACTTTTTAATTGTTGATCGGACAAAACGTTGTTAGTTTTTTAATATTGATTTTTTAATATTGTGAATTAAATGTAGTGTAAATGTATAAATGTGATTTGTGTAATGATGTTACGTGTTATGTGTAATTAATTCCTTGTTGTCTGCTGCTGCTGTGACTGCTTCCTCTGACGGTTCGATGCAAAAAAGAGCGAGCGCTGGCCTTCTTGCAAGCAGCAACAGATAACGAAAGGAAGTTCAAAATGAAGAGAGTCATAATTAACAACTGCAATAATTTATAATTTAGACAAAAAAGAAATTTAGAACATAAGAAGCGTAAATTAACATATGTTTGGCAAATTAGTACATTATAACAAGAACTATAACAAAATCGTTTAGCTATTTATTACAACTTGATAAATCTAAATTTTAATCTTAAACAATCGGTATTAAATATAAGTAAAGAGGAGCCGACCAGACGAGTTTCCGAACTAATTGACACTTTAAATGTGGGTACGGATTTAAATAGGGAAGAAAGGAAAGCTGTGGAAGATATTTGCGTTAAATTTAACCCTAGGATGGATGGCTGGGCTTTTTGAGGCCCATTACGACCTTACACATGGATAGAAAGAAAACTAATTGAAATTTTGACCTAAGAGCCCATGACTTCCTCACCTTAACTATTCTAAATTGAATGAAGATGACTTTATTAACCCTATGTCTAGTAAAGTTAATTACCATAAACTGATTTTTGTACCCGAAGCGCTAAACTAGGTGACTGAGCCTCAAAAAGCCCAGTAACCTTTGCAATGTTTTAAATTTTTTTTAAATTTGGCTCGGAGTTTTTCGTCTCACTTGCGTTGCATATCGCCTGTTAGTGAGTGAACGTTATTTCAAGGCGTTGTACTTTTTTCAATCGGAAAATAATTTGGTAAGTGGCAAAAATCCTGCGAAGATAATATTGCATTTATTTAGCCAATGTTTTGTTTGTTTCTTGCTGCAATCTTCAATGAAATGGTTTATTTATAGCAAAATGTCAAGAAATAAGGATGAAGAGACTTTCGAGCTAGTGAACCACATCGTGAATCGACATCCTCGGTTCAATGCGTTGTCGATGGAAAATGAGGCAAGCTATAGGGAAAGGTTGGCAGAAATGTTGGCAATAAGCGAAGATGAAGAAGATGTATTTGCTGGAGACGAAGATGTCGATTATGTGCCTACCAACGAAGAACTAGAAGCGTCCGATGCAGAGGTTGATTTGTTAATCGAAGTACATGTTGATGATGATGACGATGAGGTGGAAGGGCCATTTGAGGGAGATATGGATGAGACAATGCCTGTTGCGTCTAGTGGTGAGTTTTTTTCTGGAAAGGACGGTATTATGTGGATGAAAAATGCACCCATGGGAGGTAGGCCACAATCTCATAATGTTCCCATTGCGGCCAGACACGGACCATCTACTTCCTTTATACTGAGCCCCGCCTCGATTTTTAAAGCTTACATAACACCAGCTATGGTAGATATTATTTGTAGAGAAAGTAATAGAAAAGCCAAGGACATGATTCGAACCTGGAATGAAACCCATCCCAATTCAGTGCCCAAAGTTTGGACTCCGACGAACGAGAATGAAATGTACGCGTTCTTTGGCCTGTCGTTGTTTGGTGGTATTTTCAATGAAAATACCCAGCCGACCAAGGAACTGTGGGCGCCTTGTCATTACTATATATATACCGCAACAATGTCAATAAATCGATTTAACGTTTTATTACGTTACATTCGTTTTGATAACGCCGATTCGCGGTTACAGCGCTTAGAAATGAGCAAATCTGCGGCCATTGATGATGTTTGGATTATGCTCAATGCAAATCTTGCCAAATTGTACACGCCTGGCGCGAACCTGACGGTCGATGAGCAGTTGTTCCCATATCGCGGGCGTACTCGGTTCACTCAGTATATACCCTCGGAACCCGCGAAATATGGCATAAAGGTATGGTGGGTCTGTGACGCAAGGACGAACTACCCTTTGAAAGGTCAAATCTACACTGGGAAACTGTTGAATGAACAACGCGCAGTGAACCAAGGGGAACAAGTCGTTCTTGATTTGGTTCAGATGTACAAAAATTCGGGCGCACAATTTACTGTCACAATTTTTTCTAAAACATTGTCCTTGGCGGAAACATTGATTCAATTAAAACTAGCTCTCATGGGCACAGTTCACCACAACAAGCGGTTTGTTCCAGAGGAATTTAGGAAACAACGCAATCGTCCGGTATGCCAAACATTTTTTGGATTCTACAATGAGAAAGTTTCTCTGTGTTCTTATGTTCCGAAGAAAAGCAAAGCAGTAATCCTTTTGTCGACCCAGCATTATACTTGTCACACTGATGTTAGCAATCAGCAAAAGCCATTGCAAATTTTAGACTATAATGAGAATAAGGCGAGCGTGGACACAATGGATCAAATGCTATCTGGCTACACCTGCAAACGCGGGACAAATCGATGGCCCTTAGCTATGTTCTACAAAATGTTGGATATCGCCGGGCTAGGAGCATACATCGTGTTCAACCATTTGGCAGATAAAGTACGCAAAGACTGCGTCTTCTACAAAAAAACGCGTCACAAGTCTTTTCACAAATGTGCTAAATGTGAAAGGTATATGTGTCTTCAACACGGTAGATTGGAGCAAATCGCAACATGTCAAGAGTGCCTAAACTAGTTTACTAGTGTCAACGAATTTTCCAATAAAATATCTTAATTTGCGGTTTCGAAATATGTATTTATTTAAACTTTTTCACTCTTCCAGATCCGATTTACATGACCTGTCGATGCTTAATCTTTGTTCTCACATTCCTATCTACACGCGTTCCTGTGTAAGACCAGCACCTATATGTAAATACAAATACTCATACATAACTCATACATAACATTAGTAGCTTGACCAGTAGCTTAACACCTAGTAGCTTGACCATTCCCACAATAGTAACAGCACCCCTTTTCCATAGCGCCTTCGAATCAGTCATCCATCCTAGGGTGACATTTTTCATTTGAAAGGAGATCCAATGACACACACAAGTGTTCTAACACATAAAATACCTATTAAAACTGACCAAGCACCTATTAATCAAAAACAGTATCGTCTGCCGCAAATCGCCAAAGATCAAATCAACTCACAGGTCAACGAAATGCTGCAGAACGGTGCTATTTCGCCCAGCAAGTCACCGTGGAACTCTCCTCTTTTGATAGTCCCCAAAAAGAAGGGGCCAGACGGCCAAAAGAGATGGCGAGTCGTGGTTGATTTCCGAAGGGTTAACGACGTGACCATAACGGACGCTTTTCCTCTGCCAAGAATAGACGATATTCTAGACCAGCTAGGAATTTGCCGTAACTTCACCACCCTTGATTTAGAAAGCGGTTACCATCAAGTACTGATTGATAAAAATGATGGAGAAAAAACTTGGTTTTAGTACTGGCTTAGGTCATTTTGAGTTTAACAGGATGCCTTTCGGATTGACTGGGGCACCGGCAACGTTCCAAAGAATAATAAATTATATTTTAACAGGCCTTCAGGGACTAGACTGTTTTGTTTATTTAAATGACATTGTCGTTTACAGTAAATGTCTAGACGAACACTTCGATAAGTTGTTGCACATATTTTCTAAGCTGAGAGAGTATAACTTAAAACTCAACCTTGAAAAGTGTAAATTTTTTTGCAAAGAAGTAGTCTTTCTAGGCCATGTATGCTCCGAAAAAGGTGCATACCCAGACCCTGCAAAGACAAGTTGTGTGACAAATTTTCCAGAACCTAGGAATATTACAGAAGTTTAGTCATTTTTGGGCTTTGCAAATTACTACCGCAAATTTATTCCCGATTTTGCTAGGAAAGCAGCGCCCATTAACAACCTGTTACGAAAGGATGTTAAATTTAAATGGACAAAATAATGCCGAACAGGTTTTGAAGACCTTAAAAAGGCAGTTACTACATCTCCAATTCTTATTTATCCGGATTTCACAAAACCGTTTATTTTAACATCAGACGCCAGTAATGAGGCGCTAGGTGCAGTGTTATCACAAGGAAAAATTGGGCAGGATAAGCCCATCGCTTACGCAAGCAGGTCACTTAGTTCGGCAGAGTAAAAGTATTCTACTATAGAAAAAGGAGTTTTGGCTATTGTTTGGGCTACGCAAAATTTTCTTACTTATCTGCTGGCCCGTTCGTTTAATGTATACACTGATCACCGGCCGCTAAAAGGGGTGTTCAATGTTAAAGATCCCACGTCCCGTTTAATTCGGTTTCATCATAAGCTCTCGGAATACGACTATAAAATCGAGTATAAGCCGGGTAAGGTTAATAAGAACGCAGATGCTCTCAGTCGAATACCGCTAACGATTCGAAGAAATCAAAATCTGGCGAAACATCTTCTCAATATCGCCAGAGATAACGAAGCCATGCCGACGACTTCGAAGACAAATCGTAAAAATGTCGCGTTGAATTGTAGGACCAACAAGAAGAAGCTCGTTCAGAGAAGACCTTACCGAGTTATGAGGCTTAGCTGAACCATCAAAGACTACTCTTAGCTTTGTGGTAGTACTATCACTTTTAATAACAGCGTGATGTGGCAGATAATAAGAGCTAAAGGGTTCCTGAGTGATTTCATGCTGCGGTACTTCTTTCATATGCCCTAGCTTGAGATATTCATCTAAAAATTGCTGATATTGGGTCTTAAGTTCAGGACTGGCTAAAAATCAACGTTCCATAGAGTGCAGCCGACAGAGCGCGATTGGAAATGAGTTGCAAAGGTTCGCCGCAAAATTTGGTTTCAATGGAAGCTCCACGACATATCGACCATCAGCTGTACGACGATGAGTTGCAGCCTCTGCTCGTTGTTCTTCGACTGATAGGGGAGGCTCGCAAACAATCTCTTCTAGGCGCCAGAACCGCTCAAGGTCGAACTCTTGTGAAAAGTCAAGATGTGTGCAGAAAGTCCTAACTTCCTGGTTGGTTAAAGACCACTGTTCTTTTTAATTTTAAAGGTTTTGGGATATACCGCGCTAAAAATAAAGTATGAGTGCAAACCGTACTCACCCCGAACGCTTCGCTTAAGTTACATAAAGCGTGGTCACCGGGAAACTGCCTAAAAATGCTTGTGGCGATTAGCACTACGCAAGTTGTAGCGGTGCGTAGGCGGTAATGCTGTGTCGTTCTCTCGTTGTTGTGCATCAGGTGGCTGAGAGCAAACAGTGCTCACTGTGTCGCTGGGGCTGGTTAGCCAATTCGCAATCGACGGTGATGAGCCGATTATTGGATCCCATGTTTGCGACAATTTGAAACTGTCGTCGCGATTGAAGTTTCAAATTGTCGCGAACATGGGATCCAATAATCGGCTCATCACCGTCGATTGCGAATTGGCTAACCAGCCCCAGCGACACAGTGAGCACTGTTTGCTCTCAGCCACCTGATGCACAACAACGAGAGAACGACACAGCATTACCGCCTACGCACCGCTACAACTTGCGTAGTGCTAATCGCCACAAGCATTTTTAGGCAGTTTCCCGGTGACCACGCTTAATGTAACTTAAGCGAAGCGTTCGGGGTGAGTACGGTTTGCACTCATACTTTATTTTTAGCGCGGTATATCCCAAAACCTTTAAAATTATGTCTAACAACCACCAAAGCCTTAAAAGTTACACTGTTCTTTATTCTGAAGGTCCACTCAAAATACTAAACACCTTATCTGCCCCAATAAGAATGTCAATGGGTCCTGGCTTATTAAAACTGGGATCAGCAAGCTCAATTGTCTGGTAAGCGTTAGCGTTGATAGAGGAAAGAGATACAGGCGGAAGTAGTGACGTAAGCTTAGAAATAACGTAGCAATCAATGTCAATGCTATTGTTACCGAACTGAGGAGATAGATTAACGTTTACAACACCATTTGTAACACCTGCAGAAGTTGATGCGATCCCCAAAACGGGAATTCGTGATGGTTGCCGCAGCAATCTCAAACGTTGGACAGCTCTCTCTGTAATGAAGGATACCTGCGATCCTGTGTCCAACAAAACACGGATTTCATGAACAGCTCCTTGTTTATCATGAACTCCGACAACAGCAGTAGGTAGGATAAGTGAACGCCTGGCTAGATGATTCCATCGAATGGTAAATAAGAACTGCAGAATTAGAAGAGCTAAGGGATGAAGAGGGGGTACTAGACTCGTCAAGCAGATTTTCAACGCCTGAAATAGTTGGTGCTACATGTTCAGTAGGGTGAACCAACGTGTTGTGCCTTTTGTTGCACATCTTGCAGCGTAAATATGAACGGCATCTGTTTGAAACATGCCCCGGACGAAAACAGTTGAAACAAAGTTTGTTTTCCTTAGCAAAATCTCGTCGATCTTCACAACTTAGAGAAGTAAAAGATTTGCAAGAGGAAAGTTGATGGTGCTCCCTACACTTGGGACACCCAGCAGTGGTTTCAACCATATGTGACCGAAGGCCTTTAGTACCTTTACTATTTCGATTCGGAATAGAAGACTAAGGAATTGAACAGCATGCTTCAAGACAATTACACCTGGCCTGTAAAAAATCAAGGAACTCCTGAATTGTGCAATCAGTTCTAGACCCTGCCTCATTAGCCCAAGCTTGTTTAGTTTCAAAATCTAATTTCTGCAACAAAATATAAACTAACCAAGGATCCCTTGACGTAGACTCCAATGTGTTAAGGCCTCTTATAACTTCATCTGCATCGTCCGATAATTTCCGAAGCAATTAAGCATTTGCCGAATTTGTTGCCGGTAGCGAAAGAAAAGTTTCAATTAATTGCCTGCGAGGAACATAAGCACTCATAAAAAATATTTGATTGTCACGATAATAATTGATTTACTGATAAGCGGATCGATTTGCACTGTTCACGATTTATCCGGCTTGCAAGAATGACCATAATATTTTGCAATGCAAAATTGTGTTTTATGTTTTTATGTGTGGACTGTATGTGTGGAATGTTTTAGGTACTTTTTAATTGTTGATCGGACAAAACGTTGTTAGTTTTTTAATATTGATTTTTTAATATTGTGAATTAAATGTAGTGTAAATGTATAAATGTGATTTGTGTAATGATGTTACGTGTTATGTGTAATTAATTCCTTGTTGTCTGCTGCTGCTGTGACTGCTTCCTCTGACGGTTCGATGCAAAAAAGAGCGAGCGCTGGCCTTCTTGCAAGCAGCAACAGATAACGAAAGGAAGTTCAAAATGAAGAGAGTCATAATTAACAACTGCAATAATTTATAATTTAGACAAAAAAGAAATTTAGAACATAAGAAGCGTAAATTAACATATGTTTGGCAAATTAGTACATTATAACAAGAACTATAACAAAATCGTTTAGCTATTTATTACAACTTGATAAATCTAAATTTTAATCTTAAACAATCGGTATTAAATATAAGTAAAGAGGAGCCGACCAGACGAGTTTCCGAACTAATTGACACTTTAAATGTGGGTACGGATTTAAATAGGGAAGAAAGGAAAGCTGTGGAAGATATTTGCGTTAAATTTAACCCTAGGATGGATGGCTGGGCTTTTTGAGGCCCATTACGACCTTACACATGGATAGAAAGAAAACTAATTGAAATTTTGACCTAAGAGCCCATGACTTCCTCACCTTAACTATTCTAAATTGAATGAAGATGACTTTATTAACCCTATGTCTAGTAAAGTTAATTACCATAAACTTATTTTTGTACCCGAAGCGCTAAACTAGGTGACTGAGCCTCAAAAAGCCCAGTAACCTTTGCAATGTTTTAAATTTTTTTTAAATTTGGCTCGGAGTTTTTCGTCTCACTTGCGTTGCATATCGCCTGTTAGTGAGTGAACGTTATTTCAAGGCGTTGTACTTTTTTCAATCGGAAAATAATTTGGTAAGTGGCAAAAATCCTGCGAAGATAATATTGCATTTATTTAGCCAATGTTTTGTTTGTTTCTTGCTGCAATCTTCAATGAAATGGTTTATTTATAGCAAAATGTCAAGAAATAAGGATGAAGAGACTTTCGAGCTAGTGAACCACATCGTGAATCGACATCCTCGGTTCAATGCGTTGTCGATGGAAAATGAGGCAAGCTATAGGGAAAGGTTGGCAGAAATGTTGGCAATAAGCGAAGATGAAGAAGATGTATTTGCTGGAGACGAAGATGTCGATTATGTGCCTACCAACGAAGAACTAGAAGCGTCCGATGCAGAGGTTGATTTGTTAATCGAAGTACATGTTGATGATGATGACGATGAGGTGGAAGGGCCATTTGAGGGAGATATGGATGAGACAATGCCTGTTGCGTCTAGTGGTGAGTTTTTTTCTGGAAAGGACGGTATTATGTGGATGAAAAATGCACCCATGGGAGGTAGGCCACAATCTCATAATGTTCCCATTGCGGCCAGACACGGACCATCTACTTCCTTTATACTGAGCCCCGCCTCGATTTTTAAAGCTTACATAACACCAGCTACGGTAGATATTATTTGTAGAGAAAGTAATAGAAAAGCCAAGGACACGATTCGAACCTGGAATGAAACCCATCCCAATTCAGTGCCCAAAGTTTGGACTCCGACGAACGAGAATGAAATGTACGCGTTCTTTGGCCTGTCGTTGTTTGGTGGTATTTTCAATGAAAATACCCAGCCGACCAAGGAACTGTGGGCGCCTTGTCATTACTATATATATACCGCAACAATGTCAATAAATCGATTTAACGTTTTATTACGTTACATTCGTTTTGATAACGCCGATTCGCGGTTACAGCGCTTAGAAATGAGCAAATCTGCGGCCATTGATGATGTTTGGATTATGCTCAATGCAAATCTTGCCAAATTGTACACGCCTGGCGCGAACCTGACGGTCGATGAGCAGTTGTTCCCATATCGCGGGCGTACTCGGTTCACTCAGTATATACCCTCGGAACCGGCGAAATATGGCATAAAGGTATGGTGGGTCTGTGACGCAAGGACGAACTACCCTTTGAAAGGTCAAATCTACACTGGGAAACTGTTGAATGAACAACGCGCAGTGAACCAAGGGGAACAAGTCGTTCTTGATTTGGTTCAGATGTACAAAAATTCGGGCGCACAATTTACTGTGACAATTTTTTCACAACATTGTCCTTGGCGGAAACATTGATTCAATTAAAACTAGCTCTCATGGGCACAGTTCACCACAACAAGCGGTTTGTTCCAGAGGAATTTAGGAAACAACGCAATCGTCCGGTATGCCAAACATTTTTTGGATTCTACAATGAGAAAGTTTCTCTGTGTTCTTATGTTCCGAAGAAAAGCAAAGCAGTAATCCTTTTGTCGACCCAGCATTATACTTGTCACACTGATGTTAGCAATCAGCAAAAGCCATTGCAAATTTTAGACTATAATGGGAATAAGGCGAGCGTGGACACAATGGATCAAATGCTATCTGGCTACACCTGCAAACGCGGGACAAATCGATGGCCCTTAGCTATGTTGTACAAAATGTTGGATATCGCCGGGCTAGGAGCATACATCGTGTTCAACCATTTGGCAGATAAAGTACGCAAAGACTGCGTCTTCTACAAAAAAACGCGTCGCAAGTCTTTTCACAAATGTGCTAAATGTGAAAGGTATATGTGTCTTCAACACGGTAGATTGGAGCAAATCGCAACATGTCAAGAGTGCCTAAACTAGTTTACTAGTGTCAACGAATTTTCCAATAAAATATCTTAATTTGCGGTTTCGAAATATGTATTTATTTAAACTTTTTCACTCTTCCAGATCCGATTTACATGACCTGTCGATGCTTAATCTTTGTTCTCACATTCCTATCTACACGCGTTCCTGTGTAAGACCAGCACCTATATGTAAATACAAATACTCATACATAACTCATACATAACATTAGTAGCTTGACCAGTAGCTTAACACCTAGTAGCTTGACCATTCCCACAATAGCAACAGCACCCCTTTTCCATAGCGCCTTCGAATCAGTCATCCATCCTAGGGTGACATTTTTCATTTGAAAGGAGATCCAATGACACACACAAGTGTTCTAACACATAAAATACCTATTAAAACTGACCAAGCACCTATTAATCAAAAACAGTATCGTCTGCCGCAAATCGCCAAAGATGAAATCAACTCACAGGTCAACGAAATGCTGCAGAACGGTGCTATTTCGCCCAGCAGTCACCGTGGAACTCTCCTCTTTTGATAGTCCCCAAAAAGAAGGGGCCAGACGGCCAAAAGAGATGGCGAGTCGTGGTTGATTTCCGAAGGGTTAACGACGTGACCATAACGGACGCTTTTCCTCTGCCAAGAATAGACGATATTCTAGACCAGCTAGGAAATTGCCGTAACTTCACCACCCTTGATTTAGAAAGCGGTTATCATCAAGTACTGATTGATAAAAATGATGGAGAAAAAACTTGGTTTTAGTACTGGCTTAGGTCATTTTGAGTTTAACAGGATGCCTTTCGGATTGACTGGGGCACCGGCAACGTTCCAAAGAATAATGAATTATATTTTAACAGGCCTTCAGGGACTAGACTGTTTTGTTTATTTAAATGACATTGTCGTTTACAGTAAATGTCTAGACGAACACTTCGATAAGTTGTTGCACATATTTTCTAAGCTGAGAGAGTATAACTTAAAACTCAACCTTGAAAAGTGTAAATTTTTTTGCAAAGAAGTAGTCTTTCTAGGCCATGTATGCTCCGAAAAAGGTGCATACCCAGACCCTGCAAAGACAAGTTGTGTGACAAATTTTCCAGAACCTAGGAATATTACAGAAGTTTAGTCATTTTTGGGCTTTGCAAATTACTACCGCAAATTTATTCCCGATTTTGCTAGGAAAGCAGCGCCCATTAACAACCTGTTACGAAAGGATGTTAAATTTAAATGGACAAAATAATGCCGAACAGGTTTTGAAGACCTTAAAAAGGCAGTTACTACATCTCCAATTCTTATTTATCCGGATTTCACAAAACCGTTTATTTTAACAACAGACGCCAGTAATGAGGCGCTAGGTGCAGTGTTATCACAAGGAAAAATTGGGCAGGATAAGCCCATCGCTTACGCAAGCAGGTCACTTAGTTCGGCAGAGTAAAAGTATTCTACTATAGAAAAAGGAGTTTTGGCTATTGTTTGGGCTACGCAAAATTTTCTTACTTATCTGCTGGCCCGTTCGTTTAATGTATACACTGATCACCGGCCGCTAAAAGGGGTGTTCAATGTTAAAGATCCCACGTCCCGTTTATTTCGGTTTCATCATAAGCTCTCGGAATACGAATATAAAATCGAGTATAAGCCGGGTAAAGTTAATAAGAACGCAGATGCTCTCAGTCGAATACCGCTAACAGATAAGGAAGAATACTGTTTGGTCGTTACAAGAGCACAATCGAAAAAAGACCACGAAACTATTGCTAGTTCAACTCAACCTGCAAGCATTGTGCTCGAAGCCAAAAAAGTTTCCAGCGACGATTGGAAGCCCCAACCATGCGAATTGCTGACAGATCCCGGCGAAATCCAAACTGTACTACATGATTTCCACAATTCCGCACTAAGTGGTCACCAAGGGGGACAAAGAACCTTATCGCGGGTAAGGCAGCAGTACAGGTGGAAGGGGATGAAGAAAGACGTTCTCGATTTTGTAAGAAAGTGTCCTCAGTGTCAAACAAACAAAAGTTCGCCAATGAATAAAGCACCCATGGTTGTCACCGACACCCCTCGCCTTCCGTTTGATAAAGTGTATATGGATATGGTGCTAGGGCTTCCGATTTCTAACTGCGGAAATAGGTACATTCTGACTTTTCCATCCACAATCCAACGGATCATTGGAAAGAAATCACAGGCCCTTAGCCGAGTATTTCCGATCATTCGTCTCCAATCATGAAAAAAATTGGGATCAATGGCTGCGACAAGCCATGCACGTGCACAATAATTCTATACACACAGCTACAAAACTCACACCACTCAATGCTTTGTTCGGTTTCACATTTGAGATGTCAACAAATCTCAAAAGAAGAGCAACACCACAATACAATGCTGATTATTATCCATCCCAACTTAAATACCAACTGGGGGTAGCCCATCAATTAGCCAGGGAGAACCTGCAAAAAGCAAAAGCTACATCCAAGGAGTACTACGATAAGGATTCGCAAAGTGTTTCGTTCAAAGTAGGGCAGCTAGTCCTAATTAAAAACGCTACAAGGAAAAACAAATTTTCTCCCATTTGGATTGGACCATATGCCTATGCATACCTTCCTGACTCACTCGTGTCAGGTGAGGTCGTCGTACGCAGAACCTTCAGCGTAAATCGGTGTGATTTTCGTTACTCAGCATTGCAATGTTTGAGCCACTTGCGCTGGCCAATTCCATGAGAACTGATTTACGCTGACTAAGATTAAAGTGCGACGACATTGTCTGGCCTTGGGTTAGCTACAAGTGAGAGGTTTGTGGTGAACTCGGTGATAGTAATTCGGTGAGTCTGAATCGGAGTCATAAACTAATCGGTCGCGTTTTATCTTTTGTTTTTAATCTTTTATCTTTTATCGTTTTATCATCAACAAGATTTTCTACCTTAGAAACTTAAAAGAAACGGGAAAGTATTATTTTTAGAGACTCTATTTTAATAAATTTTAAGCTATGAACACACACACAAACTAATCTATACTTGTATCCTGCTTAATGCATCTGGTTAACAAAAACTAACACACACAAACTAATCTATACTTGGTCCTGCTTAATGCAAGCCAGGAAAGATAGATTACAATCTATCTTTCCTGGCTTATAAATGATTTTATAATCATATTCAGACAACTGATGGTGAAAACGAACGAGCCTCGTTGTTGGATCCTTTACATTAAACACTCCAACGAGAGGGCGATGGTCTGTGTAAGCTGTAAAAAATCGACCTAGAAGGTATGTCCCAAAATGCTTTCATGCCCAAACTATAGCGAGAAGTTCCTTTTCAATAGTCGAATACCGCCTTTCTGCATTGTTATGTGTCCGGCAATAGGTTTACCTTCACCTACCTTACTCTGAGACAGGACATCCCGAACGCTTCATTGCTGGCGTCGCTGGTCAAAATGAATGAATTTGTAAAGGCAGGGATCTGGGTAAGACTTTTAAGTTTATAAGACTTTCGAATGAATTTTCACAATCGCCAGTCCATTCGAAGAGACTGTCTTTTTTTAGAAGATTCACTATTTGTTGGTTCCCCATCAGAAACACCACAAAAAGCAACACAATCACAAAACAAAAACATGAAGATTCAAACACAAAAAAAAAAACAAATCCATTTTAAGCAAAACACAAAATGTGATTGCACACTAGACTCTGTTGATTTCAATCAGCATATTTAATTTGTCATTGAGATCTAAAAGAATAATCAAAAATTTATACATATATCTCATATGACTAATTTGAATATGCCCGATTTACAAAACAACTTCACTCACTCGCGTTATACAATTTCCCGAATTTATAAAATATAAAATAATGATAAATAATAATAATAAAATAATATTCGAATAATTAAGAACCGAACCGACCGCGCGAGAAACTTTTACAAGCTAAGTGTCTAGTGTGCAACGTGTACGATCGTAACAATCCATCTTCCTTCTCTTACAAATGGCAAATCTAAAGAAACGTGCTATCCATGCCGCTTATAACTACATAAGAAACATAGCTCCACATCACCAATATTCTGAAAGAGGATGCATTGAAAAATCGTCACTTCTTACGCCTACGCCATATGGAGGCATTAATGTCCAATACAAACAAAGCAATGTAAACCAAATACATGTAATCACATGCAATCACAGTCCGTATGAAGCTTTACACCAATGCCTTAAATAAACTCTAAATTTCAAAGCTCAAAATTGGTGGATCAATGGCAATCTAATCAATTAAAAGAAATTCCATGTAAAATGTGCAATTGGAAGTCAAAGGAAAAGCTTCATGGGAACTAGGATGAATTTAAAGACTTCACTTGTCAGTTTACCACAGCCCAAGCAGCATTGATTAAATGAATTTTGTAACGTTCCACCAACGTTCTTTTACTGTGTCATTTCTTCGCCTAACAAAGGATTTGCACCAAGACACCTTACTTGGTTAGCGCATTTATCTAATTTTAAGCGAATAACTTTGAAGATGGTCCTTCGAAGCCTCAAATAAATCCTTGCCCAGTTTTACGTTTTACATAAAAAATTAAAAGTTTTTTTTTTTCCGTGGGTAGGAAAAACCTTCATAGGCACTACGAGGACCGGCCGCGCGTGCTCATAGTAGTGTGAGATTCTTACTCACTAAAAAACCTCCCATTTTCCGTCAGACTACGACTAAGTTTTCTTAACAAGTAGTTCAAGCTTCTGTAGTAATCGCGTGTGGCAGGCTGCCTTCCAACGAAGGCACCTACAATACCGTCAATTTATGCGGTTTCATCTTAGGCTGCTAGATCTAACGGTCTCATTGGTTGTAGTCGGCGCGTAAAACTTGTCTGATCCAAAGTTCGGATAATTTCATTGTTGCAGTGTCCGCGAAGACGAGTACTAAGTTTGCGAGCAAAGTTTGTTACCTCGTCAGACACGGTTGCGATTCCTAGATCTCGGTGTAGATCGCTATTTCTTATGTACCATGGAGCATTCACGATTGCTCTGAGTGTCTTATTTTGAAAAGTTTCTGAAATAGATATATTGCTTGGTTTAGTACTACGCCGTAATTGTGTACCGTACGTCCAAGATGGTTCTAGCACTTGCTCATACAAAAGCAGTTTGTTATATATGCTTAGTTTCGAAAATCTTCCGATAGGCCAATTCATTTCTCTTAACTTGATTCCGACCTCGTCGCGTTTCTTTTTAACGTGCGGCTTCCATTTAAGTTTTGCGTCTAGAGTCATTCCTAGATATTTCGCTTCATTTGAGTACGGGATTTGTACCGAGTTAATGAATAAAGGTTTGTTGTTTATCTTTTTATAAGTAAAGTTAACATGCGCTGACTTAGTCTCGTTAAGGACGACTCACCAGCTCTTCGTCCAGTCGCATATTTTGTCTAAAGCGCGCTGGAGTTTCCCTGTTGATAATTCAACGGTCGTATCAATAGCCAGAATAGCAGTGTCGGCTGCGAACGTAGCTAAAATTGTTCCCGCATCGTGGGGTATGTCTCTTGTATAAAGCAAAAATAATATTGGGCCGAGAACGCTTCCTTGCGGGACACCGGCATTTATCTCTTTGAATTCCGAGTACTCATTTTCGTACCTTACGCGAAAGATTCTGTCTTTAATGTAATTCTCTAAGATTCTTTAGAGTTTTTCTGGTAAGCTAAGCCTTAACTTGTACTTCAGGCCTTCGTGCCACACCTTATCGAAGGCTTGCGGTACGTCGAGAAAAGCTCTAGTGCATATCTTTTTCGCTTCCAGAGCTTTTTCGATTTCGTTTGTTATTCGATAGACCTGGTCGATTGTTGAATGCTTTTTCCTAAATCCGAATTGGTGATCCGGAATCAATCGTCTTTCTTCAATGATTGGTTGCAACCAGTTAAGCAACAGTTTCTCAAATACCTTAGATATTATCGGCAGTAGCGAAATAGGTCTGTATGACTTTTCCTGGTTTCGGAACCATTATGGCCTCGGCCACTTTCCATTGCCTTGGAACGTATAAAACTCTCATGGAAGCGTTAATGATATAGAGTAGCTTGACCAAAGCTTTTTCGGTAGCTCCTTTAGAATTTCGCTAGTAATTAAGTCGTAGCCAGGGGCTTTGTTGTTTTTCAGATTATTTATTGTTTGACGAAGTTCAGCCAATGACACGGTTTTTATTCTATAATTATCTTGTACCGCATAAGGATTGAGCTCCTCGACCAACGGTTCCCCGTCAAACGGTTTGAATGTTTCTTCTAGGTAATCTGCAAATAAATCCGCTTTTTCTTTGTCTTCTCTTACCCATTCGCCGTTGGCTTTTCTTAATGGAGCAGAGTGTGCTATAGGCTTCTTAACGGACTTGACTGCTTTCCAAAGAGAGAAGTTCGAACCTTTATCGGCAGTCAAACTTTCGAGGTAAGCAGTAGTCTCGCGATTGTTAAAATCTTGAAGTTCGTGCTTCAGTTTGTTAGAAAGGTGGTTCAAGATGGTCTTATCCGGGGGTGCTCGCGTACGTTGCCATCTCTTGCGCGCTCTCCTCTTTTCGCGTATTAGCTCTTCTATTTCTCGCGGATATATTGTTCCGCTGTTCGATAATTCGGACCTCCGAAAAGAAGTGTTATTCCACGCAGCGCTCTGAATAACTCTCACAAGTTTATCTGATTCGTCTTCTATTTCAAGTGGCGTTTTGAGCGGTACATTTAAACTTTGTTTTCTTTGCAGTATTTTCTAAAGCCGTCCCAGTCGGTGTTCTTGTTAATTAATCTAGGCGCTCTATTCTTTTTCGCTAGGCTTCCGCCGATTCAGTTCTTCAAAAGAACTGCCGAGTGATCTGAACAGAGATCAAAGCGTTCTTCTACGTTCGTAAGGTAAAGAGGTACCCCCTTGGCGATAAAGAAGTCGACGAGATCAGGTATTTTATTTCTGTCGGTTGGCCGATATGTTGGCCTTCCCACCGATAAGAAGATCACGCCGCGTTTTGTACTTGCTTTAAAGAGGGCTCTGCCTCTTGTTGAATTGCACCGTGAGCCCCAAAAAGTATTTTTCGCGTTAAAGTCCTCGCCGATGATAAAGTTTGACCCAAGTGAATCAAAGAGCTGAGCAAGATCTTCATCTGCCAGCCGATACTGCGGAGGAAAATAGCTCGTCGCGTTGTTGTAATTTATGTGACTTAATTTTACTGAGACTGAGGTTATTTGCATAGAGTCAAGTTCTATTTCTCCGTTTTTGGAGTGCTTAATGCAGTCTTTAATGTAGAGAGAGGATCCACCTCTCGAATTTTCTGAAAAATGATGTGCGTGATAGTCAATGTAACATTTTATTATGCGTGCTGAACCCCTTTTAAAGTGGGTTTCCGAAATCAGGCATATGTCTACATTACTCTTCCGTAGGAATACTTCCAGTTCGTCAATTTTTTGCAAAAGGCCGTTTGCATTCCAAGTAATAACTTTGATTGACTTTCCCATATTCATGATTTTTTAGTAAATTCTTTGCGAGGTTTAAACTCGAGCTCGCTCAATTTGCTAAAGATTACTTGATTAAGTTTCGTCTGTTGCTCAAGCTTTTCTAAAATCATGCCTAGAATTTGAGAGTCCGAATCTGATGCGGCCGATTGTGGCTTACCTCCACGTGACGTGACTTGAGCGTACGATCTTGGACCAACAAGTGTGGATTGTCCCTTTTGACTCCGGTGGGAACTAGGACCAGCGACGTTTTCTTGCGCATTTTGAATTTTGCCTTTAATTAAACCCTTACCCCTTGTCGACTTAGGGGTTTTTGGCTTATCTACTTTAGGAGGTTTTAGGCTTGGGCCCTTATTTTCACTTTTTTTCTTCGGAGCTTCATGTCGTTTTCGTAGCTCGCTGCGTGACTTCCCCTGCAATTGGCGCAAACCGCGGGGCCTGACTGCTGACATTGCAATCCGTCGATAGATGTTCGCCGGCGCATCGCGGCTTTTTCTGGCAGTACGCTTGCGTGTGTCGGAAACCTTGGCATCGCTTACATTGGGGAACTAGCCTGTTTCCCTTCCGCTTGGGCTCGATTTAAATTAAAAGTGTTAAAGTGCGTTCTTAATCATAAAATAAATCAACATAAATATACTGTGGGAAAGTGCATAGAGTGAAACTCTAAGACTGCAGCCCGATCATCGACGGACAGTCTATCGGCCACAGTATCCAACGATCCGAATGCAAGCAGTTTTTTGTTCACCAGGAAACACAGGGCAGTACTGTGCAACATTAAGCCTTATACAGGTGTTACTTAGAGTCTCAGTTACAGTTGCAAGACTGAAGTTACAGTTGCAAAAGCAAGTAAAGGTAGGAATTTATTTTCCGTGCACAAACCTTCTGCTAAAGAATTTATTTTTTACACGTCAACGAGTGTACAAATTGGCCAAAGTGTTGTACTGCATCCTGCTATTGGAAGAACGACCAGCAAACGTATTTTCGAAGTCAACGGTTCAGCATAACTGACACCAAGTGCAGCAAGTGTAAATTCAACAAGTACAGCGCGCTTAATTGCAGCAATTTTTTAACGATCAACGCAACAATCACAGCAAGGAACTGTGCATCTCAAAGCCTTCTGCAACTGCAACCGGTAATAGGTTGCAAAAGCCAATCAAGGTAGGAAGATCATTCCTTTTTTTACACCTTTTTGCAAATTTAAAATAAAAAAGAATACATACGATATTCAACAAGAAGTGCATTAATTCAACAAAGTGAAAAATTGTACCATATCTTGATGTAAAAGCCGAATATTTCAACCATCCATTATCTCAAAGCTACCTAAAGCCATAGAGAAACAAGAACGTATTCTCGAAGAGCTTTTGTCTGACTTCGAAGAATACAAAAAACAAATCGAGGCGCGAAAATCTAAGGGATACTTTAAAGCGTGTTTATCGGACGTAGATAAATCTCTTAAATGTGCTAAGGGTGTGTATATGTCAATCTTTGGTAGTGCGGCAGATCCGCAAAGAGAAAAATATCTCGCAGATGAGATCTACACGAAAATCAAACGAGTGTATTTCCAATTCAATGGCATGATTAGCGATGACCTTGATATATTTGTACGCGTAAACGAGAAAAATTTAGATGTTTCTCGATAAAATATTTCGAAATCTGTGGCATCCGAGATTCATCTTCCGCGAATAGACATTAAGCCATTCTCTGGCAAACCCGAAGATTGAATCGAAGTCCACAACGTCTTCGAAAGTTTAATAGATCAGAGCCCAGATCTGTCTATAATTCAAAAACTACAATTTCTTAAGTCCTCATTCTGTGATGAACCTGGACTTTTAATTTCACACCTCCCAATCGATAGCAAAGGCTATGTCTCGGCTTGGGAGATTATAACCGATAGGTTCCAAAACAAAAGAAAACTAGTAAACACCCAACTGAAGATACTGATTGAGCAGCCAAAAATTTCCTTCGAATCAGCTGAATATTTAAAATCTTTACACGACACCAGTAACCAGTGCTACCATGCTCTGGACAACCTGGGGATAAAGGTAGAGTCATGGGACTCAATACTTATATACATAATTAACCAGAAAATTAACAAAACAACGCAAAAAGATTGGGAGTCTAATTTAGGCACATCAAGAAGTCTTCCCAAATGGAAATTGTTCCTATCCTTTATCTTTATTAGCTTAGTAGATTAAGCTCGCTTGAGAACACCAACCACGCAAACACACTCACTAACCAGCCGTCAACATCGTTTCGTAAAAATAGTTCCAATTCAAACACCTATCATGTTAAAGCTGATGGGGAAAAGAAGCAATTTCGCTGCAAGCTTTGCACAGCTGCACACAGTTTACGACATTGTAAAGAATTTTTAAAAATGGATGTCAAATCTCGAAATGAAACGATTAAACATCATTCAATTTGCTCCAGTTGCTTAGGTCACGACCATCATTCAAGTAATTGTCAAAGCAAAAATCGATGTTTTAAATACAATTTGAAACATTACACGCTTCTTCATTATGATAGGGATCATGGCAATCAGGAACACCCTCAAAGATATAAACGACAGCAATCAAACATACAAAATCATTATTGTCAACTCTCTCCTCCCAATTATGAAACAGAAATGATAAGCATCAGTGATGTTGCAACAAATATATCGCCACAAAATCAGATTTGTGGGAATCACCTTGATCATAATGCTCTCGCTTTTGTTCCTGCTAAACAACAAGAAGCATGGAATAATGAGTCTTCTACACCAAAATAATCTATGCTTCATTAGTCACATAATAAGCCCCAAACCCTACGTTGCCAATGCAACATCAACACTCACCTCATTCATAGCTCCACAGATTCATTAAAACAATAGGCTAAGGGAGACCAACCGTGCTTGTCATTTTTCAATAAAGGCTTTGCAAAGGAATTGCTAGCTACGGCATTGGTCAAGATGGTTGCGAAAAATGCATGTTCTAAGGGCGTTAATTGACCCGGGCTCAGAAGCTACCTTTATAACCGAGAACGTGACACAGCTGCAACTTAGAAAAGAGAAGACATCAGCTCAAGTCACAGGGTTAGGCAAACATCAACTGGTACATCAAATTATCAAGATTGGGAGCTAGAAGGGGACTTAGGTGAAAGAAAACGTACGCAAGAAAAATAACTTTGTGAGGAACGTGTGTAAGGTTAGCACTACCACTTTAAAAATTTATATTCTGGTGATGCAATCTTTTGTCGTTTTTTTGTACTTCAAGAGTTTTACAAACAAAAAAATTGTCGCTCAAGCCGTTCAAAAGATAAGGGGTGGTAGTGCTAACATGACAGTCAAGTAAGCACTACCCACCCCTTGAAGTTAACATTTCGGAAAACCTAACCATTGCATTAATTGTCGTTTTTTTGTACTTCAAGAGTTTCAGAAACCGAAAATTTGTCGCGCGACTTTTTGCGATGTTATGACCAAAAAAGAATATTTTGAGTGTAAAGTTAGCACTACCCACCCCCTAAAGTTAACATTTCGGAAAACCTAACCATTGCATTAATTGTCGTTTTTTGTACTTCAAGAGTTTCAGAAACCAAAAATTTGTCGCGCGACTTTTTGCGAAGTTATGACCAAAAAACAATATTTTGAGTGTAAAGTTAGCACTACCACTTCAAAATTTTTAATAATTGACAATGCCATTTTTTGTCTTTTTGTGTACTTCAAGAGTTTTAGAGACCAAAAATTTGTCGTTCAACTACTTTAGAAGATATGGGCAAAAAAGTACTATTCGAAGTATCAAATTAGCACTACAACTTCATAAATTTTACTTTTTGACAGTACCATATTTTGTCGTTTTTTTGTACTTCAAGACTTTCAGAAACCAAAAATTTGTCGCGCGACTTTTTGCGAAGATATGACGCAAAAACAATATTTGAAGTGAAAAGTTAGCACTACCCACCCCCTAAAGTTAACATTTTAGAAATTATAACCATTGCATTATTGTCGTTTTTTTGTACTTCAAGAGTTTCAGAGACCAAAAATCGAGTTCCTTCGATATACCTACTGGGGAATTTATATCTATAAACCTACTGACTGAACACGAACAACAGTGGTTAAACACAAGTAGCCATTGAATAATATTTGTTCGCGGCCTGACGACTTATGGGCTTTTTTTCTACAGAGGATCTTGTGAATGAATAAGAAAGGCTTTACAGTACATACCCATAAACAGTGAAAACATCACATTGACATAGCATATTTATGAATGGACCATAAAGTATCAATTACCTTTAAGTAATGTAAAAAATAAGATATTTAATATGTGGGCTTTACCTACTTGGAATAAAAAGCATTGTGTCTTCTTATAGTAAAAAAAGCACCACCATCAAACGACCACCATCAAATGATCATACTGTATTCCTGTATCATAGTTTTCGGTAACAAAATATAATGCAAGACAGGTCACTTAAATTGCTGGATCAAAAAGTAGTTTTTCTGGTACAGGGGTAACCAGGAAGGTCAAGAAATATTCAAATGCCTCAGCTTCCAGTGGCTGTCCAGGAAGTTTTTTGCATGGCGCTGGTTCCTGGACTTGTTTTTAAAAAAAAACATTGAAATATGAATGAAATTCATAACCGCGCTCGATCTAATGTTGGTTCGGAGCATTTAATAAAAGCAATTTTAGCGAATAAAGAAAAAATTGTATTAGGAAACAGAATTGCCCCACCTTCTCATAGTGCTTGGAGTGAAATTGCGTCGGAATTAGGCGGTATCATTAAAAAAAGCTCGTTATACTCTATGACAGTGTCGAACCGTTATGGCCTTCGCGATATTATTTTAAACCGCAGTGAAACTTCGCTAAATGTAAGCGATGGCTGCAGTGCTGTTAAAAGTAGCCAATCCTTAGACTCAAGTGGTTCTAAAACGTTTTGCTTTCGGAAAGGAAGAGTTTAAAGAACTTTTAACGGAAACAGAATGTGTGGTGAAGGATGGCAAAAGAAAACGTGTGCGTCAATACACAATACTACAGCAGAAGAAATGGACCGACATGATAGCGGAAAGAATATATGAGCAAGCTGGACTTAAGCACGGCTATCACTTCAAGAAACATTATATTTCTCGAAATGAAGCAAGTTTCTGAAACTTTTGAAGTACAAAAAACGACAATTATTGCAATGGTTATGTTTTCTGAAATGTTAACTTTAGGGGGTGGGTAGTGCTAACTTTACACTCAAAATTTTCTTTTTTGGTCATAACTTCGCAAAAAGTCGCGCGACAAATTTTCGGTTTCTGAAACTCTTGAAGTACAAAAAAACGACAATTAATGCAATGGTTAGGTTTTCCGAAATGTTGACTTCAAGGGGTGGGTAGTGCTAACTTGACTGTCATGTTAGCACTACCACTCCTTATCTTTTGAACGGCTTGAGCGACAAATTTTTTGTTTGTAAAACTCTTGAAGTACAAAAAATCGACAAAAGATTGCATTACCAGAATATAAATTTTTTGAAGTGGTAGTGCTAACTTTACACACGTTTGTGAGGAGGCTACCTTCCATCACCTTACATCAGCTTTTTTAAAGCTGTAAATTTCCGTGTCGGTGAATACGTTTAAGAAGATACAACAACAATTTACCTTACGCGATCAGCTGATGTAAAAGCTGCAAAACGAAATTGCATGGAAATGACATGAATTTACTCACATTTGTAAACAAATGTCGGAGAAAGGGTAAATTCATAAATTTCAGCTTGTGGGCAAAGCTTTTACATGTCCGAAGTTGAATACCTAGTTATTCAGTAATTTATGCTTCTGACATACCCGAACCTCAACGTAAGAGATATCGTCATTGTCAAGGAGGACAATCTACCACCTACGTCATGGGCACTCACTCGAGTGCTTGAACTCCACCCCGGATCGGACGGATTATCGCGCGTCGCAACAATCAAGACAAAAACGTCGGTTTATAAAAGACCAATCGTGAAATTATCCCCCTTACCGGTATCTGAACCGATCATGAAAACTAGTGCCACCCCATAATATAATAAACCAAAAAAAACCTTTAGCAAAAAAACCAAAACAATCAACCTTTTAAACCTACGAATACAAAAAAAAATCACGCCCTTAAAATGAATAAATTAACTCTTTAATTAAATCAAAAACAAAAAAAAAATAGTATGTGCCATACATAATGTCAATGAACTCAATAATTAAACACAAAAAGAAACAACAATTTACTCAAATCAACTCACCCCATTTAATTAGTATCATGCCTTGAGTAATAAACGCATCACCTATTCATCCATAAGAAAGCAAATTTTTTTTTGAATAAAGGCACCTCACAAACACAAATCATAAATGTCCCACTAATGCTTTTCTTTTTCCTTTTTTTTTGCATTGCCAAAAACCTGCCACGTCACATCGCAATGAAGGGCAGCCAACCAGCCAAAGCAACAACAAGAAAGAAACGTCAACCCACCAGCCACATGCATTTGGGAGGTTATGAAAAAAAAGACCAGAGAAGCCCTGAAATTCGTTCCCGGAGGCGGGGGGCATGTTGGTTCCCCAACAGAAACAACATAAAATAGAATTAAGATATTCACAAAAATGTTAGTTAGTTGGTAGTTATGTTAAATAAAAGAATGACTCGTGAGAATTTTGGCATTCAGGTGGACACGACTTCATTCGGGCAGGGAGGGATGTTGTATGCACAATATGTGCATACATTTTCTAACGGCTCGTGTCAGGTGTGGTCTTGGTGCGTTGAATTCTCAGCGGAAATCGACAGGTGAATATTCTGCAGTGAACGCAAATCGATCCGGCAGAAATGCTGCGATCGATATTTTACCACTGACGATTTACGCTGAGAAGTTGAAACGAGCGAACGAAGTCCATTAGCCTTGACCCAACCGAACGCGAATGAGGTCCGTGGAAAGTCGAATGCTAGAATTCTGGGAGTCTGATTGCAACAAGCGAAACGTACGTTCGTTTATCTCATAACGTTTTACATTATAACAGGGCGATTTTTCATTACATTTTGGGTCTTTTTGCAAATTTTTTTTTTTGGGTTTCTTTCATTTTGAAGTTTTTATAACCCATCCCATTGGATAGGAGGTACCCATATTAAGTTTGTCATATAGTTTGTAACACGGTGAAATAATAATGATTGACCCCCAAGACTTGAAGGGCATATGATCGAGATCAAATTCTAAATCCAATAAGCCATATCCGTCCGTCCGTCTGTATGTCACATGTTTTTAGGCCTTAAATTTTGAGCTAGGTTGCTGAAAAACGTATGTTGGCTCCACGTCATGCGAAGTAGTACAAGGTGAAAAGTTTTGAAATCCGCCCAAAGATACGTCCACAATCGGTCTATATGTGCAACTACCTCCAGAGCTTTCAAAACTGTAAGACGTCTTAAAAGGCTGAAATTTGACATTAAGCATCTCCTAATGATTGGAAGACACGAGAAAGATAAATTTAATTCGTAAACCTCCTCCAATGGGCGTGGCATCTATATTAAGGATAAATTTTCAAAAGCATTTTACTCCATATTTTTGTTCCAAATTGAAAAAAAAAATCGGTTAATATTTTATATAGAAAACACTTAGTTCTTCATTTTGTTAGTACAAAACTTTGGGCCACGCCCACATTTGGAGGCAGAATTGAAGAAAAACGTAAAATTTTCCAGAAAAATGTAATTTCGACTGGGCTTTTAAGCCTAATTGAGAAAAGCATGAAACAAAAAAATTAGCAGGTAAGGTAAACGAGATTTCAGTACAGATTTTGTTCATACAAAGTTTTTAGCCACGACCCCCTTTCGATTCTTTAAAAGTAATGAATTTGAAACAAAAAAATGCATTTTTACGTACATCTTAGCGTTACTTGGAAATATCTGTTAATATTGATGTTGCTTAGAATGGGGTATTCAACAGTAAGTTTATTAACTTAAAATTAATTTAAGTCAATATAAAAGTTTTAATCGTAGGAAAAGCAATGTTTTTTTTAGTATTAATTGGGAAAAGTCTAAGTCCTACTGCGGGGCAGTACTTAGAACTCACTTTTTTATTTTTTTTATTTTATTTTTTTAATTTTCATGTTTTTCCTCGGAGCTGTTGTGGTAGAAAATTGATATTTTGTTTTAGCTATTGTAAATTGGGGTGCAAAAAGTAGACCTTTTTTAGTTTGGTATTTTGGAACCGCTGCTTGCAAACCTAATTTAATAAAATATTTATTTTTAAATCCGCTGCTTCCAAGATACCAAACCTAATTTAATAAAATATTTATTTTTAATTAGCTGAAGGTAAATGCTTTTAGTGGTATAATGGATATTGTTTTAAACCGAAAAATGCCGCTTTTTTCCAAATCCGACCACGGGGCAAGCTCAGTTTTAACCAGTGAGTAAGTGCTACAGTGTGTACGCAGAAGTTACAGTCCGTGAAACGGACCGTTGAATTCCTCATCCTATCCCACATTGTAAAGTGCTGATGGCATAGTTATTTTTTGACATTTTATAAGTAATGCAGACTTCGAAAAGGGGCGTGGTCCAATCGCCCCTAATTACAAACTAGTAATTAAAAGATATTTCCAAGTTAGACTTAAATGTACGTAAAAATACAATTTTTTGGTTCAAATTCAATATTTTTGAAAAATCGACCCCTAAAAGGGGGCGTGGCTTAAGACCTCATTTATCTAACCTGTTTTTTTTTGTTTCATGCTTTCCTAAATTAGGCTCAAGGCCAGTCCAAACTAAGTTTTTCAGGAAAATTTTAGGTTTTTCTGCAATTCTGCCTCCTAATGTTGGCTTGGCCCAAAGTCTTGTAAGAGCAAAATGTGGAACATACATAAAATATGAAGTAATTTTTTTCAATTTCGAGCAAAAATATTGAGTTAACTTGCATTTGAAAATTTACCCTTAAAATAGATGCCACGTCCACTAGAGGAAGTTTACCAACTTAGTTTGTCTTTTTTGTGCCTAACATTCATTAGGAGATGCTAAATATCAAATTTCAGCCTTTTAGAACGTCTTACAGTTTTGAAAACCCTGGAGGTAGTTGCACATTAAGACCGATTGTGGGCGTGTTTTTGGGCGGATTTCAAAAATTTTTACGCTTCTGACGCTCATGACGTGGACCTTACGTACGAAGTTTCAGCACCCTAGCTCAAAATTTAAGGCTTAAAAACATGTAACACACAGACGGACGGACATGGCTCATTCGATTCAGAATTCGGTCTCGATCATATGCCTTTAGGTCTTGGGGGTCTACCATTATTATTTCACCGTGTTACAAACTATGTGACAAACTTAATATACCTCCTATCCTATGGGATGGGGTATAAAAATTGATTTTGGATTTTTGTTTTAGCAAATAAAAATTTATTTTTTATACCCGACCTAGGGTATATTAAGTTTGATGTATAGTTTGTAACGCAGTGAAATAATCACCATAGACCTCTAGGACCTTTTAGAGATATGAATGGGAACGACAGGAGAATCGACTAAGCCATGTCCGTCCGTCGGTATGTAAACAACTTAGGCCTTAAATTTTAAGGAACAGAGCTGAAATTTGGTGGGTTGGCTGGAAGTCTATTGGACCAGATCAAGTTTGAAAATTAGCCGAATCCGCCCACAGACACGCCCACTACAACCCGTATGTGCGACCGTCTCTAATTTAAGAAAATACTTTTTCTAAATTTTAGCTATGTTAGAAATAGTGCCAGCGCATTCATTTTTGGTATGTAACATTGCCTTGTAATTGTCTTTGAAGTGGCCTAAAAATTTTAGCCTTTTCATTGACCGCGCCCACTTTTTTAAGGGATTTTAATTTAAAATGGCTGTTTTTCAAAAAATATTTATGAAATTTGACTTAAAATTATATGACAAAAGTTGTAGATACTAGCATTTTCTAACTTTCATGTATAAGTACTATGCGCCTCCGCCCACTTTTGTGGCGAAGTTTTAGGCCGAAATGCATTCAACCACCTGGTATAAAGCAATCAATACTTATATTTTTATATCCCGCCCACTTTTTGGAGGCGTGGCAGTTTTTTTTGGTATGTTAGGATATTTTGCAATCCGTCGTAGATGGACTGAAACTTTTGCATACGCACTGTTGCACTTTCCCACTTGTTTTTTGTTTATGTGCTTAGAATTGCAATTTTCGGTGACAACTTTTTAATGCGATTATCGAGGTAGCTAAAATACCTAGCAATCAATTTTTATTTTTGTATTTTTCTTTGTCATTTTTTCCCTTTGCGTATTAAAACTCAAAGTTGTAACTGTCGTATAAACTACTATGTGATTCTTAAAATGTGTCTTTTTCGCATTTTTTGCAAACAAAATTCGTTGTAAAGTTCCCGCAAAAGCCGTGGCGCTGGCAAATGCCCTTTTCTCGTTCTCTTCGTTTAAAAGAGAAATGTGGCTTGGATCTTTATTGATTTCTTGTTTGTTTATGCATCTACATGCCTACTTTTTGGAGATTTCATTTTTTTGCAAGCTGAATTTGAAAAAGAATTTGGTATTTGTGTAATGTGTTTTATGTCAATATTCACAATTCGATGACTCGGGAAAGTAAATGCGAAAGGGGGTTAACTATACATATTTTATATTTCATTAGGTAGGTAGGTAAGGTGCGAAGGTACTATTGCGAAAGTGGAACGGGTGAGTGATTGACCCAATTGATACATAACCGAATCTAACAAGCACGTAAGTAAGATGGGGTGGGTATCCCTATGTAAGAAAGAGAAAGAGGTACCCACCTGTTGTTATTAGCGGTCCGTCCAAAAATGGAAAAAGGACTTCTTATGGTATCATAAGGAAGATTACATTTTTTTTTAATAATTGCAGTTGTTGTTATTTTAAATTATAATTCCTTATGAACAATCGCCACAGCCAAAAAATGAATAATCGCCCGAAATTCAATTCAAATTACGAACTATAACCCGATATTTTTCGGTTTTGGGCGATTAAAACTGGGCGATTGTTTGCACAGGCACACAGATCTTATGCACAGGTGTACCTTCGCAAAATCGAAAACTCGAAATATAAAATTAATATATTACAAGCGAAACAATGGCTACAACATTCAATACCTACCAAAATATGGAGATGCGTTTGAAGAAATGCCGAAATTGTCTCCTCGCTGGCGTTGCATAACCTACTACGGAGCGTAGAGGTGCTTCGTGCTTGCCGACGAACTTGCGACGAGCGAGCTGGCAACCAAATGACTCTACTCCAAAATAATGTTTCCAAAAAATCGCAGCACGGAAATCTTTTAAAGATCAAATGACCTATAACGTGACACTAATCAACACATAATCAATTTACACAAATTTCTGGCAAGATTATTCGCAGTTCGCTGATTTCAAAACAAATTCGTAGCGCCTTGTGTAAATCACTAAGCGAATTGTAAATATTTCCACAAAGCTTTTGAAAACGATGGGTTTAAAGATGTCAAATAGTAGAATTGAGGATTCTTTCTATTTGAAAAATTTCATTTTTAAGCAATTCTTTAGAGCAATGTCCAATACAGTGCCAATTCGCAAGGCGCAAGTTCGCCGGCATTGAAAGTACCTAAGCAGTGGACAAATATTTAATGTATGTACGTAAGTATACATATGCAAACCTGTAGACAAAAATGTATATCGCAGTGTTAACGATCCTGTGCAACATAATTTTAACATATTTCACTGTACTTTCAAAGATGTATATATACTATACAGGTAGAATAGTGGTCATCATCGCATGATCGACCCGCAAGTATATAATAACCTGTATTATAGTTATATGTTAACAAGTTAGTAAGTGCAAGAGTTCGTCTGTGACAAACTTCTATATACTCGACCCTATGTACCGTCTAACATCAAAACTTAAAACTTTTTGTCCCGAATTCATATATTATTTGTAAAGGTCACGCCTCCAAAAGTGGGCCTGGGCTAAAAATTAAAATCAATTATTTTTAATTTCGTTAGAATCGTGACAAAATGCTTTAAAACCGAAAATTATTTCGGAAGTTCTTACTAAAAACACCAACTAAAAGTGGGCAAAGCTCAAAATTTTGTATGGAGCAAACTTAGCAAATAGTAATATCTACAATATTTGTTAAGGAATTTTTTTTTCGATTTGGAGTGAACTTTTCGAGTTTTTAAATATCTAACCCATGTTAAGGCGGTCCAATTTTTGCGTTCTTAGGTCTTGGGTCATTATTGCTCTATAGCAAAATTTGAGTTGCTACTTTTCATACTTTGTCTGTACAAAATAAGACCCAAGATACACTCCAAGTTTGATGGTCCTAGCTCAATTTTAAAGACCTAAAAACTTCACACAGACGGGCGGACAAATATAGCTTAATCGATTCATCTGTCGGTCTCGATCATATCTCTAAAAGGTCTTAGGGGTCCTACGGTGATTATTTCACTGTGTTACGAACTATGCATTAAAATTAATACACCCTGGGACGGGTATAAAAAGCAGCTTTCGATGGCTGTACTTGTACTTGGTAATAAGCTGTTTTTGGTTTGATTTCTTGGAAATCCCTTTGGTGCCTACATACCTATGTATTGTACATAGGTATGAGTAGAAATTGGATCTGTAAAGCGAACATGTTCAGCAAAGGCATCTGTTTTTGTTTCCATGGCGCTTTTATGGCCTCAAGGGTGATAACAATTATTCAATACTCCAATTTCATGCAAAATTCTCCTATGTTTAATAGGACTAAAAAAAGATGACGCAGGAAACCAGGATGTGGACGGGACTTAAGGATGGGATGTGACAGAGGAAGGGATGGAGAGACCGAGAGAGAGGGACGCGGCATGCTTGCTCTGCACGACTGAGCTCGCCGGAAATGTCGGAGGTTCTTGCCCCCGCTCTCGATCTGCCTACCTTCTGCGCAACATAAATTATGCCGAAATAAAAGAACCAAAAGCAGGGCCTTTCCCCTAAAGCGGACGGACCTTTACCACATCGAAGGGCGCTATAGGTGGTAATTAAGCGTGGCCATTACCCACCCTACCATGAAGACCAGGGCCGAATTGATCTTCACAATTTCATGCTTTTCCTCCATAGTACCCACTCACCGAACGACCTTTATAGTCAAGGGCTTACCTCTTATTGGGAATTATCTAGAACTTCTAGAACTTCAAGATGCATTCAGTGCTTGGGCCTCCCGGGCCACATAGAAAATCTCCCGATATTTTCATCTTAAAGGTTTGAAACAAGTTGTTTTATTTAAGTATTCAAAATTCTTAACAGATTTACTGAAGTTTTTGGTTTTTCTTAAAAGTTAAGCTTCGATTAGAACGAGACACATTTTTTTACATAATTCCCGACTTACTTCAAGGAAATGGAATTTAAAGAGGTGGGCTACCTTTTCGCTCACTGAGGGTCATAAAACACCAAACCTGCAACCTTAACCTGCCTTAAATGAGATCACTTAGGGTGGGAGGTTTTTCATTTACTACAGGGCGAATAGAAATCCCATTTCTTTCATAATCGTTACCGAAAAGAAAATAACAAAAAATTTAAACGTTTGTGGCCCGAATAATGTGTCGTCCGATTGACAAAATGACGATTGGTAGAGGAAACTAAAATTAATAACACGATCGCAACCAAAACAAGTGGGAAAGTGCAAGAGTGGGTATGCAAAAGCTTCAATCCATCTACGACGGATTGCAAAATACCCGACCATACCAAAAAGAAAACTGCCACGCCTCCAAAAAGAGGGCAGGATATAAAAATATAACTGTTAAATGCTTTATACTAGGTGGTTGCATATATTTCGGCCTAAAACTCCGCCTTTTTAACTAAAAAATCACTTTTTTTAACGCCACGCCCACAAAAGTGGGCGAAGGCACATACAATACATACATAAAAGTTAGAAAATGCTAGTATCTACAGCTTTTGTCGTATAATTTTTTGTCAAATTTTATAAATACTTATTGAAAAACAGTCATTTTAAGCTAAAATCCCTTAAAAAGTGGGCGTGGTCAATGAAAACGCTAAAATTTTTTGGCTACCTTAAAGACAATTATATGGCAATGTTACGTATCAAAAATGAATGCGCTTGCGCCATTGTAACATAGCTAAAATTTGCAAAATGTATTTTTTTTAATTAGAGATGGTCGCACATACAGGCCTGTAGTGGACGTGTCTGTGGGCGGATTCAGCTTATTCTCAAACTTGATCTGAAGGACTGGACTTCCAACCAACCAACAAAATTTCAGCTCTCTGCCTTAAAATTTAAGGCCTAAAAGTTGTTTACATACGGACGGACGGACGGACGGACGGACGGACGGACATGGCTTAATCGATTCTCCTGTCGGTCCCATTCATATCTCTAAAAAGGTCTTAGGGGTCTACGGTGATTATTTCACTGCGTTACAAACTATACATCAAACTTAATATACCCTGGGTCGGGTATAAAAAGGATACTAGGTATGTAGGTACTTTGCCAAAATAACGTATGTTTAACTCCCTTAGTGGGTTTCGATGAATTCTAAAATTATAATTTTTTACGCTTGGAATCATAGGTAAGTGCTTGATAGGAACTGCCACGGTTATCCTGTTTTCCCACGGCCAAAAATCTTCGCGGCCCGACTTATTCTTTCAGTCGGTGTCCATCAAAAACACTATTTAAATAAAAGAGAACTCTTAATTGAAGCGCTGAAACACATTTCACTTATGATCTAGCACTTACACTTAAACACATCTGATTTTCGGCGTATGATTTATAGCACACCAGCTCGGGTTGTTAAGCCTTTATTCGCCCCTTTGTTTTCCTTCTTGTTTCTGCGGCCTAAAAAAAAGGATTACGGCTTTAAACGGCCGTTTTTTCACTCAGGCTCGAATAAAACTCACGGCGCGTAAGCTCCCTGCTCAATTTCACTTTTATGAGCGGGGAGAAATTCATTTCAATTACAATTTCACTTTCACTTTCACTTCACTTAATACTTTGCTTTATCAAAAGAAATACGTCGTTAGACATAATTGGTTGCCACGAGGCTGCACCACGTTTTAAAAACGAATTTAAAACTAAAAGCTTCTGAGCCCGCTCGGATCATCGTTCCACACTCCTACCAGCCGTAACTGTTTTCAATCGTACGATGCTGCTGTCCTATGTGCGTGACACGCTACTCGAGCCATATTCTATCCCTATATTCCCGTTCTTTTTCTACCAACGCTAAGGCTAACATGTGCGCTTTTCTCTTTTGCGGGATGGGGTAGAATTATGCGTAGTCGCCACCTGCAACTGCAACCAAAGCCCGAACAAACCCATAACATTTTTCATTACTGCTGCTACGGCTCTCTTCGCCTAAAATTGTAGTTTTGTCATGAGCTTTTACATAATTTTTCCCCCTTTCTTTCACCAACAACTTTCGCCGAGGTAGGTGGAGCTTTAGCCACTCCATACTCCATCCCGTGTTTACCTTGGCAGAGTGGGTCGGAAACAATCGAATTTCGTTTCGATTCCAAAAATTCCCAATGTAACCGCGACCAAATTATGAAGGATAAGTTAAGTCGGTGACTTATAGAGTTTTGACTGCGGAATTTCTCATACACATTTAAGCTAATTGTGTGTAATTGTAAAAACAGTGTCGGTAATAAATTCAAAAGTGAATTGAATTTTCCAGAACTGTAAACAAAAAAATAATTATATATTAACTGATTGTGTTGCGAAATTTGTGCTTCGATAATTAAAAATGGGTCGCAAAATTGGACAATTGTCAACATCCAAATTAAAAGAAGAATTGCGTAAAAGAGACCTCCAGACATCGGGGCTTAAAAAGAAATTGTTACTCCGACTTCAGATCAGTATTACCGAGGAAGTTGAAGATCCCGAAACAATGCTGTTCAATGTCCAAAAAGAACAGCAACCAAGCACAGTAAATACTGCCGTGGAAATGCCCGCTTTCATGAAATTGCTTTTGGAAAAGTTCGGAAATCTGGACGAAAAATTCGTGAAGCTGGAGAGCGACCAGAAAGAACAAAAGACTGCTTTTGAGGAAGGCCAGAAAGAAGAAAAGAATGCTCTCGAAAGCAAATTAGATATGCTAGAGAGCGGCCAGAAAGAACAAAAGAATGCTCTCGAAGAAAAGACAAGCTAGATTCTAAGTTCAATGAGCAGAAAGAAATTCTAGAAACCGAACTTGATTCCCAGAACGCCTTCTTTGAGGAAATGTTCCAAGCTGTAGATCAAAAATTGAAAGCGTGGAGGAAAAGTTCACTGAAGTCAAATCGGAAGTAGAACAACTGGCTAAGGAACTCGAATTGGTTAAGAAACAGAAAGTTCGAGAATGTTTCTCTGATGGTCCACCCCGAAAAGAAATGCAGCCTCCTGTCTTTGATGGTCAAACTTCATGGCTGATTTATAAGAAGCAATTAGAAGCTGCCGCTATGAAGAATAATTGGGACAACGAAGAAAGATCTATTGCACTCACGCTTGCGCTAAGAGGAACAATCGCAGAATTGCTGCAGACCATTCCTGAAAAAAAAACGGGACTATGACGCCATGGTCAAGGCCATTGAAATGAGGTTTGGAGACGACCACATGCAACAAGTTTACCGTGTCCAGTTGCGCCGAAGGGTCCAGACAACGTTTAACGATGTGTCCAGACGTTTAGCGAGTTTATCTTACCCAAATGCCAACAGGGAAATAATTAACGAGCTTGCATCCAATGCCTTCACAAATGACTTCGCGGACAGGAAATTATAAATGGCCGTAAGAATGAGAGGCAAAAAAACGCTCGCTAAGGCTTTGGCATTTGCCCTAACTATGGAAGCAGCAGATCAAGCTTTGCAAGGAAGTCATCGCATCAGGGAATAGCTACGGTAGAGTGTTCTTGGCAACATGTAGACATCAAAAGACAAAAACACAAGCCACGCTAGAGGACAAATTAGATGTTGGGACTGCAACAAGATGGGACACCTACAGCGACAGTGCAGAGCTCCACCAAGGCAAACAAGCTGTCCACATTGCTTTAAGAGAAGAAAAAATGACGAATTATCTGGAAGGGCCGACATTTTACCTGCTGGCTTCGGAGCAACAGCAGTTGGGAAATGCCTAAGGACCAACTTCGCGGGGCAGAAGTTGGTTGATGGAATCAACACCCAACGGACTATCATCCAAGTTTCACAAACAAAACGCCACAACGAAAGTCTGACAGTGGAGGCAGTCATCGCCAACAGAATATGTGTGGCCACCATCGATACGGGTGCCACGGCCTCCATAATCAGAAGAGACCTCGTTCAGACTTCTTGGATGCATAACCCACAGTCTTAAGATAGCCACAGGAGAAGCAGCGAAAGTATGCGAGAAGGTGCTTCTACAGATGCAACAATAGGGATTGAACTTCTCACATGCGTTCTTGGTAGCCGACATACCTATGCGACGAATGCATCAATATTTTGTGGGAAAAATTCTTGCGGAACCAAAAAAACAGCATGATACCGGTCAAGGTATTGAACCCAAACAAACACACCGTCAAGCTTAGACATGGAGAGGTAGTTGGAAGATGCGTAGCCATATAATTGAGAGTGAATCTGTAAGTCCACTTTCGACCACAAAACTTGCAGAACTATGCAAGACTTGCAGAACTATGCTCTCGGACACTCTGAGCTAAATCAAGAGCAGAAAACCATGGCGGAGAATTTCATTGTTGAGTTTGCTGATATATTTACATCACAGGATGGAGACTTTGGTCGAACACACCTAGTATAGCACCGCATAGACACCGGAGATGCCAACCTGATCCGCCAACCTGTAAGACGGCTTCCTTTGGCACAACACGCGGAGGTTGAAGAGATGATATCAACCTTAAAAAAGGAAGGTTTGATCGAAAGTTCGAAAAGTCCGTGGGCATCACCTGTTATACTGGTGAAAAAGAAGGGCGGCAGTAGATAGATAGATAGATATATTTTTATTTTATTTCAGTACAATATCTTATTAAACTAGAAAACAATTTACAATTCATTAAAATTAGAAATTAAAGTACGGAAATTTACTTGACATTCTATATTTTTATATTAATAAATAAGAAAATAGTGTTGAATGTCTACTGAGCATTTTAAAACAATACAGTAAAAATATGGGTGGGGTGACCCTTAAAAGCAAAATAAAAACCTTTATACCTTTATTACATACTTGCGGTTTCAAAAGAAAATACATTAAATTAACATTTGAAGTTGAAAGAAAATCTTATCGAAAGACCTATTACTTGAGAGAAAATCAAGCGAAAAAACTAAATTTTTAAGTCACACCAGATACTCGGAAAGAAGTTGTTCAATGGCAGCAAAGTTAAAACCAAGAAGCCACTTTTTTACAAGATTAAGAAATTTAACAGTTAGAGAAGCCGATCTGTACGATACTGGAAGTTTGTTAAATAGCCGAATCGAGGAAATACTATAAAAATTACGATACGCTGTGGTGCGGAAAAAAGGAACATTAGCTGAGTATGAAGAGTTGCCACGTAAATTATAATTAGAAATAATTCTAAAATTGCGATTACCAGACTTCATAAAGAAAGTTTTTAATACCTTAAAACAATACAAATGACGGACAGGAAGAATTTTCAAGTTATAGAACAAAGGGTAAGAAGGATGTCTACTTTGTTTGCGGAGTAATCTACGCACCATACTTTTCTGTAGAACCAAGAGTGGCTGAATTTTGTTCATATACGCGCCTCCCCAGCAAGTGATCCCATATTGTAATTTTGATTGAAATATGCCATAGTAAATGGTTTTTAACAAATTGGCTGAACATATATTACTTAGATAGTAAAAATGTCTAATGGTGAAACGGAAATACCTCCTCAAGGAATCTATATGATAAGCGAAGCTTAATCTTGAATCTAAAGTAAGTCCTAAATATTTAAACTCTATCACAGATTCAATCAAAAAACATTTGTCACTACAATTAATGTTACAATTAAATGTAGAAGTGGATAATTCTTGCGAAGAGTTGCAACAAGCAAGTTTCAGCCTTTGGCACTCTGGTGCATGGAAGTAGACATTCACATCGGGAGCAGGAATAGGCGACAAATTAAAAAACATTATCTTTGTTTTGGAACTCATAACCAGGTTATGTTTAGAGAACCAAATTCTCAGCAGACTTAGGTCCCAATTAATGTCCGAGATGAGATCAAGGCGACTGTCTGAACCATAACAAAAGCCTACATCATCTGCAAAGGCAGTTGGAACACCTTTGAAATCCAGTTTAAACAGAGAGTTTATGTAAATAAGAAACAAAATTGGACCTAAGACGGAACCTTGGGGCACCCCTAAGTTGAAAAACAAAAGATTGCTACTTATATTTCCGATCTTTACTTTTTGGCATCTATTTTTTAGGTACGATCTAAGCCAGTCCAACATAAAGCCACGAATGCCTGCCTTTTCAATTTTGTTAAGAAGGATATGGTGATCAACCATATCAAAGGCTTTAGTAATATCTATGAATAGGCCAGCCGTACACTTCTTACCATCAAGATTGGCCATAACTTTGCTACAAAATTCAAGAAGCGCATCCTCTGTTGATTTTCCCTTTTGAAAGCCAAACTGAGATTTATGAAAAAAATTATTATTGCTTAGAAAAGAAACCAGTCTATCCTTAACGAGTTTTTCAAAGATTTTGCTTAAAGTTGGAAGAAGTGAAATAGGCCTATAATTACACATTTGTAAAGCGGAACCTTTTTTAAAAAGCGGTAACACATCAGCGCACTTCAGCTCTTCTGGAAAAACTCCCTCAAAAATGCAGCGATTGAAGACAAAGGACAGTACATCTATAGTATACCAACCAATATTTTTAAGTAGAGTACTAGAGATACCGTCAAACCCACATGACCTGCTGTTCCTTAGAGAGCCGATTACCTTTAGAATTTCTAGTGGAGTTATAGGCTCAAAACTAAAGCTAGTAGAGGAAGACGACTCCAAAAGACATCTACTTGAAAAACAACGTGGTTGCACAGAACAAGACTGCAAACTGGTGGCTATGCTGGTGAAATAGCCATTAAAAGCATCTGCAATAGCTTGCTTGTCAGATACAGGATGGTCATTAACCAAAATAACTGACAGTTTTTTTGTACCAGAAGGTTTATTTAAGATGCTGTTAACTAGTCTCCATTCACTTTTTAGGTTACCCTTCACTGAACTGAATTTCGAGCAGTAGTAATTATCGCGGCAAACTGGAATTTCCTTTTTAAGTTCCCCACAAAGCTTCTTATAACTGTTTTTTAAACTCATATTACCAGGTTCTCTATACAGTTTTAGTCTAAGTCTGTTTTTAATCTTAACTTTGTTTAATAAAAAACTGGAGATCCAAGGTTTAAGCCTCTTCGGTAGACATTTTGCACTCAAAGTGGTGGAACAATCAAAAATATGACTCTTTAGACACTCAATAAAAACTGAATAAGAGGAACAGACGTCAGTACACGAATAGACATTAACCCAAAATTCATTCAAAAGAGCGGTTTGTAGTTTCCTTATATCAACATTAGTAAAACTCTTAGGTGGTTCTTTACTAGGCTTGCTTTTGGTTGTAGAAGAGCTAAATAAAAACCCAGTCATTGAATGATCGGTAATCATAAGGTCAAGAACGCAATTCTCGAAATTACTGAACGACCCATTTCTGTATCTTCCACAAATATGGTCTAAACACCTACCCGAAGCAAGTCTTGTCGGTTCGTTAATGTAACTTTCGAGACCGTGCATTGCTAACAGTTCTAGGTAGTTTAAGGCGAGACTACAATTTTCCAGAATGTTGATATTTAAATCACCTACTACCATGAGGTTTCTTGATTTTTCCCTGTTAAGTATACAAGAAAATTCTTCCAAAAACATCGAAACAGTGAACATATGCAATCGATACACACACAAAAAAACAAATGTTTCATGGTTAATTTCCATGGAAACCTTCAAAACATCAGCACTGAGACAATCAACATTAAGGATTTCTTGAATAACGTATTCCTCTTTCTCTTTTATAAAACATCCAACACCACCTGCAGCGTAATTTTCATTTGTATTCGCGAAAAAATTAAAACCCGGAATAAAATAATCTTTTATCTCAAACTTATAAATCCAGATTTCCGAAACAAAAATTATATCTGGAACGCAAAGGAAAGAATCGACATGTGTGACAAGAGCAGCAAAATTCTCTCTTAGACTTCTAACGTTCTGGTGTATAATTAAAAATTTGTCTTTGCAAAAGGAACTATCAGTAAAAACTTTTTCAAAATTATAGCTACTACGATTAAAGGAGGAAAAGTCATCTAAATTATCGCATATTATATTATTCATTTAGCAGGAGAAAGCACTAAATAAGTGCTAAATCATTAAACGATTTAACTGAGATGACCTGTCCTCTTTCAATCTTTCTTACACAAATTTTATTTCCCTTGAACCAAACATATTTTACGCCTTTCTGCTTACAGATTTCTTTCGCCTTCATGAAGAGAGCTGCCGTATAACTTGTAAGAGCATCGTTGATAAAAATGCTAGTGCCCTTGCTGTTTTTTTGGCTGCCGTTGTTCCCCATGCTGCTGACGCTGGCGCAGGCACCGTCGCGATCGTCACCAACCATGCGCGTGTTGAGTTTGTTTTTGTTCGTCTTCTTTGCGCACATTATTCGCTGTTTTGTGTGCAAATCGACGAAACTTACGCAGATGATAGGTTTGGTAGGAGGGACCGCTTCGCTGCTGCCGTTGGTTTTTACTTGCCGCTTTTTTACGTAGCATTTGGCAATCTCATCATCAGCAACATCAATACACAAAGCAGTTTTAAAGAGGTGCTGAGCTTTCTCCTTCACATTTCCTGTGTTCACATCAGGTACGCCAACCATTTCGATGTGATTACTAAGGAGATGTTGTTGTTGCCAATTTAGCTTGCACTCCAAAAATTCAAGCTTTCTATGCAGCAATGTATTTTCAGTTTGAACAGAAGTAAGTTGCTGAAGAAACCGAGCGTTTGTGTCCTCTAAGCTGGCGAGCTTCTGATAAAGCATTTGTACAGTGCATTTGCACTCACTCACGTTGCCTCCGAGTTGTGCCGAACAATTCGCTGGTGTTTCTTTGTGGGCGATTTGGCCTTCAGCAGCATTGGTGTTGTTAAGCGCTATTGATGAAGCTGGTTGCTGCATATATAGCGAGCGTCGTCTTAGCACAGAACATTTGTTGCAACGGAATGCATTACCGCTTGATTTTAAAAATTCGACGTCTTCAGCGGTGATATTCACGCAAGAGTAGTGAAATAAATGCGAGCAGTCAGAACATTTTATTTTAGTTTGACAACCGCGATTAAACTTTTGTGAGCAAACAGAGCAAATCATTATGTTGAATTTAGTAACAATGAAATGGTATGAAGTAGTATTGCTTTTAGCGAAGTTCTAAGATGCGCACCCCACGACAATCAAGAGAGAACTGAAAAGTACTAGATTCTGCGTAGACTACCGGAGGCTAAACGATGTCACGAAGAAGGACAGCTACCCTTTGCCTCGAATTAACGACACCTTGGACACACTCTCTGGAGCAAAATGCTTTTCCACCCTTGACCTGAAAAGTGGCTACTGGCATTTACAGATCCATCCAGAAGACAGCTTTCACAACCGGAAACGGATTATGGCAGTTTACAGTAATGCCATTTGGTATTTGAAGCAGCGACTTTGCTAAGCACCGATACTAGCTTACCGTATCCCTGGGAAGACATTTATTGTGGACGCTAATATATATTAGCAGATGCTAGCTTGTGGGTGTTAACGCAGTATTGTCGCAATTACACGTTTGGCAGGACCCGACCAGAAAGAAATTACTGCGTTACCAGGCGAGAACTCCTTGCTCTAATACTGGCGACGAAGCATTTCCAGAAGTACCTGAGTGGCCAGAAGTTCATCATGCGTACAGACCACACAGCTCTTAAATGGTTACTTCAGTTCAAAAATCCAGAAGGCCAAGTCGCAAGATGGATCGAGCTTATGACTTCCAGGTACAATATCGCAAAAAAAGACTGCACTGTAAACCCGACGCGCTATCCCGGAGACCATGTGAGCCTAATTGTAAGCATTGCGTGCGACAAAAAGAAAAGGAAGGTGATTCTGACCAGAGATTAAGAGCTAAACCTGCAAAAAGCTGGAGCAATAAGGAACTTCGTAGTGCACAACAAGAGGATCCTGACATCGAGCCAATCATTTCGTGGAAGCCAATCATCCATGGAAAAGCCGAATGCAAGGGATATCTCTGACAGAAGTCCTACCTTAAAGGCGTACTGGGCGCAGTGCGAGTCTCTCCATATACAAGACGGTGTTCTGCGTAGAAAATGGGAAATGCCAGACGGAAAATCCTTAAAGATGCAGCTTGTGGTCCCAAGGTCGAAGGTCCAGGAGATTCTACGAGAAATGCACGATGGGTATCTGATGGGTTTTGTGATGGTTCGGTTGACGATGGGTTTTGCACGATGGGTTTTGTGATGGTTCGGTTGACTTTGTCGTTGGATGAACCCAAAATGTTCTCTATTTAGTTTAAAGAAAACAAATTATTAGTATATCTTAAAATTTTTTCGATATTTCTTTTCCAATATAATTTTTTGTTTTATTATTTGTTATATGTGAATTATTGATATATATTTTTTTTTTAGATATTTCAATATGTTTTATTTTAATGCTTTTTTCATTACTTTCTCTTTTTTAATGCTTTTGTTTTCATTCTTGTTTTCATCTTTTTCAATTCTCTTTTTTACCCGTTCTTTCTTTTTTTCCCATTTCATACCTCAAACTCAACAATTTTTTTTATTATTTTACAACTTTATTCTCTTTTTAAAACTAAAAAAACCAAAAGAAAATATTCTGAGATACTTACAACTTAAGAAACAAAAAACCTGGTGCGGCTACTGTAGCAGTTTAATCACCTTCTTGAGCCCCCTGTAGCTCAGCAAGGTTTTTCCGTCATGCGAATTATGTTGTAAGTGGTTCATAAATGAAATACAATTTAGAATATACAACTTAGAGTCACTTATACCATGTCTCCACCGAGCACTAATCCTCGATTAATATAAATCTTTATTAAATCCTCTACAAATCACGCGATTTATCATACAAATTTAAATCCTCTCGGCAAGCGATTAAAATAAATCCTCTCATAAATCCCATTCACCCTATTCACAAACCTATTCTCTGCACCTTGATAAGAGTTTGAGAATCAAAAAGGAAACTGAAACTGTCCCTGTTCGACGCTTTTATAATCTGTTATCACTGACACTGCAATTATCGGTTTTGTGTCAGCCGTTGATTGACCCTCAATTTTTGACTGTGCTATTTCATATGTAACTTCTCCTCGGTTTGAAAAAGAATTCTCCTGCATTCTATTATTTACTTGTTTTACATTGTATGCTTTATTATACATTTTATTGCAAAAATAGGTTGTGCTTACTGTTGTACAAATAATTATTATAATCATGCTGACATTTATTACATATGATATATTTGTATGTGATTTAAACTCTTTTATTTCTTTAATGTTTTCAAAATTACTCACAATAATGTCATCAAAAGTAATAGTTTTTTCGAAAGAGGAATTAAGTTTATTTTCTGGATAAAAATATTTTACATTTACAATTTTCGGATTATTATAAAAAGTTTCATTTAACAATTGTATTTGACAATTAAAGAGATTAATAAGATAATTATGGTTCAGTGCAATTTTTCTCTTATCACAATTATTTATAAGCTTTTCTTCATTTGCGTTTTTTATAATTTAAGTTACATCATATATTGTTTGTATTTGGGTTTTATTGTTATATCTCAGTTTACAATTTTTTGTTAGGATACAATGTTTGCTTGTTTTTAATTGTTATTTATTTTTATTTTTTTTTTATTTATATTGAATTAAATTACAATATAAATCTTAATTTTATAGCACTAGCTAGCACTGGCTATAGCACTAGTATAGCACTGGCTATCGGCGAGTAATAAAATAAAAATAGAAAATAACAAGGTCAATTTACAAGTGTAAGTATAAAGAAGTGTTTTTTTTTTTTTATCAAAAGAAAAAGGGATTGAATATAGGCAGATTAGATATTTTTTTCGATTTTAAGCATAACAAGAAGATTAAAAGTATTTCTTATGTTTAGCTCCGTTGGGTTCTTGAGAAGGTCGGCAAGTTGGTTAATGTTGAACAGTCGGCTAGCAGTTAAATTTACTTTTTCACATTCAGTTGTTAAGTGTTTGATGTTTAATGGTAGACCTTTTTCGCAGAGGTGACATGTTGGCTGTTGGTCTTTTGCAATCAAATAGCTGTGCGTTAAATTCGTATGTCCCAAACGTAGTCTTACAAAGATCCGAATCATCTTAATTGGGATATTAATGGGGTAGACAGTTTTGACGGCTTGAGGATTAATTGCGGAATAGTGGTGATCGTAGTCGATCCACGCGGTTTTCGTTTTGGTTTCCCAAAATTGGCTTATTGAAATTTTCGTGTCCTGTTTATTGAAGCTGTAGAACTCAGTCAGTGGATTATTGAAGGCAGCTTTTGCAGCCTTATCTGCGTTTTCGTTGCCTTCAATACTTGCATGCCCTGGGATCCAGATAAGTTTAACTTTATTTTTGTGTGTTCTGTTGTTAATGTTTCTAAGTGCTGTCAGTGTTGATAGACTGTCCGTAAAGATGACAGATTTCTCTTTTGTTGTCAGTGTAATAGCTCTTAGAATGGCAAAAGCTTCGGCGGTGAATATGGATGAGGAATTGAGCAGGAATCCGTTTGAAATTATTGTTCCTTCTTCCTTTACGATGGCAAAGGAGGTTCCATTTTCGGTTTTCGAACCATCAGTAAAAAATAAATGCCATTTTTCTTCTTTATATTTCGAGACCATTTCCCGGAACAGTAGTCTATATGTTTCATTAGCTGTGCTTTTTTTGGGGTAGTTTTCTAGCTGGGTATTAATAGCATCTTTGAGCAGATTCCATGGTGGGTTAAGCAAGCCTCGTTTTGATTGGATGTGGATCGGGATGTTAAGCGATCTTGCACAAGAAATAGCTTTTACAAGAGTGGATGGGTATTTTTTTACTCTTTTGGCGACTGTGATATTATTTGCAAGCTTGTGGATTGGCGAATGTTGAGATGAGTTAATCCTTTGTATGGTTTTAGACTAGCTCGAACAGCAGCATGGTAGGGAGATGATATAAGTTGTAGAGACGCCTTGGATGTTTTCCCATAGACAGCGAGGCCATAATCAATTTTAGACAGGATGATTGGTTGTAAAGCAGTGATAATAGAGTTAATATTACAATGGCTTTTTTTTAGAGGAAAGGTACTTAATCATATTAACCCTGGTAGAAAGGCATTTCTTAATTTTTGTACATTGTTCCTTAAAACTAAATCTACAATCAAATATTATTCCTAGAATTTTTAAGCATTTAACATTTTCTATGTCTACGTTATTAATTTGTAATGACATGGTTTTTGAACAGCTATTTTTTTGCAAATGTGCAAGATTTTACATTTTTCTATTGAAATAATAGAACCAGATTTAAGGCCCCAATTTTCTAAGTCTTTAAGAATATTCAAAAAATCTGTCGTGGATAATGTGAGGTCTTTCAATTTCGAGAAAATTATAAGATCGTCTGCATATAAAGAATATTCGGTTCGTTCATATTTTTCTACAATACAACTAATTTCTTCAAAAGCAATAATGAAAAGCGCAACTGACAGAGGCGATCCTTGAGGGATGCCGTTTTTTAGATTAACTACGTTAGAGTAAACTTGATTGATTTTAACGCGGAATTTACGATTCGATAAAAAAGATTTAATGTATTGAAACATTATTGGCCCGATTTTCCATTTCAGAAGCTGATTTAGAATAACATGAATACCGATCCGATCGAAAGCTTTTTCGAAATCAATACTTAAAACCGAGACGTGGTTTTTCTCAGATAAAGCTGACGAGATAAAATGATCGAGGGATAAGATTGCATCCATTGTGCCGCGTCCATATTTGAAGGCGACTTGGTTTATGTTGGTCAATTTTTTTCTCTCAAAGAACCAAAAAAGTCTTCTGGATACAATCTTTTCCAAGACCTTACCTAAGCATGAAAGGAGAGATATTGGACGGTAACCGGAAGTATTAGTTGGGTCCTTATTTGGCTAAGGAATTAGCACAATACTAGCAATTTTCCATGTCTGTGGTATAATTCCGTGCTCAAATATTTGATTGTACAATCTAAGAAGTCGATTTTTTAGAGCAGGGGGGCAATTTTTTAACATTATGTAAGATATGCGATCAAACCCAGGTATTTTACCTCTGGTTAATGCAAGACAACTTTCAAATTCAATATTATTAATAGGGATTTCGATTAAGTTGGTAACACTTATGGTCATGTAATTTGGATATTGGCTGAAGATTTTCGTTTTTTCATTTAAAAATGTCTGACTAAAATTATATCGTCTGATAATTTAGACCAGTTAAGAGCAAAATGTGTGGCGATTTCGACAGGAGAAGTTAGTGCTTTAAAGGGTGTTTTGATAATTTGTATAACAGAAGGTTTATAACTAACGGGTGATTTTTTAGCTGGTTTGGTTTTGGCAACACTGGTTTTGACAGCTGACGTGTGTTTAGTACCTTGTGTCACTGTCAAACAGCTTCAGTTTGGTTTGCAATTTAACCATGGATCGTCTTACAAATGAACAACGCTTGCAAATTATTGAATTTTACTATCGAAATTCGTGCTCGGTTCGAAATGTTCATCGCGCGCTGCTTCCATTTTATGGTCGGCATTCTCGACCTTCTGAGCAGTCTATTCGGAAGATTGTGACCAAATTTCGAACCAAATTTACTTTGTTGGACATTAAACCACCAACACGTTTACGTACTGTGCGTAGTGAAGAAAATATTGCGGCCGTATCAGCTTGGCCGTATCGATTGACGCACTGGAAGCCAACATCCATGCATTCATTCGTGAGATACCGGCCGATATGTGTGAAAGAGTATGCGAAAATTGGACTCAGCGGATGGGCTACCTGAGACGCAGCCGCGGTCAACATTTGCATGAAATTATCTTTAAACATTAAATTGCAAGGTTCAAACTATCGATTCAAATAAATATTTCATTAATTTTTTCGAATTTTTTGTGTTTTTTTTTTAAAAAAGTTCTCAACCTCTTAAAAATCACCCTTTACCAGTAAGGTGTTTAATATCGGCCCATAGTTTTTTGGAAGTAGCGTTAGGATTGATGTTGGAGGTGAATTTTTCGAAGCATGAAATTTTCGCAGCTTTAGCCTCTTTTCGAAATTTTGCATTAGCTTTGCGATAAGCAATCAGATTTATTTCGTTTGGGTGTTTTTTGAACATCTTCCAGGCATTTTGTTTAGCTTTTCTAAATTCGTTTATACTTTTGCTCCACCATGGAACATGGGGTTTCCCATTGCTATGTGCATTTTTTTTCTTGTTTGCGGAATAGCTATATTGGCGGCAAAGCGAAGAGTTTTATTAATATTGTCAGCAATATCTATAGGCCCAAGGTAAGTTGATGCTGCAGAACAGAAAAGATTCCAGTCGGCACGTTTTAATTGAAATCGCGAAGGTGCTAGCATTTTTATAAATTGATTGTGGAGAGTGATTTCCGTCGTTATTGGGTAATGGTCGCTACCATAAAGCTCAGGGGCAACTTTCCAAGAAGTTTTTGGAAGCAGTGTCGGTGATATAAGTGAAAGGTCAACGTGTGTAAATGTCTTGTGGGTTGAAAAATGAGTGGGAGTGCCATCATTCAAGATGGCTAAGCCAGTATTGTTTATAAACTGTTCAATAATTTTCCCTCGTGGGTTGGTACAAGCAGAGCCCCAGATTGGACTCCAACCATTAAAATCACCCGTAATTAACGCCGGAGTATCAAATTGGTTGAAGATTCTTTCAAGGTCAGCACAAGAAAATATTTGTTCAGGTGGTATATATAAATTAATAATAGTGAGAGTAAACCTGAGCTAAATTTGCACTGCTATAGCTGAGATGTTTGAGTTGATATGTTTAAAAACGTGTGGAACTGATTTGTAGTCCTGTGCCGTGCTTGTTTAATGTAGTGTCTTTTAGATTGTGGAAAAAAGGGGCATATTGGTTGGGGCAGTAATGGTCAGTATTTTGGTCGTCGTTGCTTTTACATTTTATGTGTGTTTCCTGTAACGATACTACTGAAGGTTGAAGTTCTTTTAGAAGAATCTGTAGTTCATGGTAGTTGTTGTAGTAACCTTTGATGTTCCACTGAATAGTTTTTATCATCATAATGAAGAGACAAAGATGAACCTTATTAGTAATATAATCAAATATATTAATTTAAGATACTGTCTCTCGTGGACGTGATGATTTTGTTTGCCATTGGGCTTACTTGTATGTGATGCTTTATCTGCGGAGATAGAGCCAAATACTTTGATAGCCCATGGCTTGGATAAAGTGTTAATTAAGTATGTATACTTATAATGTGGGAGTAATACTAGAGAAGTACTGGTGAAAGAGAGTAGTGTGTTTAAATTTCGTAGGGTGATAAGAGCTGCTTGTCGGTCTCTACACTGGCCGGAAAAAGAGCGTACTTGTCTACATGTAGACTTGGACGCTCTTCTCACCGCCAGTGTAGAGACCGACGTTGGCTTTAAAATTGAATTCCTAAGCTTAGTCATTTTCGTCTTGGCTGTCGGCTGTTATCATGAGGTTATTTTTATTTTCGTTGAATGAAGATTTTGAATTTGATGGAATGTGTTGATTGAGATCGCTGTTATTAGTATTTTCTGGTGGTGGGATAGTGGAGGGTTTGCGTGTTTGTCGTTCAGGAATCTGTGGTTTATTGTGCTTGGCTGATGTTTCGTTTGTTATAGTTAAGTTGGAGTTGACATTAGCAGTGCTGGCTTGATGCGATGTTTGTGATTTAGTATCGGGGAATAACGGAGTGGGAAGGGATTTTTCAGTTGTTGTGGTTTTTTCGGTACAGTGTTCGGAAGGTGTAATTTGATTTTGATTTTGAGAAGAAGGTGGGCTGTTTTGCTTTGCGGCCAATTTTGCCTTTTCGGCGTATGGAGCTGTGGAGGGTTGATGTTGGGTAGGGTACTGAAGATTGTATGTCCGTTTGGCTTCAGACATACTACATTTGTTTCGGGTTTTAATAGTCAAAATTTCCTTATTTTGTTTGTACTTCGGACAGTTGATATCGTTGGAAGTGTGGGTTATGGAAAGGCAATTGGCACACATTGTGCGAATACAGGGAGAGGGGAGATGTGGAGGGAGATTACATGTCTCGCAGGCTGGGCTATTATTGCATCTCTTTGTCGTGTGGCCAAGTAATTGGCAATTTCTGCACCGCATGGGATTGGGGATGTACTCGTTGACTTTTGCTTTGTACCATACTATTTCGACTGTGCTTGGAGGCTGATACAAATCGAAAGTAAAAAGCATAAGACCAGAGGCAAGTGTTTTTCCGTCAACTTGTTTTGTAAATTTGTACACCGCTGTAACACCATGCGAGCACATTTCAGAAACAATCTCTTCTTCGGAAATATTTATAAGGCATGGCGCGTAGACGATTCCCTTGCAAGAGTTAAGGTTGTCGTGGTATTTAATTGTCACTGGGCATTGGTTTGCGAGGTTTGTGACAGTTATAAATTTGGCCGCAACTTTTTTATTTTTGGCTAAGATGAGTATGCTGCCGTCACGAAGCTGAGTAATACTTTCGTATTATTTACTGATCGCGTCAGTAGCCTTCCTTAAGACAAAAATACTTACGTTCGATAGAGGATTCTTTTCATTTTTTGCAGAAATAACCACGAATTTCGGGTCTTTAGAACTTGGATTGGTTATTGGGAGGTTAGGGAATTCTTGTAGGTTAATGGGCTTCAAACGTTTCGTGGGAGGGGTGTCATGCAGCGTGTCGGGAGACATTCCGGCAAACCGGTTGGATTTCATACTTGGCCCCAGGGCCTTTTGGGTTGTGAGGAACACACTATATACGCGAGAAAATTTAACACGCGGTGGGGAAAAAATAACAAAAATTATATTTTGTGGTGAAAGGGAAAGCATTCTATAGAGTGAACGGGATAGCTCAAAAGAGAGGTAAACAATAGGAGTACGCTTAGTCTGATGCTTACGCGATGAATGCTAGGCGGAGACTGTTTTTAATTGTTGTAGAGCTACATCATTTTGGTATACAAATGTTTTATAATTTATTTCTATAACTTGTTCATTTTCGTAATCAATTTCAAAATGTTCATCTTGGGTAGAGGTAAAATTAACTTTTGTTCTACTGTTACATAGTTTCTAGGAGTCTTTATGACAATAATAAGAAATTTATTTCTGTAATGTAGTAGCTATAACCAATTTATTTAAGTTTATGCAAATCGATTTCATATTCATTTAGCTCTGCTAATGTTAATATACTAGGGTGTTTCATATTATATTTTGCTGATACAACGTTATCATGAATTCGAATAATTTTATTTTCTATAAATCTTAGTTTAGTTATTTGGTCTAAGAATAATTGTTGTTGTAAATTTTTTGAAATTTAGTTTTCTACTTTATTATATGTATTGAGTATAGTTCTTCTATCGTTTAAAATTATTGTATTTAGTGCTTCTATTGATTCGTTGATATGTGTATTAATTTTGATCTGTTGGTTGATTGTTTCTATAGCATTGTGACTATTTTCTACTGCTTTCTACTGCATTAGTTCCAAATTTCTTCTCTGTCTTAATTGTCCATGGTTCCAAAGAGCCATTTTTCTGCGTTTCCTATTAAGTAAATTAATCCTTTCTTTGATCTTGTCTGTTCTCTAGGCATGATTGATCTAATTTTCGCTATTAGTGTTCCTACTTTTTTAGTAATCATTTCCTTGTTTTCAATGTTTAAATGTTTTATATTTGTTTGTATGAATGAAACTGTTTTTATTATTTCTTGTGGGTGAATTATGTGTAAATTAGAGTTTGTTTGGTTAGTTATTTCGACATCCTTAGCCTTTATTGTCAAGAATCCTGTTTTTTCATTGATCGGTTTTGTGTGAAGTGTACTTTGTGTTGTTTGTGGTACTTGTAGTATTAGAAAGACTATCACCTGAAAATTTAAAAGGTCTTTGTATATTGCTAATGTGTACGTTATTAAGATTCTTAATTTTATATCTGGGTTGTTCTTTGTGTCGAACATTTTTGTAATTTTATATAAGTCCTATTTTTTTCTGAGTAAGTTTTTGCGCTTTTCATTAAGTTTATTAATTTTTTCAAGTTTCATTTGTTCGATTCTTTCACTAAGTATTTATTCATCGATTTCTTCTTTAGCTATCTTAGGTGTGGTTTTTATCGTGGAATGATATCTGTTTCTATCTGTTTCTATTCTATTGATTAATTATTTTTTCTAAAATTGTTGAATGCAATCTTTCAACATCTGAGTTTTATTCTATTGATTAATTATTTTTTCCTAAAACTGTTGAATGCAATCTTTCAACATCTGAGTTTCCTGTGTGACTATTGGGTTTTGTGAATTGTATTTCAACCTCACTTCTATTAAGAAAATCTAAAATATGTTCTGATTTAAATTCGTTATCTGATATAATTTTTTTGGTTTACCGAACTTCGAGAAATATTCTAATAACTAAATTAGAATTGAGAAATTACTAATTGTATTTGTTCTTGAAGTTTGGGGAAACAAATTTTATTTTTTAAGTTATAATATGTTTCATTTATTCCGCTGTGCATAGATTCTTTAGTATGGTATAAGGAAATTTGTTTATGGATTTCCTCCTCCGTTTTGATTTCGGTTGCCCTATTGGTGCATTTTATAAATTTTATTTTATCGTTCATAGAAAATAATTGAATTATGACTTGTAGAACTTTATTATAGTCATGATCCTCTTCTTCTGAATATATTCCTGTTGTACCTTTATTAACAAATCTAATAAGAACATCCTTTATTTATCTACTCCTTCAATAGGGTTAAAATGTATGATTCTTCGTTCGTGTAATATCTCTATTTCCTTCGTGTACCTATGTTTAAATTAGTTCGATTCTGAGTCATTATCTTCGTTGATTTTGGCTGTGGAATCTGCTGAGAAAGTCTGCAACTTTATTTTCCCTGCCTTTCAAATACTCGATCTTTGGTTTCACTGTGACAATTCTTTATATTTGCTGTTGAGGTATTTAATTAAAATATGATCAGTTATAATTTTGAAGTGGTTTCCTTACAAATATGGTCGAAAATAATTAACCTAATATACTAATGCAAGAAATTCCTTATCCGTAGCACTGTATTTTTGCCCGTGTTTATTAAGCGTTCTTGATATAAAGCATATCGGGTGCCCACTTTGGGAAAGCACAGTGACAATTGCGTAACTGCTTGCGTCTGTTGTGACTACGAATGCTTTGTCATATTCAGGGTACTTTAAAACTGGGTGTGAGATAATTAATTCTCTAAGATTCTCAAACGCTGAAATATATTTGGGATCATTGGTATTGATTGTTTCACCTCTTTTATCATTTTTATCATTTTATGAGTATTTTATCATTGGATATGCGATTTTAGCGTAATCCCTTATTAATTTCCTATAATACCCTGCCATTCCAAAAAAGCCCTTGAGTTGTTTTTCTGTTTTCGGTATATGTAAATTGTTGATGATTTTTATTTTATTAGAATTTGGTTTAAGCCCTTCTTTAGTCAGAATGTGTCCCAGAAATTCAGTATTCTGTTTTATGAAACTTCACTTGGCTGCTTGTATTTTCAGATTGTTTTCTGTAACTTTCTAAATATTTTCTCTAATGACTGCATATGTTCTTCTAGTGATGTGGAGAATATTAATATGTCGTCTAAGTAAACTACAATTTTTTTATTTATATAGTCACGTAATATGCCGTTCATTAATCTTTGAAACGTTTCAGGTGCATTCTTTAACCTGAATGGCATCCTGACGTATTCATATAAGCCTGCTGCATTGAGCAAAAGCAGTTTTCTCAATGTCTTTTTCTGCTAATAATATCTGGTGATAACCTTTGGCAAGGTCTAACGTACTAAAATATTGGGATTTACCCAATTTATCTAATATATAATAAGTATCCAATATAATAGGAATTGGATACTTATCGTCTGCCGTTACTTCGTTTAACTTACGATAATCTACTACTATTCTGTATTTTTGGATTCCTGACCTATCTATTTTTTTGGAATCACTATTATAGGTGAACTATACCTACTATTGTTTTTTTTTTAATAATTCCCTGTTTCTCCGTTTCTTTCATTTGTTTACGCACTTCTAGATCATGTTTTGGAGGATACCTATATAGTTTAGAGTTTATTTGCTGATCTGTTGTTGTTTTTATTTCGTGAACAACAGTACCAGTATTTGTTAATTGGTCTCCTTCTGTAAAAATTAGTTTCCTTTATTTCTTCAAAAGTTTTTCTATAGACACTTTTTCTAATTCATTTATTAAATGATCAGTTTGAATGCTACAAACTTCGCTTAATTCCAACACGTTTACTTCTTCAAGTAACATGGTTAAGAATGGAAGGTGTGTATCATTCTTCAAAATAATTCCAAATAATTTTTTTATTTATTAAATCTATGGTTTTTGCATGTTTTCTTATCCAGATCATGCCAATAAAAAATCGTAGGGTTTATTTAATGCAACTTTTGTTCATTTGATTGTTGAATTGCAAGGCTGTTCAAATTGTGTTGGACATTTAGTTTTAACTTGCATTGTTCCGTTAACCATCCCCTTAATGGTATTTATTTGAATAGGTGTGTCGTTGATTTGACCGTAAAGTTTTGCAGGAACTCTAGATGCGTTCAAAAGACTTATAGTTGATCCTGTATCAATTAATGCCATGTAGTCTATGTTCTCGAAAGTTAATTGAATACAAATTTTTCTTTCATCGGAGGCTAGTTGGTAAAAAACTCGTAGTTTTCTACTTGGTTAGTCTCATTAGTTCGGCTTAAATTATCTACTTCCATCGGTTCAATTCTCTGTTGCCCTGACCTAAATCCTAATGTTTGTTGTCCTGATTGTCCTGGATTTCTAAAATTGCTATTGTTAAAGGGATTTTGTCTTATTTGTCCTGATAAATTATTATATCTTATTTGTCTTGTTGGGGTTCCCCCATTAGGTTGGTTGTGATAATTGTTAATATTTCTATTAGTGTTCAACAATATTAACATTAATATATTTTGATGCCGTTTCTTTATCTACATGTATTTTATATATTTTTATAATCTTTGAAATAAGTTCAGAAAAACGTATTTGAATATCTAAAACTTGAAATGAATTATTAATTTAAAAAGTAACGTCAACGGATATGAATTGTTATATACTTAACTGAACGAACCTAACTAACTTTATATGCGTTTCACATCTTGCAAGCCTAATCACATGTTTAATCACAATGTTCCCTAATTTCGCCTAGCCTATGTATTTCTCACATTGTAAATTTATCCTTCTTCTTGTGTCTAACCTCATCGAAGCAACATCGCAGCCGTGCTTGCGCAAATAAAACTTATAATTATATCCTAACAAGGCGTTCTTGTTTTATTAATTTAATTGGAAATTAAAAATTATTAATTTCACGTTAAACATTAGTGACCCCGACGTGATATCACTCTGATATACGTCATAATTAAAAGAATTATAGAAAATAAAGTGTACAAAGGGTGCAGACTTTTCTACTTCGAGTTCTTACGCCAACCACATGGCCAACGAAGATAAGGAATCAGATGGTGGAAAACCCGAATCACAAACCGACTCTGTCTCTGAAAAGAAGCAGAAGCAAATGGAATCTCTTCGGACTCGCCGAACTGTTCTCATCGAGCAAACTAAACGCTGCAGTGACTTTGTGTCGAAGGCGCAGCAAAATCCAGCTTCCGTATCGATTCCCAAAATAAAACTTTGATTCACCGCGCTTGATGAAGTTTTTTCTAGTTTCCAAAAGATTCAATTAAAAATCGAAGAATTAGATCCGAATGAAGTCAAAACCCCCGTCCGCTCCGATAACGAAGAATCGTACTTCTCTTCATCATCATCGTTGCAAGTTATGTTAAATGTTGCCGAAAGCCCATCGATGGACACATCTACTTTAAATTCGACAAAAACCAGGTTTGATCCCATAAGATTACACGAGATTAAACTTCCTATTTTCACAGGCGAAATAACCGCGTGGATGTCATGGTTTGAGACCTTCTCCAGCTTAGTGCACAATAATGTTCACTTAAGTAAACTCTCAAAGTTTCATTATTTAGTCAGCAGCATAGCAGACGCAGCTAAAGCACCTATCGACGGCTTAAAAATCATTGAAGACAACTACGATGAAGCCATACAGAAGCTGAAGGAACGATTTGAAAATAAACGCATCATCGCCCAGGAGCATCTACATCACATCTTTAATCTACCTAAAATCATCAAGCCCACACCTGTGGAACTACGAAGCCTAATGGACAAATCAAACAATCATCTTACTAGCCTGAGAAACTTTAAGGGCCCGTCGTCCACTGGGATGATCTAATTGTGTACCTGCTAACATCGAAATTGGATACTGTGACGGCAAGTCGCTGGAATGAAGCTTCACCTATTGATCGTCTACCTACTATCAGAGAGTTCAACGCATTCATTACCAAAAGGTGCCAAATATTAGAAAGGAACATTTTAAATCAATCCTTATCTAACAACTCTGCATGCAAAATTTCAAATTCAAATACTAAACCTCAACGTAATACACCTAAATCGTTAATCGCAACTACCATACCAAAAATCAAGTGTTCGTTTCGCTCAAGGTCTGGTCACTTTATTTATAAATGCTTCAAATTACTAAATTTGCCTATCGTTATCAGTCCATAAGAGAATTAAAACTTTGTGAAAATTGTCTTAAATCAGATCATGATGAGTGTTGATCTGATTTGCAATAGCCACTGGCATGACAACCAGTGCAATGCAAATGGTTGTCATGCCTGTGGCCAAAAGCACCACACTTTATTGCACATCAATAACGCTTTGAACGACAAATCAGTTCCCAGCCCCACAGCGAAAATAGCACCGAAAAATAATTATCAGCTTAATTCAAATGCTGCAGTTTATGCCCCTAGCTGCTCTCCTTTAATCGAAGAAAGCAAAATCACTCTCACTTAAACTTCTCTCAGTGATGGTGTTGGTTCACCATCGGAGACTCTCTTAGCCACCGCTTTGATTAATGTTTTCGATAGCATCGATCAATTGATTCCATGAGGCATACTGTTAGATTCTGGGTCTCAGTTAAATCTAGTCAGCGAAAGGTTCTTTCATATGCTGCGCTTAAAAAGGTCTAAATTCACGCAAGTAATTAGTGGAGTTGCGCAAAATGTCTGCTCGTCGCAATATAAGGGCTGTGTAGTTATATCCTCACGACTAACAAAGTTTAAGAAATCAATTGAAGTTATAATTTTAAAGAAACTGACTAATTGTGTTCCCGAGAGCGACATTGAAATCAAGTTGGGAATTAATCTGCCTCTACTTCAAAAGACATTGCTGGGATGGGTCGTTGCTGGACCTAATCAATATCAGCAGTCCCAGTTAACATCAAACTGTCTTGCGTACACTACTCAGGAATCCGATGATGATGTTAATCTTCATGAAGAATTAAAGCAATTTTGGGAAATCGAGAATGGGAGTGATTCTTTCGATGGCGGGAAAAGATTAAAAAAATCGGAACAGGATTGTGAGGATCACTACAACCTTAATTTTTCTAGGCTAGAGGATGGTAGATATCAAGTTCGATTGTCTTTTAAGGAAACTGCTAGCAACCTGGGAGAATCATTTACTAAGGCCCTCAACCGTTTTAATGGATTGGAGAGAAGGTTTCGAAAAAACATTGGGCTACGAGAGGATTACGCTGCTGTAGTTAATGAGTTTTTGGCCTTAAAACATATGGAGCTCGCTGCTAATATTGACTTAACTAAACCCCATTTTTTCTTCCGCATCATTGTGTGCTGAAGCCCACTACCTCGACTACTAAAATGAGAGTTGTTTTTGACGGGTCCGCGAAAACGTCGACTGGAATATCTCTTAATGATACCCTCATGATTGGTCCTGTTGTTCAAAATGATCTTTTCTCGATACTAGTCAGATTTCGACTTTTCGCTTTCGTCTTCACAGCTGACATTTCAAAAATGTATCGTCGGGTGAATCAAAGTGCATCCTGCTGACCGTCGTTTTCAAATGATTCTTTGGCGAAATAATGAGCATGAAGCGTTAAAAATATACCAACTCTCCACGGTGACGTATGGAACCGCTCCTGCCTCCTATTTGGCAACAAAAACTCTTCAAAGGCTATCATTAGATGAGGGTAGAATGGCAGCTAAATCAATTAATTCGGATTTTTATGTTGATGACCTGTTGACTGGCGCATCAACTTTAGAAGAGGCTCTCCAACTAAAGAGCCAAATTATGCAACTACTAAGTAAAGGAGGATTTTTACTTCGAAAGTGGTGTTCCAATGATAATCGAATTTTGGAAAATATTTCAGAAAATGATAAAGAGACTCATTGCAGAATCTCAAATTCAAGCGCTATTAAAACATTGGGTACTTATTGGAATCCTACATCCGACAAACTCCTTTTTGACTGCTCTGAAAGCGAAGATAAAGTAATCACTTAAAGGACTGTGCTTTCAGAGATTGTTAAACTCTTCGATCCTTTGGGTTTAATAAACCCTATCATTGTCTTGGCAAAGGTGTTTATGCAACAATTGTGGAGGCTAGGTCTTAAATGGGATGAAAGTCTGCCTATGGAGCATCATCAACGATGGATTCGATTTCGCAAAGAGCTTAAACACATTGGGAAGTTTCAGTTTGATCGTAGAGTTTTCTTTCACACAAAACGTAATCAACTTCACGCATTTTCTGACAGCTCTGAATACGCCTATGGTACATGTTTATATGTTTGGTCTTTGAAGGAGAATGGAAGTATTTCGGTCAATCTTTTAAGTTCAAAATCGAGAGTGGCACCTGTCAAAAGGATATCCATTCCTCGTTTAGAATTATGTGCTGCTGTTTTGATGGTTCGCTTCGTCAACAAGATTCAACATATCTTTAAGGACGAGTTTGAAAGCGTAGCTTACTGGACCGATTCGTCCATCGTTTTGAGCTGTATTTTTGAAGAATCTTCGAATTTTGAAACCTTTGTAGCGAATCGAGTTGCAGTTATTCAAAATCTATCAAGATCGAGTCAGTGGAGACACATACGATCCAAACTCAACCCTGCTCTATTACCCTGCATATTATCTCCCGAGAAGCTTACCCCCTTGATTTACACAAATCTGACCTATCGTCTTTTGGTCCAACTTATTTAAAATCACCAAAATCTGATTGGCCCAACACTAAGTTAAACAATGTAGAAAACCCTGACAAAAATCTGTTCGAACGAAGAAACCACAAGGTCATACTTTCAGCCACAAGTTACAAGCCATACCTGAAAACAATTAAATGCCATAACAACTACCTGAAAACCCTACGATATGTTGCCCTTCTTAAAGGTCGGAGTAGACTTCTGCGGTCCGTTTAGCATTCACTTCCGAAGACGAGGAACAGCGCCCGTTAAAGGATATGTGGCAATATTCGTCTGCTTTAGCACTCGCGCAGTTCATCTTGAAGTCGTTGAAGACCTGTCAACAATGGCTTTCTTGGCACCATTAAAGAGATTTATAGGACGGCGCGGATATCCATCTATAATATACAGCGATAATGCTACAAATTTCAAAAGAGCTCGTAATGAACTTTCTGCTGTATACGAAATGCTGAATAACGACGAAACTCAAAACCAGATCATTCGACATTGCTCTGTAGAGAATATTGCTTGGAGAAATATTCCTCCAAGATCCCGGCATTTTGGCCGTTTGTGGGAAGCAGCTGTAAAATCGGCGAAATTCCACATGAAACGGGTTTTGCAGACTGCTTCCCTCACCTTTCAAGAATTAAACACTGTCATTATTCAGATCGAATCAGTGCTTAATTCATATCCTATCACACCGTTATCAAATAATCCTTCTGATTTGAATGCACTAACCCCTGCTCATTTCATTATAGGAAGTCCTCCTACTTACTTGGCAGAGCCGGACATCACTGAGTCGAACTCTATTAGTTCATTAACTCGATATCAACTACTTCAGTATTACTTTCAAATTTTTTGGAAGAGGTGGTCCAGAGAATACCTGCAAACCTTACAGGCGAGAATTAAATGGAAGAAATCTGGACCCAACTTCCAAATAGATGACGTTGTCCTCATCGAAGACGAAAGCCTATCGCCACTTAACTGGAAGCTTGGAAGAATAGTGCAAACTTATCCTGGTAAGGACGGCATCATACGCGCAGCAACTGTAAAAACATCAACAGGCATAATACACCGTGCTATAATGAAACTACGAAGACTTCCACTTTTTGAAGGGTCTTCAACCCCCCAAGGTGGGGTGGATGTTGAACAATATTAACATTATTATATTTAGATGCCATTTGTTTATCTAAATGCATTTTATATATTTGTATAATCTTTGAAATTAGTTCAAAAAAACTTATTTGAATATCTTAAGCTTGAAATGAATTATTAATTTAAAAAGTAACGTCAACGGATATGAATTGTTATATACTTAACTAAACGAACCTAACTAACTTTATAAGCGCTTCACATTTTGCAAGCCTAATCACATGTTTAATTACATGTTCCCTAATTTCCGCCTAGCCTATGTATTGCTCACATTGTAAATTTATCCTTCTTCTTGTGTCTAACCTCATCGAAGCAACATCGCAGCCGTGCTTGCGCAAATAAAACTTATAATTATATCCTAACAAGGCGTTCTTGTTTTATTAATTTAATTGGAAATTAAAAACTATTAATTTCACGTTAAACAATTAGCTTGATTTTGATTCGGATAGTTATTGTTTCTATAAAAAGGGTTTTGATTAGTGTAATTATTGTTTCTGTTAAAATTACTTTGATAAGTGTAATCATTGTTTCTGTTAAAATTATTTTGATTAGTGTAATTGTGTCTGTTATTTTGAAAGTTTTGAGAAGTTGTATTTTGGTAATGGTTTTTATATTGAGTGTTATAGGTATTTTCTAATCGTAAATTAAATTCATCCTGACCTATGTATTTATATAAGATGGTTCTTATATATGCCAGGTTATATTCATTACAAATTTCTCTAGCTAATGCTCCTGCCGTTACCTCTTTTGATTTTTGAAACTAAAGCACTGTATAAACTGTTTGCTACCTCTTACCCTTGTTCACTAAAAGTTGCACATTCTGTAATTAATTATATTTTGAAGCTTATCTGTTAGTTGACTAATACTCTATACCTTTAAACTGTAGATCTGCTTTAAAATTGTTCCCTGGTCCCTCGTTGGTCTGAACTGAATTTTTAATTTTTGTTTGCATTCTTCCCACGTTGTTGGTGTGTCGAGTGCTGGGTAGTTTTTCGCTGCTCCTTGTATCTTCTCATTGTAGATGATGGCGAACACAAGGTTTCGGTTATTCCCTCCGAATTCCTAAATTATATGTTCTGTGCTGGCGATGAACGAGTGTAACGTGCCCTATTTTCCAGTGAAGTTTTCCACAAATTTCAGTTTCCTCTCAATTGTTATTCTCGTGTTTTGTACCGTGTTTTGTCCGTTTCCGTTAATGTTAATAGACACTGCTCCATGATTTGAGCCATTTTTATATATATATTTTTTTTCTTCACAGTCACAATTTTACTTTTTAATGCGGATGGTTTTTTTTGATTATTAGGTCCTTAAAAAAGTGACTTTGGTCGATTTCGCTTCTTTTATAGTAATCTATTTTCGTTGAACACTATCTATAAGTATTAAGGACTATCGACTGCGCCAATTATGTTTTAAGTGGCTCGCGATGATAAAAAAACACTTTCTGAAATTTTAATACATTGGCCACTGGCCGTTACGAGCTTATTATGACATAAATGAAATACTGAATATACAATTTAGAGTCACTTAGTCTCTGTGAGCCGCCGTCCTTAGCGTCGCTGCACTCACATTGACTGTATTCGTACTATTGGGCGATTTGCTGGCTTCGTTAGTTGGCTTTTATAATCTGTTATCTGGGGTGCTTTACTCGCTGAGCACACGGTCAGCTTCTCCACCCGACCGGTGGTCCGGTTTGACTACTTGGCAATGGCCTTGTTTCTTGCTCCTCGGATGGCTTCCATCTTCACCATCTGATTGGTCCGTGGGAGTACTCGGGCTGCGTCCTTGTCCAAGCTGGCTTGGTTGTCTCGAGGCTCGCTGCTGGGAACCCGTTGTGGAGCTGTTGGCTGGCGCTCGCATGCGTCCATCTTCTTTGGGAGCTGCATTTTTACTGGGTCGTTTCCTGTGCACGATGTGTCCTCTGGGCTGGTTGTGGTGGAACTGATTTCAATTTAACGTTCCGCCTCCGATGATGTGATTAATTGAACGGTTTCTTGAACGGTGGCGGCAGAATCGATTTCGACTTCGAGTTCGTTCTCCTCACTCTGATACCCCTTTAAATCCTGTATGTGTGCGCGTTGCAGCTGGCTTTCCTCTGCCCTTTTCTTTACTAGCGCAATAACGGGAGACACATTATTCACCACTACATACGGTCCGTCGTAGCGTGGTGCCAGTTTCTCTGTGAAATGTTTAACCGCCGACGACTGTACGCGTACTTTTTTGTAAACTTGTTCCCCGATCCCCGGTTGCCAGGGCCGGGTTGCCAGCTCGGGTAAGAATTCGTCCCAATGTCGGTGGTTGTTTTGCACATATTGGGCTATCATTGTCTTTAGCGTGCGGTTGGATCTTTCCGTGGGATTTTCCTGCGGTGTGTAGGGGGCGGTGAATCGGTGTTGAATTCCGTTTTCTTCCATGCATTTGAGAAGCGATTGGCTAATGAATTGGCCTCGACCCATTTGGTGAACTTATCCGACAAAACCAGCAGCATGGTATATCCCTTCATGGAGAGGGGAATGGTCCCATAAAATCAAGACTAACACTTTCCCACGGTGCTTTTGCGAGTTTAGAGTACATCACACCTTCCGGCTTTAGTTGCGATGGTTTGTAGGCGTTGCATATCGGGCATTGTCTCACATATCTCTTGACGTCTTTACATAACCCTGGCCAGTAATAGTTGTTCATGATGAGCGCATTGGTTTTCATGATGCCTAGATGTCCAGCGGTTACAGCGTCATGATTTTCTCTTAGGATTTTTCTTCGGTCGGTGGTCGGCACGCACCATTTCCATTCGTGAAGAACGCTTTCCAGGAGGTTGCTGTTGGCAAAACGTCAGTACAGCCTCCCCTCTTCGATTTTATAGTCCGGGTGTTTGTCTGGATTTTCCCTTACCACTTCTCTCTTTCGACTTAGCCAGTCATCGGGGTTTCCGGATGTGACTTGTAAGGTATTGACGGTATCGAGAAGGGAGTCTCGAGAAAATGCGTCGGCTACAACGTTCATTGATCCCTTTCGATACTTGATTTCGAAGTCATATTGTTGTAACTCGATAGCCCATCGAGCAATCCTACCAGGCGGATTTTCCAGTGAGTGTAGCCACTTAAGCGAGTGGTGATCGGTCAGGACGGTGAAGTGGTACCCTTCCAAATATGGTCTCATTTTTCGGATTCCCCAGAGGATTGCTAAGCATTCCTTTTCTGTTACGGTGAATTTCTTTACGGCATTGGATAAGGTACAGCTGGCATACGCAATTACTTTTTCTTCTCCTTCAATGTTTTGCGTAAGCACATTTCCTAGCCCATTATCGGTTTGGAGCACAAAAGGAGCATTGAAGTCTGGGCATGACAGCACCGGAGCTTGAGTAGGACGTAGTTTTACCTCCTTGAAAGCAGTCTGCTGCTCCTGACTCCAGTGCCGTTGGTTCTTTCGGATGGCGTCAGAGGGTTAATCACTGTTGAAAAATCTTTGATGAATCGGCAATACCATGAATATATTCCCAATATGTGACGCAGCTGGGAAAGCAGAAAAGAAGCCGGAGCGGTACGTAGGCCAAACGGCATGAGGGTCCATTGAAACAGTCCTCGTCCAGGCATACTAAAGGCAGTGTAGGGCCGTGACTTTTTGCGCACTTGTATTTGCCAGTAGCCTTGCTTCAAGTCCATTGTTGAAATGTACCTGGTTTCACGCAGCTTATCGAGTTTGGCATTGATGGATGGTAGCGGATACGCATCGGGCTCTGTTACTTCGTTTAGCACTCGGGTTCAACACTCGGTAGCTGCCGTTTGTCGGTGCGGTATTCGGAGGTACGGTGAAAGCCGGCTGCTTGGGGTCAGTTCGGGAGTCGGATGTACCAGTTGGTTCCACCTGAGGAACAGGGACGAAGATATTCTTATGATTTTTTTTTTTTTTTTTTTTTCCGTGGGTAGGAAAAACCTTCATAGGCACTACGAGGACCGGCCGCGCGTGCTCATAGTAGTGTGAGATTCTTACTCACTAAAAAACCTCCCTTTTTCCGTCAGACTACGACTAAGTTTCCTTAACAAGTAGTTCAAGCTTCTGTAATAATCGCGTGTGGCAGGCTGCCTTCCAACGAAGGCACCTACAATACCGTCAATTTATGCGGTTTCATCTTATACTGCTAGATCTAACGGCCTTATTCGTTGTAGTCGGCGCAAAAGATTTGTCTGATCCAAAGTTCGGATAATTTCATTGTTGCATTTTCATTTCATTCTTATGAATGAGAGTGCTTCCGACTATCGGTTTGGTAGCCTCCACGTCTGGATACTCTCTCGTTGTCACCCGCTCCTTCCATTTCTTGCTCAGATCTTGTGTGGATCGACTCGTCCGTGCCTGTTTTAAATGGTCGCTATGTCGTTTTTTTTTTAACTCACTCACAGGTCCAGTAGCATCCAAGCCTCGATTCTCCATTAAATGAAAAATGAAAATGAACGGACTTCACTGGTATGACTCTGGCTGGAGGGGCTGGTTGACGGGTCTGCCTGGATCAGTCGAATGGGCTGTCAGGATTTTCGCTGAAGTACGCTGGGTTTTGACGGTCGGTCGGGAACGGATTGGTTGACCTCGATTGAGGTCCCTGCTCGGGCGCCAAAATGTAAGGGTCTTTTTTATTGTCTATAGCTGAGGTTTCGCTAGTCGGTTCCAGGATGTGCACAAAGAAGAGGATAACTCTGTGTTTGCGAAGTCTTTATACACCAGTTTTCCAAGTACCTCAAAAAGTACTGCCAAAAAGAACCGCGATGCGTTAAATGCGCCGGTGAACATCTTTCGACAGATTGCAATGTCAGAAACCAGGCTCCAGCGGTCTGCGCCAATTGTAGCGGAAGCCAACCAGCGAGCTACCGAGTTACAGAGTTACAAAAGCGGCATGAAGCTCCAAAGAAAAGTATTGAACAAAAGGGTCCAAGCCTAAAACCTACTAAAGCCCACAAACCAAAAACCCCTAACTCGACCAAGTTTACGGGATTGGTTAAAGAAAAGGTTCAAACAGCACAAGAAAACGTCGCTGGTCCAAGTTCAACCGGAAAATCTACACTTGGTGGTACGCCACACCAAGATCGTACGCTCAAGTCGCTTCACATGAAAGTAAGCAACAATCGGCCGCACCAGATTCTGTCTCTCAAATTCTAATTATGATCTTAGAAAAACTTGAGCAACAAACGAAAGTAAATCAAGTAATATTTAACAAATTCAGCGAGCTCGAGCTTAAGCAGTTTAAGAATATGGGAAACTTAATCAATATTATTACATGGAATGCAAACGGCCTTTTGCAAAAAATTGACGAACTAGAAGTATTCCTACGGAAGAATAATATAGACATATGCCTGATTTCGGAAACCCACTTTTAAAAGGGTTCGGCACCCAAAATAAAAGGTTACGTCGACTATCACGCGCATCATCCTTCTAAAAATTCGAGAGGAATTTTTAGAAGGCGTTTACTCCAATAACGCAGAAATAGAACTGGATTCAATGCAAATAAGCTCAATCTCCGTAAAATTGAGGCACTTAGATTATAACATCGACGGGAAAGCCAACATATTGGCCAACCGATAGAAATAAAATCCCTGACCTTGTTGACTTCGTCATCGCCAAGGGGGTACCTCGTTACCTTACAAACGTAGAAGAACGCTTTGATCTCTGTTCAGATCACTCGGTAGTTCTTTTGAAAATCGGCGGAAGCCTAGTGAAAAAGGAAAGAGCGCCTAGATTAAGTAACAATAATACCGACTGGGACGGCTTTAGAAAATACTGTAAAGAAAACATAACCACTCAAAACGCCACTTGAAATAGAAGACGAAATAGAAAAACTCGTGAGAGTTATACAGAGCGCTGCGTGGAATAACACTTCTTTTCGGAGATCCGACCTATCGAACAGATATGCGAAAAGAGGAGAGCGCGGAAGAGATGGCAACGTTCGCGAGCATCCCCGACTAAGACCATCTTGCCCCACTATTCTAACAAACTGAAGCACGAACTTCAAGACTTTAAAAGTCGCGAGACTACTGCTTACCTCGAAAGTTTGACTGCCGATAAAGGTTCGAACTTCTCTCTTTGGAAAGGAGTGAAGTCCATTAAGAAGCCTATAGTACATTCCGCGCCATTAAGAAAAGCCAACGGTGAATGGGCAACGGTGAATTTCTTTACGGCATTGGATAAGGTACAGCTGGCATACGCAATTACTTTTTCTTCTCCTTCAATGTTTTGCGTAAGCACATTTCCTAGCCCATTATCGGTTTGGAGCACAAAAGGAGCATTGAAGTCTGGGCATGACAGCACCGGAGCTTGAGTAGGACGTAGTTTTACCTCCTTGAAAGCAGTCTGCTGCTCCTGACCCCAGTGCCGTTGTTTCTTTTGGATGGCGTCAGAGGGTTAATCACTGTTGAAAAATCTTTGATGAATCGGCAATACCATGAATATATTCCCAGTATGTGACGCAGGTGGGAAAGCAGAAAAGAAGCCGGAGCGGTACGTAGGCCAAACGGCATGAGGGTCCATTGAAACAGTCCTCGTCCAGGCATACTAAAGGCAGTATAGGGCCGTGACTTTTTGCCCACTGGTATTTGCCAGTAGCCTTGCTCCAAGTCCATTGTTGAAATGTACCTGGTTTCACGCAGCTTATCGAGTTTGGCATTGATGGATGGTAGCGGATACGCATCGGGCTCTGTTACTTCGTTTAGCACTCGGGAGTTGACACACATGCGCCATGTTCCATTCTTTTTCTTTACCAGCACTCGGGGTGAGCTATAGGGACTACTGGACGGTTCAATCTTTTCCTCGCTCAGAAGTTGGTCTACCTCTTTGTTAAAAATCTCCTGCATGGCTGGATTCCGAGGGTAATAGCGTTGTTTGAATTGCTTACCCATGGTCATGATTCTCAGTTTTACTTGGTCAGTAATGGTCTTTCCTCCCCACGTCATTTCCATCTGGGTGGGGTCCAAGAAATTCATGCCTAAGGTGGCATCCTCGGCTAACTCTTCCATATAACTACATTACTTTGCCAGTCACCTCTGTTCCACCCAAGTTGATGATAACCGCATAGTGTTCGCTTGTTGCGACCGAAGTACTATCGGCGAGTCTAATCGTTGACTCTCGGCTTAACGATGGAATGCCAGACTCTCTTAGTTTTCTGCAGAGTGCCGAATTAATAAACGACGTCGTGGCCCTGGTATCAATTAATGCTTGAAATTCCTGATCCTCTACTATGACCGGGATGAAATGGCGTAGGTCGGTCGGTGCTAGTCTGGATATGACTGCTGAGGCTCCTTAGTGGCATTGGCAGTCTTTTGTCTTACGTCCATCCTCCCCACAAAACGAACAGAATAGCCGGAATGGTCGTCGGCATTCCTGCTTGCGGTGTCCCTTCTGCTTAGAGTTCCAGCATTGTGTTTCTCTATTGTACGGGACGATGGCTGGCGGCGGTCTTGCCGTAGCTGGGGAATTGAATGTGGACTGCATATTTCAGCTTCGGTCTTCTTGTTTGATAAATTCGAATTTCTCGGCTAGCTCCATTAATTCCTCCACTGTCTTAAAGTCGCGTCGGCGGATGTAAAGTCTGTACTCCAGCCGTAGGCTGTCGTAAATACGCTCCAAACTTTCGCTGACGGTCATTCGGGGATGTTGGTGGATGAGATATTGTATGACCATGATAAGTTCTTGCGCCTTTTCTCTAGGGCCTTGTTTTCGTCTCCATATCTCATCCTTCAGTTTGGACAGGTAGCGTGCCAGTAAAAAATGTCGGAGGAACTCGGGTTGGAATTGGTCCCCTGGTCGCAGGTTGTCGCGTTTAATTCGGAGCCACTCCAATGCTCTTCCTCTGAGCATTTCTGGGAGGGTCCTAACCAGGACATCGAATGGGACATCATAGCATCGGGCTAATTCTTCGATTCTTTCTACGGTCTTGAGAGCATTCGCGTTGGGTTCGAAACGCAACCCCCACTTGCGGACGGTATTCATGGTCTCGGCTTCATGACTCTGACCTATCCTGGGTGGTTCTGGCCGGTAGCTGCCGTTTGTCGGTGCGGTATTCGGAGGTACGGTGAAAGCCGGCTGCTTGGGGTCAGTTCGGGAGTCGGATGTGCCAGTTGGTTCCACCTGAGGAACAGGGACGAAGATATTCTTATGAATGAGAGTGCTTCCGACTATCGGTTTGGTAGCCTCCACGTCTGGATACTCTCTCGTTGTCACCCGCTCCTTCCATTTCTTGCTCAGATCTTGTGTGGATCGACTCGTCCGTGCCTGTTTTAAATGGTCGCTAAGTCGTTTTTTTTTTAACTCACTCACAGGTCCAGTAGCATCCAAGCCTCGATTCTCCATTAAATGAAAAATGAAAATGAACGGACTTCACTGGTATGACTCTGGCTGGAGGGGGCTGGTTGACGGGTCTGCCTGGATCAGTCGAATGGGCTGTCAGGATTTTCGCTGAAGTACGCTGGGTTTTGACGGTCGGTCGGGAACGGATTGGTTGACCTCGATTGAGGTCCCTGCTCGGGCGCCAAAATGTAAGGGTCTTTTTTATTGTCTATAGCTGAGGTTTCGCTAGTCGGTTCCAGGATGTGCACAAAGAAGAGGATAACTCTGTGTTTGCGAAGTCTTTATACACCAGTTTTCCAAGTACCTCAAAAAGTACTGCCAAAAAGAACCGCGATGCGTTAAATGCGCCGGTGAACATCTTTCGACAGATTGCAATGTCAGAAATCAGGCTCCAGCGGTCTGCGCCAATTGTAGCGGAAGCCAACCAGCGAGCTACCGAGCTACAGAGTTACAAAAGCGGCATGAAGCTCCAAAGAAAAGTATTGAACAAAAGGGTCCAAGCCTAAAACCTACTAAAGCCCACAAACCAAAAACCCCTAACTCGACCAAGTTTACGGGATTGGTTAAAGAAAAGGTTCAAACAGCACAAGAAAACGTCGCTGGTCCAAGTTCAACCGGAAAATCTACACTTGGTGGTACGCCACACCAAGATCGTACGCTCAAGTCGCTTCACATGAAAGTAAGCAACAATCGGCCGCACCAGATTCTGTCTCTCAAATTCTAATTATGATCTTAGAAAAACTTGAGCAACAAACGAAAGTAAATCAAGTAATATTTAACAAATTCAGCGAGCTCGAGCTTAAGCAGTTTAAGAATATGGGAAACTCAATCAATATTATTACATGGAATGCAAACGGCCTTTTGCAAAAAATTGACGAACTAGAAGTATTCCTACGGAAGAATAATATAGACATATGCCTGATTTCGGAAACCCACTTTTAAAAGGGTTCGGCACCCAAAGTAAAAGGTTACGTCGACTATCACGCGCATCATCCTTCTAAAAATTCGAGAGGCGGATCTCTCTACATCAAAGATTCTACTCCAAAAACGCAGAAATAGAACTGGATTCAATGCAAATAAGCTCAATCTCCGTAAAATTGAGGCACTTAGATTATAACATCGACGGGAAAGCCAACATATTGGCCAACCGATAGAAATAAATTACCTGACCTTGTTGACTTCGTCATCGCCAAGGAGGTACCTCGTTACCTTACAAACGTAGAAGAACGCTTTGATCTCTGTTCAGATCACTCGGTAGTTCTTTTGAAAATCGGCGGAAGCCTAGTGAAAAAGGAAAGAGCGCCTAGATTAAGTAACAATAATACCGACTGGGACGGCTTTAGAAAATACTGTAAAGAAAACATAACCACTCAAAACGCCACTTGAAATAGAAGACGAAATAGAAAAACTCGTGAGAGTTATACAGAGCGCTGCGTGGAATAACACTTCTTTTCGGAGATCCGACCTATCGAACAGATATGCGAAAAGAGGAGAGCGCGGAAGAGATGGCAACGTTCGCGAGCATCCCCGACTAAGACCATCTTGCCCCACTATTCTAACAAACTGAAGCACGAACTTCAAGACTTTAAAAGTCGCGAGACTACTGCTTACCTCGAAAGTTTGACTGCCGATAAAGGTTCGAACTTCTCTCTTTGGAAAGGAGTGAAGTCCATTAAGAAGCCTATAGTACATTCTGCGCCATTAAGAAAAGCCAACGGTGAATGGGCAAGAGAAGACAAAGAAAAAGCGGATTTATTTGCAGATTACCTAGAAGAAACATTCAAACCGTTTGACGGGGAACCGTTGGTCGAGGAGCTCAATTCCTATGCGGTACAAGATAATTATAGAATAAAAACCATGTCATTGGCTGAACTTCATCAAACGATAAATAATCTGAAGAAGAACAAAGCACCTGGCAACGACTTAATTACTAGCGGAATTCTAAAGGAGCTACCGAAAAAAGCTTTGGTCAAGCTACTCTATATCATTAACGCCTCCATGAGAATTGTATACGTTCCAAGGTCATAATGGTTCCAAAACCAGGAAAATGTCCGAACAACAAAAAGTCATACAGGCCTATTTCGCTACTGCCGATAATATTTAAGGTATTCGAGAAACTGTTGCTTAAAAGGTTGCAACCAATCATCCGGATCACCAATTCGGATTAAGAAAAAAGCATTCATCAATCGACCAGGTCTATCGAATAACAAACAAAATCGAAAAAGCTCTGGAAGCGAACAAGATCTGTACTAGCGCTTTTCTCGACGTATCGCAAGCCTTCGACAAGGTATGGCACGAAGGCCTGAAGTACAAGTTAAGGCTAAACTTTCCAGAAAAATTCTATAGAATCTTAGAGTCTTACCTTGAAGACAGAATTTTTCGCGTAAGGTACGAAAATGAGTACTCGGAATTCAAAGAGATAAATGCCGGTGTCCCGCAAGGAAGCGTTCTCAAGCCAATATTATTTTTGCTTTATACAAGAGACATTCCCCACGATGAGGGAACAATTTTAGCTACGTTTGCTGATGACACTGCTATTCTCGCTATTGATACGACAATTGAATTATCAACAGGGAAATTTCAGCGCGCTTAAGATAAAATATGCGACTGAACGAAGAGCTGGCGAGTCGTCCTTAACGAGACTAAGTCAACGCATCTTAACTTAACTTATAGAAAGATAAACAACAAACCTTTATTCATTAACTCCGTACAAATCCCGTACTCAAATGAAGCGAAAAATCTAGGAATGACTCTAGACGCAAAACTTAAATGGAAGCCGCACGTTGAAAAGAAACGCGACTGGCTCGAAATCAGATTAAGAGAAATGAATTGGCTTATCGGAAGATTTTCCAAACTAAGCGTATATAACAAGCTGCTTTTGTATAAGCAAGTGCTAAAACCATCTTGGACGTACTAAACAAAGCAATATATCTACTTTAGAAACTTTTCAAAATAAGACCCTCAAAGCAATCGTTAATGCTCCATGGTTCATAAGAAATAGCGATCTACACCGAGATCTTGGAATCGCAACCGTGACTGATGAGGTAACAAACTTTGCTCGCAAACTTAGTACTCGACTTCGCGGACATTGCAACAATGAAATTATCCGAACTTTGGATCAGACAAATCTTACGCGCCGACTACAACGAATGAGACCGTTGGATCTAGCAGCATAAGATGAAACCGCATAACTTGACGGTATAGTAGTAGCTTTCGTTGGAAGGCAGCCTGCCACGCGCGACTAGTACAGAAGCTTAAACTACTTGTTAAGGAAACTAGTTGTAGTCTAACGGAAAATGGGAGGTTTTTTACTGAGTAAAAGTCTCACACTACTATGAGCACGCGCGGCCGGTCCTCGTAGTGCCTATGAAGGTTTTTCCTACCAACGAACAAAAAAAAAACAGTTTTCTTATTTCAATACGAATAATTGACTCTTTCTCTGAGTATGTCAAGTGAATAGACGTGTTATAATTAGCTCCTGACTGATTGTTACTTATTAATACTTTAATTAGCTCCTGATTAAAGTATTTGATTAACCAGCCCAATATATAAAATAGTAAAAGTGCGAGTTTGTAAGTATACATCCTTGACCAAAATAGTATTGAACCCTCAAGTAATCAATAAGTTGAAAACAATCAACCGCAGTGAAATTAATTTTCTTTGTCTCCGCTTCAACTACCTTCTTTAATCACTATGTCCACGACACGCCAACAAACACTCAAAGATAAATCTGCAACTACACCCGCATCAACTCCAGGTAAGTCACAAGCAGTAAAATCATTGAAATCAAACACTGATAAAAACCATCTATATCCGACCAGCTTCGCGATCTTGAATCAAGTCTTATGAAAAAATTCAAATCACTTCTTTATGAACTTGAGTGCAATTTCAATAAAAAACAAGTTAAATTAAGTATAAAACAAGTGGAAAAGTGCAACAGTGGATATGCAAAAGCTTCAATCCATCTACGACGGATTGCAAAATAACCGACCATACCAAAAAGAAAACTGCCACGCCTCCAAAAAGTGGGCGGGATATAAAAATATAACTGTTCAATGCTTTATACTAGGTGGTTGCATACATTTTGGCCTAAAGCTCCGCCATTTTAACTAAAAAAATCACTTTTTTTAACGCCACGCCCACAAAAGTGGGCGGAGGCACATACAATATGTACATAAAAGTTAGAAAATGCTAGTATCTACAGCTTTTGTCAATAATTTTTTGTCAAATTTTATATATATTTATTGAAAAACAGTCATTTTAAGTTAAAATCCCTTAAAAAGTGGGCGTGGTCAATGAAAAAGCTAAAATTTTTTGGCTACCTTAAAGACAATTATAAGGCAATGTTACGTACCAAAAATGAATGCGCTAGCTCCATTGTAACATAGCTAAAACTTGCAAAATGGATTTTTTTAAATTAGAGATGGTCGCACATACAGGCTTGTAGTGGGCGTGTTTGTGGGCGGATTCAGCTTATTTTCAAACTTGATCTGAAAGACTGGACTTCCAACCAACCCACAAATTTCAGCTCTCTGCCTTAAAATTTAAGGCCTAAAAGTTGTTTACATACGGACGGACGGACGGACGGACGGACATGGCTTAATCGATTCTCCTGTCGGTCCCATTCATATCTCTAAAAGGTCTTAGGGGTCTACGGTGATTATTTCACTGCGTTACAAGCTATACATCAAACTTAATATACCCTGGGTTGGGTATAAATATGCGATGCCATTGCTGCCCTTGATAGCAAGGTTCAACTCTTTGAAAGAAATTTGTCTGACCTTCAAGATGAAAATCGCAAGATGAGAGAGGAATTAGCAGACATACAACGCAAAGAGCGACTGCGTGACGTAATTGTAAGCGGTATTCCACAAACACCCAACGAAAGCCCTACTGAAGTGGTAAAAAATATTGCTGCTAAACTAAACCACCATCTTTCTCCTTATTTCGTTAGACTCTCGTATACAGACCAAAGTACACTACTAGCAGCTTTTCGAGCAAACAAAACCCTGTCACTGCAACACTACAGCTGCAGCCGCCTGATGACCGTTCGCCTTCTGCCTCGACATCGCGTGTGTACATCAACCAAAGCTTAACGCAAGAAAACAGCTCTTTATTAAGGCATGCACTTCAGTTGCGCAGAGAGGGTTTACTGTTCTCTGCAAAAACGCGCAATGGTTTGGTGTACGTAAAACAATACTCTTCAACTTTATATATTATTTCTTCTTCTACTATCACTCTCTCTACATTTTTCTTTCTTCCTTCCTTCCTTCCTTCTTATTTACTTTCATGAATTTGTAGTTGTTGCTTCTTTTATTATTATAATTGGCCTTGTCTATTATTACTTTACGCTTCTATTATTTGTTTATTTTGTTCAAGACGTTCAAACTTGTCTAGTGCTACTGGAGTTGCGGTGCGATCAGTCATTAATATTTTATCCTCTGCTCGTCACGGCTTAAAAATATGCTATTTGAACGCGCGAAGTTTAAGTATATCGAAAGTAGATTATTTAAGATATATTTTCAATTAAATGGGGGGTTGATATTATTTGTGTTACTGAGACTTGGATGAGTGCAGACCCAAACGATGAAGAAAATGACAATGACACCGATTTCTTTGATATACCAGGCTATAATCTTATTCCAAATAATAGGGTAACTGACACTACTGGTGGAGGAGTCCCGGTGTATTGCAACTCCTCTCTTTAATATAAAATATTAAGGAAATTGGAGGGAAGTGTTGTAGAATATCTTCTGCTGGAAATAAGTGACTGCAATTCAAAATGCCTTATTGGTGTTGCATACAATCCAAATCCAAACCAATGTCACTCCCCAGAGCCACTGATTTCGGCAATCCTTGAGTTCACTGCTCTGTATGAGGATATAATTATCTGTGGTTAAAACGACGGCAAAGCACGTCGACTGTTAGACTATGCGGCTTCAACCGGCCTTACTGTTGTTAATTCCCATGCTACACGATTTAGTCCAGGGGATCCCCCAAGTCTACTTGACGTTTTTATGGTGTCAGATCGATATAATGTCCTACTTCAGGATCAGCTGCCTCTTGCTGACATATCTGATCATGATTTGTTATTTTGTACGTACAATGTGAACTTGTCTCGTTCCCTTAACCATCTACATATCAATTTAGAGACTTCTCATGTGTTGACAACAGTATCTTGCAGTTGAATGCCAGTCTTTTCCCATGGAGACATTGTTATTTCGCCTCGAATTTCGCCTTTCGCAAAAGTAAACTTTTCGTAAACGCAAAAGTGGACAACTTGCAAACCCTCTTGCTGGACCTTTTTAACAGACACGTTCCATTGAAAACAGTGGCGATAAACAATAAAAAGTGCCCGTGGTTTTCGCCTGAGGTTCACAATGCCATGAAGACTCGCAGCAAATTGTACTCTAAATGGAAACAAAGGCCGTCAAGTTCAAATTGGGAGATATTTAGTCGTGCTCGAAACTTTGCAACGTTTGTTACTCGAACAGCGAAAAAAATATATTTTGTATCAAAGTTGAACCCCAGCAAAAATATTTAAAAAAATACTTAATTTTTTTTTCATTTGTTTTAAAAATTTTGAGTATGACAATTATTTGTTTAAGGAATTTTTTTTTTAAATTCTGCTTTGCGGCTAAACGGGTGTAATAAACCCCCCTGCAATACAATTTTTTTCTTGTCTCGACCCAACCTACACGTTTAAGATTTTGTCACAACTAACAGGGTTCATATTCAGATTACAGCGTGACTGAATCACCCTATATACGAAAATATTTAATAAAGTTTTAATAATATACCTATTTAATAAATACCGTTTATAAGAATGCATATGGAATATGACCACGCCCACATAGGGACCCCAATCACAAAACACTTAAGCAGGAATACAGCACACAAAATTTCAGCGTCCTGCGAAAATTTTCATTTTTTTATTCCTATAAGTAAAGTAGGAGTGCATGTGGGCGGATTTTTTAAAAATGTTAAACATGTTTACTACTTCAGAATCTTAAAATTGCAAATTTGAAGTTCTTAACTCATTTAGTTAGGGCCTTGAGACATACGGAAGGACGGACGAACCGGACATGGCTTATTTGACTCACAATTCGGTCTCCATAAATTTAAGTTTAATGCCTTAGAAAAATTGGTCAGAAGTAGCAATGTCAGAAAATCGTCATGTAAGAAAATATCATAATAAAGGAAAAGTGTTCCTACCTTCCGTCCACCTAACGAATTTTTTGATGTTCCATAGTTGTACACTTACGACCTACCCTAGATAATAATTATAAGTAAAGAAAATAGAGTTAAGGAGCAAGGTATAAAAAAGTTTATTTCAGTATTCGAACTACTTTTCTAGTGCAAAAAAACAGTTTTAGTAGGAACATATTTGACCTACCAAACTTAACCATTTAAGCATTGGTAATTAACATATTTTTGAGTGATATGAATGCTCAAGATTAAATACGACTGCTACAATAAAAACCGTAACTGAATTATTATAATTTTATTTTTCGTTCAAAATAAAATTATTATTATTTTATTATGAATGAATTGGTAATTAAAAAAAAAATACGCTACCATTCAGAATACACCTACGACCTACCTACTTCAAAACACAAAAGAAAAAAACTTAATGGGAAGGGACAACAAGCAACCCCTTTGAAACTTGAAATGTACACATAATAATTAGCACACAAATTCCAATCATACGCTCCAACCTCAAAGTGCCGTGCGTCGTGTGACGAATTTAATACTTGTTGTGGTGAGGACTTAATTTTTTTTTTTTTTTTTTTAATTGCACTATCAGATCTGTGATGTAGGGTGCTTAAAGCAAGCAGCAACTACAAGCAGAAAATTGCAAAGCGAAATATTGCTTACACAGGCTCATCAACTAGTGCAGGTGTTAGTGGTTAATGTAACGATCACTTAACACATACACAAATACACAAAAATTAAGAAAATAGGAAAAAAGTAATAAAATAGATACACGTAAAGAAAGAAAATTACAATTGTTTAAGCAGCTTTTTCAGTGTCGCTTTGTCAATATTAAAATCAAGAACACTACTATATAAATTGTACAGGGTACTCATGCGTGTAATAGGCTCATGCATGCCGTAATTCGATCTATGATTCGGAACGTTTAACAGATTGATATTACGTAGGTTATAAGAGCCACCACGAAATTTTAATTTGAAAGAGGACAAGAGGTCAGGTGCGTCAATGTGACCTAACAATATTTGCTGAATAAAAACGAGATCGGTGTTAATACGTCTTTGAGACAGGCTCTGCAGATTAAGTAATTTTAGCCTCTGGGAATAAGGTGGAAGGTGAAATGGATCTTCCCAAGGAAGGCCTCTTAGAGCAAAGCGGATAAATCTCCTCTGAATAGCCTCAATCCTGTCAGCATAACAAATTTGGGATGGTGTCCAAACCTGTGAAGCATATTCGAGGTGTGGCCTAACGAAACAATTGTACAGCGAAAGAGTTGCATAAGGATTATTAAATTCCTTAGCCCATCTTTTAATAAACCCCAGCATACAGTTAGACTTGTTAACGACATGATTAATGTGTTCGGAAAAAGTAAGATCGGAGCTAAAGAAAACACCAAGATCACTAAATCGAAAGACACGACCAAGGATGTGGTTGTTTATTGTATATGAGAACTCCGTCGGCGTACGTTTTTTTGAGAACGTCATAACCTGACACTTATTTGGGTTAAGTGTGAGTCCATTTTTATCACACCAGATGGTGAAAGTGTCGATGTCTGACTGCAAAAAACTATGGTCCGACACTGACTTTATTGTTTTTGATATTTTCATATCATCGGCATATGCAAGAATATCACTATGTTTCACACTTGACGGGAAATCATTAATTGAGAGTATAAAGAGAAGAGGACCCAGATGGCTCCCTTGGGGAACACCTGATACCGCGGAAAAGATATTTGATTTAGTCCCTCTGAAATTTACTTGATAAGTTCTCAAGTGAAGATAAGATATAATCCAAGATATGAAATTAGGTGTGAAACCTAGCGATGTAAGTTTAAAAACAATAATTTCATATGAAATTAGATCAAAAGCTTTTGAAAAGTCTGTGTAAATACAGTCAACTTCAAATTGACTCTCCAGAGCGTTGGTACACTTGCTGTGAAAGGACACGAGGTTAGTGACAGTGGATCTGTTTCTCACAAAGCCATGTTGTTCTCTACAAATGATATTGCGACAGAAAAAGACAAGACTATCACAAACAACTTGCTCGAAAAGTTTAGGTATGGATGATAGCTTTGCAATTGGTCTGTAATTTGACACATTTATCTCCTACTATCTTTTAAAACAGGGGTTATATACGATAGCTTCCAAGCGTTTGGAAAAATTCCAGAAGAAAGCGACAGCTTAAATAGATGTTGGAGGGGAAAGGCAAGTATATCCTTACATTCTTCTAACAAAATAGGTGGAATCCCGTCTGGTCCTGCAGAACAATCCTCTTTAAGATTAGACATAAACTCTTTAATAGACTCAAAAGCAACTGGTATTCCATTAAAGCTGACTTGTGCTGAATGCATAAGATATTGAAAGTATTCCGTGTCGACAGGAAACGGACCATCTCTGAACGATTTAGAAAAGTTGTGAGCGAAGAAATTACAAATCACGGCAGGGTCATTAGATGAGTTATTGTTATACGTTAAATTCGCTGGATATCCATCCGTCTTTCTCTTCGAATTGACGAATTTCCAAAATTTATATGGATTAGATTTAAATGATGCTCCCATTTGAGAGATATAATTGTTATATAGATAGTCCGAAAGAGCTTTGAATTCCTCAAAAATTACTATAAATCTTTCGAGGTCTGTATGATTTAAACTTTTTATATATAATTTCCAAGCCTTGTTTCGTTTGTTACGCAAGGATCTAAGTTCACTAGTATACCAGGGACAGCCACAAATTTCGTTTTTCTTTAATTTTCTAGGAATAATATTACCTATGGAGGTATTCAAAATAGAATAAAAATTATCCACGCAGTAGTCTACATCAGAAGAGTTCGCAACGTTAGAAATACCTAACCTGGTTAGCTCTTCTGAGAGGGCGTGAAAGTTAGCCTTTTTTGAAATCAAAAATGTATGAACGATCATATGAATTATTATTCTCATGAATGAGACCGTTCAAGTCAAGAAATACATCCAGTGGTGGATGGTGAGTATCTATTTTAGTAATGTTGCATGTGGACTTACAGGCAACAGTACTAACAGCGTCTGATGAAAAGATTAAATCGAGAATTCGATTATTAATATTTTTGATACAGCTTATTTTCTGTAAGTCAGAGGAAAGAATATTGTCTAGTTTATTAAGTGCCGTTTGAGCAGAGGAAACACATGGAATAAAATACGTACTATCGTCTGAAGGTACCCATTTTAGAGGACTAAGGTTAAAGTCACCAATTAGGAGAACAGTACTATTGCAACATAAAAGGCTGAAAATATAATCAAGGGCTTTTGCTAGCTCCGAGTATATTTCAGCAGAGCTATCGGGAGGGATATATGTGTTTACAACATATACAAAATAAGGCTTGAAATCAAGTTTTACACATACAATTTCCATATTGACAGAAAAGGGGAAGGGAACTTTCGACGAAGTAATGTGTTTCCGAACAGCGGTGAGAACTCCTCCACCCAATGCTTTCAAATCGTCCTTATGACGATCTTTTCTATGCACTAGAAACTCATTATTAAAGAGCTCCGCGTCAGTAATACTAGCATTGAGCCAAGTTTCAGTCAAAACAATGACGTCATGAGGAAAAACCATTGAATTTTTAAATACATCTTCCGATTTGTGTTTGCTGCGGATCGATCGAACATTCTGATAGAAGCAGCTTAGCCTGCTGCTTAGTTTCTTGAAAAGATGTTTTGTTTGCTTTGTGGCTTAGCCTTTGTGGATCGATATGTGAATTCCTTGACCAGGGTGTTAGTTGGCCAGATTGTGCTGTTACAGATAGAGTCGAAAAGAGCGGGTGGGGATACTAATTTAAACGACGACACAAAGCTGTTTTGCTTACTGAGTTTCGTGCATTTGACAATAGAACCAGTAGAGATGATTTTTTGTGAAATCAGATGATGAACAACTTCATCAGCAGTAGTTTCCGGTTTAAGCCTAGAAACAAAGATTATTTTTGGCTTAGGCACAGATTGTAAAAAATTGGAGGGTAAGTTGGAAACAGAGGCTCTAATATCTTGAGAAGCACTACTAATTAACGGAGGCGATGAGTTTGAAGAGACCTCAATGATTGATTTCTTATTACGGGTCCTCAAGTTAGGACGTTTAGGCTCAATGTTAGATATAGTTTTAGTCTGGCGATTCGCGTTTTCCGAAAGGGGACTTAGCACAGTCAAAGGGGCTGCCGACGATGTGGAAGCGATATCGTCATTAGGTAATGACAGAGAAAGGCAAGGAGAAAGAGGAAGAACTTCTGTCGAGGTAGAGACGTCGATTTTCTGAGTGTTAAAAGATGAAGATAGGGGGTCAGGATCTGTTTCAGTGGCTGCATCAGTAGAATAACTGACACTGGAAAACGATGAGACGTTAGTCACAGCTGAATTAAAACTATCAAGCAAGTCATTGAAATTCTTCGACAGTTTTTTGATGTCATGCTTAAAGGGTGACAATTTGAAAGACAGTTGGGACAGGGAAATCTTACGACAAGGCTGACAATACCAGAAAGCTAGCTCAGATGAGTTGACTTTTTCAAGAAACGCGGCAGTTGAGCCAACGCATTTAGCATGAAAGTGGTTACCACAAGGACCATGGCAAGTATATAGAGGGGCATTGATTTTGCTATCGCAACATTTTCCGGCTGAACAGGCCATTTCGAGAGAAAAAAATGTTTGGTATTAAAAGGACCTAGTAACGAATAATTCGAAAGTTAAAATATTTTGAACAAACCACTACGCAAAGAAATAAAAAAAAAAAAAAAATCTTCGAAACAACCGCGGGATTAGAACCTAGACTTTCGGAGAATATCAACTTCGTCAACCTAACACCCTACCTTTGCGCCACTAAGTCGCTTAAAGTTCGCTGGAGAAAACAAGGAGATGAAAGTATATTATAAGCTATATTTAATTTAATGGTACAGTGAAAGCTTTAGACAGAGATAGTGATTTACTGGAAATTAGTGTAAAACAGCGTGTGGTAAAACATATAAGAGTTGAGAAAATAATACGTATGTATGTGTTAGAAAGAACTTAGGTGAGTGCAGTTTTGAAAAGCTTTAGGGAGAGGAGTAAATATAATAAAAAAAAAACCGCTTACCACTAAGCAGGGAAAGAATAAAAATTCAATTTCACACAAGAAATTTTTAATTATCATGCACAAATTACACAAACTATAGACTGCAGAGAAGAGATTCTAGAAGAAGAAATACAGTGTGCATGCAAAAACGTAGGTATACAAAAATTTAACAGGTAAAATCAAAGAAAATAAACAAAAAAAAAAAAACAATTGCACGGAGCACTTTGTAATAACAAGACTGTAGACCACAAGACTGATTAATTAATGCAACACGTTTGGCCTGGCTTGGTCAAATCAATGTTTTTTAGTTGTAATTTACTTAGCTTTGGCGCAGAATAGAGTTCTTGCTTCAGAGGAAGGTAATTTTGTTAGTGTTTTCTGTGTTGTTGGCTGACAAAACTGTGACGACATGGCGCAAAATCGATGACGAATGGAGCGGCATGATTTAAATGCTCCACAACTTCATGCAACAGAATGGTCTTTTATATTCGGTATAGGTTGGATAAAAGCGTTTTATTTTTGAATGATGTTGATGTTTAAACTGCGCTGTTGATGTAGTTTTTCTTTGGAATTGAAATAATGACACTTGCGCAGTGTTGTCACGTTGCGAATACATAAACGGCTCAATATTTCTTCATTAAATCTGAAATATGAATAATAAATAAATCTAAGTTAAAAACGACAAGCGAAGCATTCTAATTTGCGCCCGGTGCGGCTGCTCCACCTGCTCCAATGCAAGGTCCGGCCCTGGGTAAATACCATTCGTTCTTTGAAGTCCAATGCTATTGGTGAGGATGGTGTACCAACTCGTTTTGTGAAGATGATCTTACCACATATCATTAGTTCTCTTACACACATATAAATTTCTGCATCACAGATTTTAAAATCTTAATATCAGGTATGCCAATATCAGGTAACCAATTATTGATTATGCTACTGTTGTTTACTGCAAGCTTGATTCCCGTTCGCAGAATAAATTGTTGCGTTTAATGACATGGTTAGGTATGTGTATGGGCTGCGTAGGTATGATCACATCTCACACTGTCACAAAGTGGCTCTTGGTTGTACTTTCCAAGATTTCCTTAAAATAAGATGCCTTTTGTTTATGCACAAGATCATAAACAACAGATCTCCAATGTATCTGTTTGAAAAACTTCAATTTGCTCAGTCCTCCAGGACATTTAATATTATATCGCCAATAAACATTAATGTTTATCACAATAAACATTAATGTACCTATATACCAGGCACGAGGAGTGACTTTTCGGGAAGCGGAAGCACTCAGTTGTAAAACAAAAAAATAAAAGCCAAAATTTATAATATTTAGCTTTTTTTTATTAAAATTAAAATTACTCCAGTAGACCCCAACGCACTGTCTTTTTAACCATCATAGCCATAATTACACACACACGTGAAGATCACAGTTACCTTTTAATTTTCCCCTTCGTTTAGAGAAATTGGACTCATTGGCCTTTTGGTAGATACAGACAGCTGAAAATAACTCAAATAGTCTACCTGCAAATTTCAATAATGAACCCACTCAACTCATTCCTCACTAATGGGTCGAATGGGAAAATATTGAATGGATTCTAATTTGATTTTATGAGTTGATTTCTGTAAGAATGCGAATTTGGAAAATGCATGGATGGCGTTCATTCCAGAAGGCAATGCTTTGCGTATAGCAAATAATGGAGTGATGTTGTGGGCATTCTCTGGTAGGTTAGTGTAGTAGTGGGAGAGTGGGCCGTCGTAGAGAGATATTCAGTGTTGTCAGCTATTAGAAAGAGTTGTATGGGTTGTGTCGTTATTTATCCTGAGTGATTTAATAACAAGAATGCTTTTCCAAATGAGTCGAAGATTTGGAATATATTGTAATGCCTTGAAGTGATTTTTTGGCTACGGAAGCACTCATTCAACTCATTATATGGACACTTTGTCCCTGCTACATTCCTACTTCCTTCAAAATCTCTTGTCTATTCCTGCACTTTTTTAATTTTCATAATCTACTCCTTAAACTTCTTTCCTCTATCTAATCCCTTTATAAATAAGTACTTAAATCGAATTTTGTATTAAAGTTTGTATTAAGTTTTTATATTTGTATCTAATTTAACATTTTCTTCCGCTACTTTATGTTCTATAAAAGACCAAGTCTAATTTGTACAATGAAAAAAAAAAAAAAATACACTTTATTGTCTTAGTTATGTTACTAACATAACAAACTTAAGTACTAAGTGGATTCGGCTCAGTCACCAGAAAATTAAATGGACTCGGTCACACGACCGGAAAGGTAGACTCGGTTCGAAAACCAGAAAAGGACTCAGCACGGATGCCGGAAAATATCAAAGTACTCGGTCCAAAGACCGGAAAGGTGAACTCGGTTCGAAAACCAGAAAGGACTCAGCACGGATGCCGAAAAATATCAAAGTACTCGGTCCGAAGACCGGAAAGGTGGACTCGGTTCGAAAACCAAAAAGGACTCAGCACGAATGCCGGAAAATATCAAATGACTCGGTCCAAAGACCGGAAATGTGGACTCGGTTCGAAAACCAGAAAGCGACTCAGCACGAATGCCGGAAAATACAAAGTACTTGGTCCAAAGACTGTAAAGGTGGACTCGGTTCGAAAACCAGAAAGGACTCAGCACGAATGCCGGAAAATATCAAAGGACTCGGTCCAAAGACCGGAAATGTGGACTCGGTTCGAAAACCAGAAAAGGACTCAGCACGGATGCCGGAAAATATCTACCCGTTTTGACTCTGTACTCACTCCTCCAGAGTGCAACTCAAGGCTGGAACTGGATTAAAGCTTTAATCCTCGGTCGGTCGGTTGGCGGTCAGTGGGTTCCAAACCTGTGGGAGAGAAGAGTAGAATTTATGTTGGTTTGGTCAGGCAAACATCAAAAAGTATGCCGTGTTGGCAAGAGTGCTCATTGAATAATTCAAGGTGGCTTACTAGCTATACAAGCGTTCAAGACCAAGCGCAACTCTCCTATATTTCCATCACCGACGCTCTACTAGAAAGGTTTTCCACGGAAAGAAAGCGTGAATTATAAAAACGAGTGAATGGGAGAAATAAAAAATAAAAGTATTTTCTTCATACACTATTATTGGCAACGATGAGTCTTGTGCGGTGCCCACACTTTCTACCCATCTTTCTACTCACTACCCAGTGCAGGCAGCACTACAAACGTTTGCGTATATCGGGAATTTATTATTGAGATAAATCATTCGTATGCAGGGTAAATGACTACAGACGGCGGTTGGTATATTAAGGTATTATGTGACGAAACACTTCGTTACAACACGAACCACACCCCTTCACCCGCAATCAGATGGAATGGTAGAACGCTTTAACAAGACCCTTAAGGAACATTTTTCCAAAGTCATGGACATGAATTAACGGAATTGGGATCGGCGAATACCCTTGTTCCTAATGGCCTACCGAAATGGGATTCATAGTACAACTGTTTATACTCCATCTGATGTTCTTTTTGGACCCGGCTACCCAGTGAGCTGAAATTCGGATTTCCTATAGAAGAACCAAAATGCGAAGAGGACTACGTAGTGTATCTCAGAGAAAGGATCAACGACATACACCAAAGGACCAGAAGAAATATAAAAATTGCGAGTGAGCGACCAGATATGATGCTAGGGCAACGGCACCGGAATTCAACGTGGGAGACCTAGCGTGGCTCTACAATCCCCTTCGTAGAGAGGGAAAATCGCCGAAGTTCCAGCAGAACTGGGAAGGTCCCTACCAAGTCGTTACGCGAATTATTAATGAAGTTTTTCGAATTCAACGAGGACCAAGAGCGAAAATAAAAATTGTCCATGTGGATCGGCTAAATTGTAATAACGGAAACAATTTTTTTTTTTGAATACTAGGGTGGACGGAGGCTAAAACTCCAAAATCTTTCAAAGATACCAATACGCCCACTGTAGCAGGTATATAATACCGAAGTAGCCGATATTGGTTATGCCCGATTTCCACGTGCTAAAAAACCACCCATTTATGAGAGACACTATGAAACTGCCAGAACGCACTTCATAGTAGTAAATTTTCGCTCTCTCATAATACTTATTGACTACAACTCAGTTAACTTAACAAGTAGCTTACGCTTCCGTAGTGTTAATCGCATTGAATAGGTTGCTTTCCAGTGAATGCACCCACTAAGCCGTTCATTCATGCGGCTTCACCCTACGTCGCTAGATCGAACGGTCTTATTCTTTGCAGTCGTCGCACGTTGTTTACATCGTTAAGAGTACGGATCATTTCATTGTTGCAATGAACATGAAGGCGAGCATTTAGCTTTCGAGCAAAGTTTGTAACTTCTTCGCTCAGGGTAGCTATTCCTAAATCTCTGTGAATATCACAATTCCTAATATACCATGGAGCATTCACAATTGCTCTTGGTGTCTTGTTTTGGAAAGTCTGCAACATGGACATATTGCTCGGCTTGGTACAACCCCAAAGTTGTATACCGTATGTCCAGGACAAGACTTTAACACCTGCCTGTACAAGAGCAGTTTGTTATATATGCTTAATTTCGAAAATCTACCGATAAGCCAATACATTTCCCTGAGCCTAATCTCGAGCTCGTCACGCTTCTTCTTTACGTGTGGTTTCTACCTTAGTTTAGCGTCCAGTGTCATCCCTAGATACTTCGCTTCATTTGCATAAGGTATTTGTGCAGAATTTATGAACAGAGGTAAATTGTTAACCCTTCTGTAAGTGAAATTCACATGCGTAGACTTGTTCTCGTTTAGAGCGATTCGCCAAGTCTTCGTCCAGACACAAATTCTGTCCAATGCTCGTTGGAGGTTTCTCGTTGATGACTCGATTGATTCACCTGTTGCCAGGATTGCCATATCGTCCGCAAACGTGGCCACGACAGTCTCGTCATCTAGAGGTATGTCTCTTGTGTAGAGCAGGAACAGGGTCGGACCGAGGACGCTTCCCTGGGGTACGCAAGCCCGAATTTGCTTGAAACTCTTGTATTGCTTGTATTTACTACTACACCTAACATGAAAGAGTATATATATATATATATATATATAGAGTGGCGCAACAGCTCGAGGTGAACCAGGGCCAACTTCTCAACAATGTATGCTGGTGTGCTGATTTCTTTACATACAAGGGGACCTACAATTTTTTGCCGAATCCGAACGGCACTTTGAGAAGTTTTTCAAGACAAATGATACGCTCGGAGGGCTTGTCAGACCCTCGCGGAGATGGGGACCGTGAAAAAGAACAAGTCTTTTTTTTTTCAGGTGACGATGGCAGGAACATGAAAGAGTCTGCTTTCAAGATAATTTTCTATTATTTTTAAACATGTCTTCCGGCAAGTTTTGCCGTAGCTTATATTTCAAGTCTTCGTGCCATACCTTGTCGAAGGCTTGCGATACGTCGAGGAAAGCACTTGAACATATTTTTTTCACTTCTAAGGCTTTTTCAATTTCATGCGTTATTCTGTAGACTTGATCTATTGTGGAATGGTTAGGTCTGAAACCGAATTGATGATCCGGGATCAAGCGTCTTTCTGCAATTATTGGTTGTAATCGCTTCAGCAAAAGTTTCTCGAATACTTTCGATATTATCGGCAGAAGCGATATGGGCCTATAAGATTTTTTATCATTTGCGCATTTCACCGGTTTTGGAAATGACTTCATAATGACTTCAGCAACTTTCCATTGTCTTGGAACGTATAGAAGTCTAAGAGAAGCGTTTATCATATAAAGTAGCTTGACTAATGCCTTTTTTGGTAGCTCTTGCAACATTTCGCCAGTGATCAGGTCGTAACCCGGGGTCTTATTATTTTTAAGTTTGCTTATTGTCTGTCGGAGTTCAAGTAACGAAACTTTTTGCATTCTAAAGCTATCAGGTTCCGCGTTGTTCTTTTGAACGTCAGCCAACGGCGGACCGTTGAAAGGCTTGAATGTTTCTTCAAAATGTTTAGCAAACAAATTCGCTTTCTCTTTGTCTTCTCTTGCCCATTCGCCGTTAGCTTTTTTAATTGGTACCGAGTGGATTATAGGCTTCTTGATAGACTTAAATGCTTTCCACAGCGAGTAGTTTCAGGTCCTATCCGCCGACAAGCCTTCAAGGTATTCAGTGGTCTCACGATTTTTAAGATCTTGGAACATTCCTTTCAGTTTGTTAGAGAGGTGGTTCAAGAGGGTTTTGTGTGGGGGAGCTCTCGTGCCTTGCCATCTCCTACGCGCTCTTCTCTTTTCACGAATCAATTCTTCGATTTCGAGCGGATATATTTTACGTACATGCCCGTCGGTGCTAACTGCGTTCTTTTGGGACGAATTGTTGTTGCAAGCAGCGCTCTGAATTGCTTCAATAAATTTGTCAACTGCGGTTTCTAACTCGAAAGGAGTTTTCAATGGCACATTCAAGCCAACACCCTCCTTACAGTCCTTTCTGAAGGCGTCCCAGTTCATGTTTTTGCTAGCTAAACTAGGAGCTCTTTCTATTTTCGCCAGTCTTCCACCCATCTTCAAGATTACTCCTGAGTGGTCTGAGCAAAGATCATAACACTCTTCAATTCGCGTAAGGTATTTGTACCCTGTAGCGATGAAAAAATCGACAAGGTTTTTTATTCCTATCGGTGGCCGGGCTTTTTATTCCTAATTCTATTCCTAATTCCAGGCTTTTTATTCCTATCGGTTGGCCAATATGCTTACCCGTGGAGATAAAGTCCACCCCACGCTTCATACTATTTTTGTACAGTAATCTGCCTCTTGTTGAATTGCAACGTGAGCCCCAAAAAGTATGCTTCGCGTTAAAGTCACCCCCAATGATAAAATTGAACCCAATGAAGTCATACATACGATCAAGATCGTCTTCCACCAGTCTATATCCTGGCGGGAAATAACAAGATGCAATGTTATAATCTAAACAGTCAATTTTTACAGAAACTGAACTGATCTGCATAGAGTCTAGCCCAACTTCTGTGTTCTTGAAGTGCTTTATGCAGTTCTTAATGTAGAGGGAGGATCCTCCTCTCGAATTTTGCGAAGGGTGATGTGCGTGATAGTCATTGTAACCTTTAACTTTGGGTGTAGACCCGTTTTTAAGGAGAGATTCCGTAATCATGCAAATATCAATATTGTTTTTCCGTAGAAATACTTCTAGTTCGTCTATTTTATTCAGAAGGCCGTTTGCATTCCATGTTAGTATTTTAAATAACTGTTTCATATTCATGTTCTCTTGTAATTTTTTCGAGGCTTAAACTCGAGCTTGCTCAGTTTGTCAAATATAACTTTGTTGGTTTTAGTATGATCCTCAAGTTTCTCCAAGATTACAGCGAGGATCTGAGACACTGCATCTGTTTTTTGCGATCTTGCCTTGTTTTCGTTTGCCGCAACCTGTGCGTATGATTTCGGTCCGAGCAATGGTGGTTTCTCCGCTGCACTTGAACTGGCGCCGCTCTTTTGTGGAGCTTTTACGCCTTTTGTTGACGCCTCCTTCCAATCTCGCACTTTTGATCGGCTTTGGCTTCTTTGGAGTGTTTAGCTTAGGAGTTTCAGCAGTTTTTGGACGTCCTAGGCTTTGATTCTGACCTCTAGTATTTTCCTTAAGAGGTTCTCGTCCCTTTTGCAGCTCTATGGCTACTTCGCATCCTCGATAGTTTGCGGGGTGTTTTCCGTGGCAATTGGCGCAAACTGCTGGAGGTGTTTTCCGGCACAATTCACGCAACGTGGTTCTTTTTGGCAGTAGGAAACAATGATGATGTGCTTGTTCGGGACGAAACAAACTAGATGGGAGACAATGTGATTTGGCGATAAAAATGTTTTCGATTCAATTTATTATGGGACACCCGCTATAATTAAAATATCCCGAAATTTCCCCACCAGTGGAGACTTTAGTGAACACAACGAATTCCAGTCGTCAAACTCCGTCCTCCATCTAGCGTGATGTAGAAGTTTCACAAATCGTCATAATTATTGTATAAATAGCCGATACCCGTTGCATAGTTTTTCATTTTTGATTCGGAATAAATTCCGAAACAAATTCCGTGCTCCGATTTTGATTTGGAAACAGTATTTTGGGGTAAAGTCATTTGAACGCCAGTTCGCTGGACACAAGTTCACAAGTTCACAAGCACCTATACTCTCCTTAGTACATAGGTTACGCGATGCCAGCACGAGGAAAACTTCAAAGTTTTTTCAAATGCATCTCTTTATACCTAACGCATTATAATACCGCATGTGTATACCTATACATAAGATCTGTGTGCCAGTGCAAACAATCCCCAGAACCAAAAAATAAATAATCACCCAAAAATGATGGGCTATAGTTCGTAATGAAGAACCGCCCAAAAAAATTGTTAACATTTGCTCGAAATTTGAAGTAACTAAGTCTCCGAGTTATAATCCTCTAAAACCCAAAACTGAATAATAGCCCAAAATCCGATTTGGGCAATCGTGCATTGAATTTTTGCGATTATTGACTCTTTGGTTAAGGCGATTGTTCATAAAGAATTATCACCCAAAGAGTATAAAAAGAACAACTGTAATAATTAAAAAAAATGTAATCTTCCTTATGATACTATAAGAAGTCCGTTTCCCATTTTTGGACGGACCGCTAAAAACAACAGGTGGGTACCTCTTAATTACATAGGGATATCCATGTAATATGGGTACTTATGTATCTTACTTACGTGCTTGATAGATTTCGTTATGTATCAATAGAGTCAATCACTCACCCCATCCACTTACACAATCGTACCTACGCACCTTACCTACCTCATCATCATCATCATTTTCGAATGCCGCTTGTCCTTTAAAAGGGTCGCGGAGCGAGGGTGGCCAAATTGTCCTTCTATCTGTCACGATCCTCCGCCACCAACACAAGAGATTCCGGCGCAAATTGTAAAAATGAACGGAGTATTGGTTAAAAGAAAAATCATTAATCAATATTTAAAGCTTAACTAAACTAAAAAAAGCAGCATTTTTCTTTTTTAAGCCTTATACATCAAGAAAAAAATTTTCAAAAAAATATCCAGTATACCACTAAAAGTGTCTACCTTTAGCTACTTAAAAATAAATATTTTATTAAATTCGGTTTGGTATTTTGAAAGCAGCGTTTGCAAATGCATGGTAAAATTCCAAAAAAGTCTACTTTTTGCACCTCAATTCACAATAATTTAAACAAAAAATCAATTTTCTGCCATAACAGCTCCGAGGAAAAACATATGAAAATTCAATAAATAGAATAAAAAAATAAAAAAGTTAGTTCTAAGTACTGCCCCGCGATAGGATTCATACTGTGCCCAAATAATATTAAAAAACATTGTTTTTCCTACGCTAAAAACTTTTATATATACTTAAGTTAGCTTTAAATAATGAGCATATCTGTCTACATTCAATATAAAAATAATACTTTTTATTAGAATAAATTATCTTTAAAAATGAGGAAGTTTTCAGTCAATTTAATAGTACACCACCATAAATTTGTGCAGGGAACATACCCCTAAGTCACTAGGTGAAAAAAAGTCGCACATATACCTATGTGAGTCCCTGGGACTACTTTTGTAAAAAGTTGTTGCTTTTTAATATTTTGAATACATTTTTAAGCGAAAATACGTTTGTGCTTAAGATTTTAACTTCTCCTTGAGAGGATGTATTAATAATATTTCTAAAAAATTAGCTTTATCTAGGTTAAATTGGAGTAATTGTTAAAGTCTTAAAATGTTTTTTTTTTGGTTAAAATCGATTTTTAAACTTTACCAAAAACTAATTACAAAAATTAGACATAAATTTTAAAGTAAGTTTTTTGGAAGGAATAAATTAAGGCTAATCCGTAAAAGTGTTAAACAAAACATGTCACTATGTAAAAAAAAGTGCAGGTACTACAAGCACCTTTGTTGATGTCAGTTCACTCCTTGATTTACATAATTTTTTTAACATCCCAGGCGAAGTGCCTTTTTGAAAATACAGCAATTATAAACAGTCTTAGTTCTATTTTTATTGTTGCAAATGAGGCAATTTTATTTTTTTAAACTTTTATGTAAGAATTGATTTCCCAGGATTGATATGACTCATAACATATCAGAATCACTGGTTGATATAGAATGAATGCAAGATCAATAAGCTCCATTCATGTGGTTGATCCCATATGAGGATCATTGCAGTAGGTATACCCTCTTAGGCCAGGTCCGTGGATTGGTCTATTAAGGTCTAAGAATTCCTTACAAAACAACAAAAAAACGTAACATAAAAAAAGTAACATAAATACACACCTGAGTCCCTGGGGGTCACCAATTCTCTAAAGTAACCCTTCCACTTAATAAACCAGTGAAAAAACAGCTACAGTGTGTACGCAGAAGTTACAGTCCGTAAAACGGACCGTTGAATACCCCATCATATCCCACATTGTAAAATGCTGAATTTATTGTTATTTTTTGACATTTTACATAAGTGCAAACTTTGAAAAAGGGCAAGGTCCAACTGCCCCTAATTACAAACTGTGAATTAAATCGTAAATATTTCCAAGTTACGCTTAAATGTACGCTAAAATGCAATTTTTTGGTTCAAATTCAATATTTTTGTATGAACGAAATCTGGAAAATATTCTCGTTTATCTAACCTGCTATTTTATTTATTCTCTCCTAAATTAGACTACTACTACTACTACTAAAGGTCTTGGGGGTCTACCATTATTATGTCACCGTCTTACAAACTATGTGACAAACTTAATATACGTCCTATCCTATGGGATGAGGTATAAAAGGCAAGACCGACGAATATCGTGTGTGTCAAAAAAAGAATCAAAAATTACGGTAAATTCATTATTTTGCTTTGAATTGTTATACCCCATCCCATAGGATACGAGGTATATTAAGTTTGTCACATAGTTCGTAACACGATGAAATAATAATGGTAGACCCCCAAAACCTTAAGGGCATATGATCGAAACCGAATTCCGAATCGAATGAGCCATGTCCGTCCGTCCGTCCGTCTGTATGTCACATGTTTTAAGGCCTTAGATTTTGAGCTAGTGTGCTAAAATTTCGTACATAAGGTCCACATCATGCGGAGCAGTACAAACGTAAAAATTTTTTAAATCCGCCCCAAGACACACCCACAATCGGTCTAAATATGCAAATACCTCCAGAGATTTTAAAACTGTAAGACCTTTTAAAAGGCTGAAATTTGACTTTTAGCTTCTCCTAATGAATGTAAGACAAAAAAGAAAAATTTAATTGGTAAACCTCCTCCAGAGGGAGTGGTCCTCTATTTTAAGGGTACATTTTCAAATTACTGCTACTTAATATTTTTGCTTCAAATGAAAAAAAAATTGGTAAATATTTTATGTAGAAGACGCTTAATGCTACATTTTATTCATATTTGGGCCATGCCCATATTTGGAGGCAGAATTGAAGAAAACCCTAAAATTTTCCAGAAAAACGTAATTTCGACTGGCCTTATGCCTAATTTTAATCAATAAAAATATTTAATTTGAACCAAAAAATTGCATTTTTACGTACATTTAAGCGTAACTTGGAAATATCTTATAATTTATAGTTTGTAATTAGGGGCGGTTGGACCACGCCCTTTTCGAAGTCGGCATTACTTATAAAATGTCAAAAAATAACAATGCCATCAGCATTTTACAATATGGGATAGAATGGGGGTATTCAACGGTCCTATTTTACGGACTGTAACTTCTGCGTACACACTAAAGCACTTACTCACTGGTTGAGCAAAAAATATCAACCCAACCCAGAAAACCAGCAGCGTTTGCTCTGACATAGTAGGTAGGTGTTCTGCTTTATATTTGTGTAACAACACCAAATAGTCTGTATAAAGCAAATCAGTTGTGCATCTATTCTGTGGGTCCTGCTGATCACAGAGTCGTAGGCAATAAGACAGCTGAAGAGGTTTTTCCTGGCAGCGCATATTGGTACTTTGCTCTTAGATTATTGAGCAAAATGTATACCAACTCAGAAATTCAGAGTTTGCTTTGAAATAGTAGGTATTTTACTCTGCATTTGCTTGATCACAATATAGTCTTTTACAGAATTACGAATTCGCTCTCTGCTGATATACAGTTTGGCAATACGCGGCCGGGAAATGCTCTTTGCTCGCTCAATTTAGTGGTGAATTTCTATTTCTCCCGGCCGGGAGGTATTTATTTATTTCTCAAAATAGGTGAATTATACCAATCTCCTGGCCGGGAGATTTAGTCAATTAAACATTTTCCCCGGCCGTGAGATTTATTTTTTAAAGTATATTTAACCCTTGTATATGAAAACCTATTGACGACTGAAGGCTTACCCATGGCGGGCTTTTTTGAATACGTGAAGACCTATACACGTCAACGGCTGGCTGTTTCTGTCATCCCATTCGTTAAACGAATACGAAAATTATTTGTCTAGGAAAAATATTTTCCTGCATTCCTGCATAACTAATGCATTTAAACCAACAACATGTAATTACATTAAAAAGTATCTTCCTGCATAGCTAATGCATTTAAACCAATAACATCTAATTACATTAAAATTATCACTCGGTTACACGCAGGAATGCGCGAAATTCACTAACACAAGTCTTCTATGCGCCCTTCCTAATCAGAAGGAAGGGCGCATAGAAGACTTGTGTTAGTTAAATAAAGAAATAGCATTTATATGTTAAATAAAGAATAGCAATGAATTAAGGCAAAAACTAGTGAGGTGGTCGAATCTGGACAAAGAATCAATCGTGTTTACTGTAGCTCAACGGTAGAGCATTACTTTGACAAGTAAAGGTTGCAGAATCGTACCTTACCCTGGTTTTTTCTTTCGACATTTCCGTCCGCTAACATTTCAACTCCACTCTGCGACAAAAATATTTTCCTTTTAATTTGCTTTTTGTGAAAGGACAAACTATTTTATTCACAAATCTGGTTGATAACTCAAACGGTAATACATGAATTCATTCACCGAAAGCAAGTCAAACGTTTTTTTTTTGAATACTAGGGTGGACGAAGGCTAAAACTCCAAAATCTTTCAAAGATACCAATATGTCCAATATAGAAGGTATATAATACCGAACCAGCCAATATTGGTTATGCCCGATTTCCACGTGCTAAAAAACCACCCATTTATAAGAGACACTATGAAAACTGCCAGAACGCACGTCATAGTAGTAAATTTTCGCTCTGTCATAATTCTTCTTAACTACAACTGAGTTAACTTAACAAGTAGTTTACGCTTCCGTAGTGTTTATCGCATTGGGTAGGTTTCTATACAGTGCATGCACCCACTAAAACCGTAAGTTCGTGGGGCTTCACCCTAGTCACTAGATAGAAGGGTCTTGTTCTTTGTAGTCGTCCCTCGTTGTTTACATCATTAAGAGTCGCGTTAGGAGTACGGATGACGGAGTAAGATGAAGACGAAGCCTTAGCTTTCGAGCAACGTTTGTCACTTATTCGCTCACAGTAGCTATTCTTAAATAACTGTGAATATCATTATTCCTAATATACTATGGAGCATTCACAATTGCTCGAAGTGTCTTGTTTTGAAAAGTCTGCAACATGGACATGTTGCTCGGCTTGGTACAACCCCAAAGTTGTATACCGTATGTCCAGGACGGCTTTAACACCTGCCTGTACAAGAGCAGTTTGTTATGTATGCCTAGTTTCAAAGATCTTCCGACAAGCCAATACATTTACCTGAGCCTAAGCTCGAGCTCGTCACGCTTCTTCTTTACGTGTGGTTTCCACCTTAGTTTAGCTTCTAGTCTCATCCCTACATATTTTGCTTCATAAGGTATCTGTGCAGAATTTATGAACACAGGTAAATTGTTAACCCTTCTGTAAGTAAAATTCACATACATTGACTTGTTCTCGTTAAAAGCGATTCGCCAAGTTTTTCGACCAGACACAAATTCTGTCCGTGCTCGTAAGAGGTTTCTCGTTGATCACTCGACTGATTAACCTGTTGCCAGGATGGTCGTATCGTCCGCAAACGTGGCCACGACTGTCTCGTCATCTAGAGGTATGTCTCTTGTGTAAAGCAGGAACAGGGTCCGACCAACGACGCTTTCCTGGGGTACGCCAGCTCGAACTTGCTTGAAATTTGAGTATTCACTACTACACCTAACACGAAATAGTCTGCTTTCAATATAATTTTCTAATATTCTAAACATATCTTCCGGCAAGTTTTGCCATAGCTTATATTTCAAGCCTTCGTGCCGTACATTGTCGAAGGCTTGCGATACGTAGAGGAAAGCACTTGAACTTCGCCCTTAGCGTTTTATATTGCTCCCGAGTGGATTATAGGCTTCTTGATAGACTTTACTGGTTTCCACGATTCCTATCCGCCAACAAGCCTTCAAGGTATTCAGTGGTCTAAAAATTTTTTAAATCTTGCAAAATTTCTTTCAGTTTGTTAGAGAGGTGGTTCAAGAGGGTTTTGTCTGGGGGAGCCCTCGTGCCTTGCCATCTTCAACGCGTTTTTCTCTTTTCACGAATCAATTCTTCGATTTCGAGCGGATATGTTGTGCGTACATACCCGTCCCTGCTAAGTGCTTTCTTTTGGGACGAAGTGTTGTTCAAAGCAGCGCTCTGAATTACTTCAATAAATTTGTCAAATGCGGTTTCTAACTCGAAAGGAGTTCTCAATGGCACATTAAAGCCAACGCCCTCCTCCAGTTCATGTTTTTGCTAGCTTAACTGGGAGCTCTTTCTATTTTCGTCAGTCTTCCACCCATCTTCAATATTACTTTTGAGTAGAGATCATAACACTTTTCGACTCGCGTAAGGTATTTGGGGTACCCTTTAGCGATGAAGAAGTCGACAAGGTTATCCTTTTAATTCCTGTCGGTTGGCCAATATGTTAGCTTTCTCGTGGAGAAAAAGTCCACCCCACGTTTCGTACTGTTTTTGTACAATAATCTGCCTCTTGTTGAATAAAATCTTGAACCCCAAAAAGTATGCTTCGCGTCAAAGTCACTCCCAATGATAAAATTGAACCCAATGAAGTCATACATACGATCAACATCGACTTCCACCAGTCTTAATCCCGGCGGGAAATAACAAGATGAAAGGTTGTAATGTAAACATATAAGTTTTACAGAAACTGAACTTATCTGCATAGAGTCTAGCTCAACTTCTGTGTTCTTGAAGAGCTTTATGCAGTTCTTAATTGCGTGATATGCGTGATGTGCGGTTATGTGCGGGTATGTGCGTGATAGTCATTGTAACCTTTAACTTTGGGTCCAGACCCGTTTTTAAGGTGAGTTTCCGTAATCATGCAAATATCAGTATTATTTTTCCGTAGATATACTTCTATTTCGTCTAGTTTATTCAGAGACCGTTCGCATACCATGTTAGTATTTTATATAACTGTTTCATATTCATGTTCTCTTGTAATTTTTTCGAGGCTTAAACTCGAGCTTGCTCAATTTGTCAAATATAAGTTTGTTGATTTTAGTCTGACCTTCAGGTTCTTCCAAGATTACAGCGAGGATCTGAGACACTGCATCTGTTGTGGGCGATCTTGCCTTGTTTTTGTTTGACGTTACCTGTGCGTATGATTTCGGTCCGACCAGTGGCAGTTTCTCGTCCCTTTTTGCAACTCTTTGGCTACTTCGCATCCTCGATAGTTTGCGGGGTGGTGTCCGTTGCAATTGGCGCAAACTGCTGAAACCTTCATGTCAACTTTGCACTCTGTTGAGAGGTGTTTTCCAACGCATTTCACGCAACGTGGTTCTTTTTGGCAGTAGGCACTTGTGTGCCTGAATTCTTGGCATCGCTTACACAGTGGTATTAGTCTATTGCCCTTTCGCATGGGTTCGATTTTAACCCTACAATAAAGTGCTATGTGCATAGGTATTCAAAGCGCTATTTGCAGGTCAAGATTATGAAACTATGAAGCTCACCGCGAAAGTGGTCGGCTCGCATGATGTTGGGTTATAACACTATCAGAACTGTGATGCAGTTTGTTTAATACAAACATTATCTGCAGCAGAAATTTGCCAAGCAGAAAACTGCCAACACGCCAATAAATTAAAAACATAAACTAACACCAAACACAAAACACTAAGAATTACAAAAAAGCAAATGATAGAAACATTATTGTTACAACAGATAAAAATTAGTTACGAACACAAGTAAAAAAAAAAAAACATAAAAATGAAAGTATATTTAGTATTTAAGACGAACAACACCGAAGCAGCCTCTTAAGTTTGGCTTTGTCCATGTCAAAGTCTAAAATACTGGTATGTGCGTTGTAGGTGGAACACATACGGCTGATAGGCTCATTTTTCCCATAATTTGTTCTGTGCCGTGGAACGTGTAAAAGCTTTTCGGAGGTTATGAGAGCCTCCACGAAATTTAAAGTTTATACTAGATAGAATTTCCGGCGCATCTATTAGACCTTGGACCAATTGCTGAATAAAAATCAAGTCAGCATTTATCCGTCTTTGGGAGAGACTTTGAATGTTAAGCAATTTAAGCCGAATCCAGTAACCATCACTCTAGTCCAGGGTGTGGCGCTAGTTATGGGTTGCTGCAGAAGACAATATTAATTCTCTCAATCTTTGTATATGCTAACAGAAAATATGTCCGCTCTGCTTTTGAGTATGCGAGGGGTCATTTATTCTTTGCCTTTTCTACATGAGATTGAAAGAATAAAGGACTTGGAGTGGATTTTGCTGTTTGTGTTGCTTTTGGGCTATATGCGTACATATTTTGTGCCCATGTCAATGTCAGCCGATAGGACTATGTTTGTGTGTTTTGCTTTGCGCATGTGGAGGAGATGGAGTGAAGGTTGAAATTTGTAATTTATCATCATTCCTTTTTTATGAATGTAACGATCCACCCAAAGCATGTAATCTTATTTGATTTTTTGTTTTGCTTTACACTACCCCCAAGACCTTAAGGGCATATGATCGAGACCGAATTGTTAGTCGAATGAGCCATGTCCGTATGTCAGTAAAAAAAAGGAACTTAAACATTAATATCTGCTCTTTCTAGGTCCCGAAGCAGTACAAGTGTAGAAATTTTTAAAATCTACCCACGGTCAATTGAGATGGGGTATCCAACGATTCGCCTAAGCGGATTGTAACCCTCCCACTAGTGGAATATATAGTTTCAATACAAATTCAAAAATTAATGTGAGAGCGTGCCATTTCAAAATTTTCCGTGCCACCGTGCCATTTTTATTGATGCGTTGGAGGTGAACCAGGCTATGGGATTGTATAAGGGTAAGTTGGAGAGGAAGTCGCGGTGACAGGAAGCGGATGGGATCGGTGAATTGGGACGGAAGTAGAAAGGGAGCGGGAGAGCTGAGTGTGAGGCGCGCAGCATGCTTGCATACGTACGGCTTAGCTCGCCGAAGGGGGTGGTTCTTGCAATGAAGTTTCGTGGCCCAATTTTGAAACTTCCCTTGAAGCTGAAGTCGTCGTTCACGTCATCGCATTCTCCGGCTCACCGAAAGGATTTTAGCCCGCCTTCACACACCCCTCTGAAAATTATTTTTTCAAAACATTTTCAGGCTCTTCTGGCCTCTGAACACAAAGAAGACATTATTTATTCTGGTTACATCCATATAAGGATGATTAATAATTAACATTTTATTTTAAATTAATAAGATACATAGATCATATGGATCATGACACCAACAAAAAAAAACTTATTACTACACATTCTGTACATGCAAAATAAAAGGAAAATAAAATCAAAAGGTTCGGCCCTCCTTTTTCTTTACTGGCGCATATGATACGGCGTCTTAAGCTATTTAATCGCCCTACCCTAAGTCAGCTCAGTTAAGGCATGTTTTCTATATAATTCCCAATTCTCGCCTATACGGCGTAAAACCCGGTTGAAAACAAAGGAAAAAACAGAAAAGGAAAACCCAAACCTTGTTAAGGTTAAGTTAATTAGTTAGTTTAATTAGTTTAATTATAAAGGGTGATTTTTTAGCTGGTTTGGTTTTGACAGCACTGGTTTTGACAGCTGACGTGCGTTTAGTACCTTGTGTCACTGTCAAGCAGCTTCAGTTTGGTTTGCAATTTAACCACGGATCGTCTTACAAATGAACAACGCTTGCAAATTATTGAATTTTACTATCAAAATTCGTGCTCGGTTCGAAATGTTCATCGCGCGCTGCTTCCATTTTATGGTCGGCATTCTCGACCTTCTGAGCAGTCTATTCGGAAGATTGTGACCAAATTTCGCACCAAATTTACTTTGTTGGACATTAAACCACCAACACGTTTACGTACTGTGCGTAGTGAAGAAAATATTGCGGCCGTATCAGCTAGTGTGACAGAAGACCGCGAAATAACAACTTTGAAGTTGTTATTATCCGGAAGTCTAGGTGCGAGTGCCGCGATCGTTTCGAAGATTTTTTTTTTTATTATTTCTTTGCGTAGTGGTTTGTTCAAAATATTTTAACTTTCGAATTATTCGTTACCAGGTCCTTTTAATACCAAAAATTTTTTCTCTCAAAATGGCCTGTTCAGCCGGAAAATGTTGCGATAGCAAAATCAATGCCCCTCTATATACTTGCCATGGTCCTTGTGGTAACCACTTTCATGCTTAATGCGTGTCAAAAGTCAACTCATCTGAGCTAGCTTTCTGGTATTGTCAGCCTTGTCGTAGGATTTCCCTGTCCCAACTGTCTTTTAAATTGTCATCCTTTAAGCATGACATCAAAAAACTGTCGAAGAATTTCAATGACTTGCTTGATAGTTTTAATTCAGCTGTGACTAACGTCTCATCGTTTTCCAGTGTTAGTTATTCTACTCATGCAGCCGCTGAAACAGATCCTGACCCCCCATCTTCATCTTTTAACACTCAGAAAATCGACGTCTCTACCTCGACAGAAGCTCTTCCTCTTTCTCCTTGCTTATCTCTGTCATTAACTAATGACGATATCGCTTCCACATCGTCGGCAGCCCTTTTAACTGTGCTAAGTCCCCTTTCGGAAAACGTGAATCGCCAGACTAAAACTATATCTAATATTGAGCCTAAACGTCCTAACTTGAGGACCCGTAATAAGAAATCAATCATTGAGGTCTCTTCAAACTCATCTCCTCCGTTAATTAGTAGTGCTTCTCAAGATATTACAGCCTCTGTTTCCAACTTACCCCCCAATTCTTTACAATCTGTGCCTAAGCCAAAAATAATCTTTGTTTCTAGGCTTAAACCGGAAACTACTGCTGATGAAGTTGTTCATCATCTGATTTCACAAAAAATCATCTCTACTGATTCTATTGTCAAATGCACGAAACTCAGTAAGCAAAACAGCTTTGTGTCGTCGTTTAAATTAGTATCCCCACCCGCTCTTTTCGACTCTATTTGTAACAGCACAATCTGGCCAACTAACACTCTGGTCAAGGAATTCACATATCGATCCACAAAGGCTAAGCCACAAAGTAAACAAAACATATTTTCAAAAAACTAAGCAGCAGGCTAAGCTGCTTCTATCAGAATGTTCGATCGATCCGCAGCAAACACAAATCGGAAGATGTATTTAAAAATTCAATGGTTTTTCCTCATGACGTCATTGTTTTGACTAAAACTTGGCTCAATGCTAGTATTACTGACGCGGAGCTCTTTAATAATGAGTTTCTCGTACATAGAAAAGATCGTCATAAGGACGATTTGAAAGCATTGGGTGGAGGAGTTCTCACCGCTGTTCGGAAACACATTACTTCGTCGAAAGTTCCCTTCCCCTTTTCTGTCAATATGGAAATTGTATGTGTAAAACTTGATTTCAAGCCTTATTTTGTATATGTTGTAAACACATATATCCCTCCCGATAGCTCTGCTGAAATATACTCGGAGCTAGCAAAAGCCCTTGATTATATTTTCAGCCTTTCATGTTGCAATAGTACTGTTCTCCTAATTGGTGACTTTAACCTTAGTCCTCTAAAATGGGTACCTTCAGACGATAGTACGTATTTTATTCCATGTGTTTCCTCTGCTCAAACGGCACTTAATAAACTAGACAATATTCTTTCCTCTGACTTACAGCAAATAAGCTGTATCAAAAATATTAACAATCGAATTCTCGATTTAATCTTTTCATCAGACGCTGTTAGTACTGTTGCCTGTAAGTCCACATGCAACATTACTAAAATAGATACTCACCATCCACCACTGGACGTATTTCTTGACTTGAACGGTCTCATTCATGAGAATAATAATTCATATGATCGTTCATACATTTTTGATTTCAAAAAGGCTAACTTTCACGCTCTCTCAGAAGAGTTAACCAGGTTAGGTATTTCTAACGTTGCGAACTCTTCTGATGTAGACTACTGCGTGGATAATTTTTATTCTATTTTGAATACCTCCATAGGTAATATTATTCCTAGAAAATTAAAGAAAAACGAAATTTGTGACCGGCCCTGGTATACTAGTGAGCTTAGATCCTTGCGTAACAAACGAAACAAGGCTTGGAAATTATATATAAAAAGTTTAAATCATACAGACCTCGAAAGATTTATAGTAATTTTTGAGGAATTCAAAGCTCTTTCGGACTTTCTATATAACAATTATATCTCTCAAATGGGAGCATCATTTAAATCTAATCCATATAAATTTTGGAAATTCGTCAATTCGAAGAGAAAGACGGACGGATATCCAGCGAATTTAACGTATAACAGTAACTCATCTAATGACCCTGCCGTGATTTGTAATTTCTTTGGTCACAACTTTTCTAAATCGTTCAGGGGTTGTCCGTTTCCTGTCGACACGGAATACTTTGAATATCTTAAGCATTCAGCACAAGTCAGCTTTAATGGAATACCAGTTGCTTTTGAGTCTATTAAAGAGTTTATGTCTAATCTTAAAGAGGATTGTTCTGCAGGACCAGACGGGATTCCACCTATTTTGTTAAAAGAATGTTAGGATATACTTGCCTTTCCCCTCCAACACCTATTTAAGCTGTCGCTTTCTTCTGGAATTTTTCCAACCGCTTGGAAGCTATCGTATATAACCCCTGTTTTAGATAAAGATAAATCAAATATCTTTTCCGCGGTATCAGGTGTTCCCCAAGGGAGCCATCTTGGTCCTCTTCTCTTTATACTCTCAATTAATGATTTCCCGTCAAGTGTGAAACATAGTGATATTCTTGCATATGCCGATGATATGAAAATATCAAAAAAAATAAAGTTAGTGTCGGACCATAGTTTTTTTCAGTCAGACATCGACAGTTTCACCATCTGGACCAAATGGACTCACACTTAACCCAAATAATTATAATAATAATTAAATAATTTCACCAAATGGACTCACACTTAACCCAAATAAGTGTCAGGTTATAAAGTTCTCAAAAAAAACGTACGCCGACGGAGTTCTCATATACAATAAACAACCACATCCTTGGTCGTGTCTTTCGATTTAGTGATCTTGGTGTTTTCTTTAGCTCCGATCTTACTTTTTCCGAACACATTAATCATGTCGTTAACAAGTCTAACTGTATGCTGGGGTTTATTAAAAGATGGGCTAAGGAATTTAATAATCCTTATGCAACTCTTTCGCTGTACAATAGTTTCGTTAGGCCACACCTCGAATATGCTTCACAGGTTTGGACACCATCCCAAATTTGTTATGCTGACAGGATTGAGGCTATTCAGAGGAGATTTATCCGCTTTGCTCTAAGAGGCCTTCCTTGGGAAGATCCATTTCACCTTCCACCTTATTCCCAGAGGCTAAGATTACTTAATCTGCAGAGCCTGTCTCAAAGACGTATTAACACCGATCTCGTTTTTATTCAGCAAATATTGTTAGGTCACATTGACGCACCTGACCTCTTGTCCTCTTTCAAATTTAAATTTCGTGGTGGCTCTTATAACCTACGTAATATCAATCTGTTAAACGTTCCGAATCATAGATCGAATTACGGCATGCATGAGCCTATTACACGCATGAGTACCCTGTACAATTTATATAGTAGTGTTCTAAATTTTAATATTGACAAAGCGACACTGAAAAAGCTGCTTAAGCAATTGTAATTTTCTTTCTTTATGTGTATCTATTTTATTAATTTTTTCCTACTTTCTTAATTGTTGTGTATGTGTTAAGTGATCGTTACATTAACCACTAACACCTGCACTAGTTGATGAGCCTGAGTAAGCAATATTTTGCTTGGCAATTTTCTGCTTGTAGTTGCTGCTTGCTTTAAGCACCCTACATCACAGATCTGATAGTGCACTTAAGAAAAAAAAAATGTCGATTAAGCGCCGTTCCCAGCAGTTAGGCCTTTGTTACAGCACTACGTGGAAAATTTTGCGGAAGGATTTGGGCGTAAAGCCTTTTAAGATACAGCTGGTGCAAGAACTAAAGCCAGCCGACCTACCACAACGCCGAATTTTTGGTGAATGGGCTCTTGGAAAGCTGGCCGAGGATCCGCTTTTTTATCGAAAAATTGTGTTCAGCGATGAGGCTCATTTTTGGTTGAATGGGTACGTAAATAAGCAAAATTGCCGCATTTGTAGTGAAGATCAGCCAGAAGCATTGCAACAGCTACCAATGCATCCCGAAAAAGCCACTGTTTGGTGCGGCTTATGGGCCGGCGGCATTATTGGGCCATATTTCTTTAAAGGTGATGCGAATCGCAGCGTTACTGTCAATGGTGAACGCTACCGAGCGATGATAACAAACTTTTTTTTGCCCGAAATGGAAGTTCTTGACTTGCATGATATGTGGTTTCAACAAGACGGTGCCACATGCCACACAGCACGCGAAACAATGGCGCAATTGCGAGGCGAGTTTGGTGAACAGTTAATTTCACGTTTAGGGCCGGTCAATTGGCCGCCTAGATCGTGCGATTTGACACCATTAGATTATTTTTTGTGGGGGTATGTCAAAGCTAATGTCTATAGGGACAAGCCCGCTTCGATTGACGCACTGGAAGCCAACATCCATGCATTCATTCGGGAGATACCGGCCGATATGTGTGAAAGAGTATGCCAAAATTGGACTTAGCGGATGGGCTACCTGAGACACAGCCGCGGTCAACATTTGCATAAAATTATCTTTAAACATTAAATTGCAAGGTTCAAACTATCGATTCAAATAAATATTTTATTTATTTTTTTCGAATTTTTGTGTTTTTTTTTTAAAAAAAAGTTCTCAATCTCTTAAAAAATCACCCGTTATATAATTATATGTGGTTGGTGCACTTCTATTACTTGACCCAAAAGGTATGCTAAGGTTAAATGAAATAATAATATTTACGCGATGCAGAGTATACTTATAGGCATCAAAAAAAAGAAAAACTTATAACAGCCCGGACTTTAGTTTGCTTTAGGTCTTATGGAGTTGATTATCATTAAGTTAGATACCATAGTAAGTATTAATGCGAATCTTAGTAATACCTTTTGTACTACACTACTACTAATTCTACACGCGGTGTTCTCAGTGGCATATCTTTTCCCGGTATGCTAATTCAGGCAGGTTTCGATTCTTCTTAGTTACAGGTAAAAGCGGGTTATTAGGGTGCATTTAAGCACGATGTATAGGGGCCTTTTTTTGGTTTTATTTATTGGGCATTAAAATTTGGGCGACCCCGACTTGACAGCGTCAGTAGTCGCCTTGGAGTTCTAAACGCGAAATAAAGATTGGAATCAACACCTGATTGTATGCTGCCTTAATATTAGGCCTTACCCTCTGCTTCAATGCAAACAGATTTAGGGATCTAAGCGCTGTTTTAGTCGCCCTGGTTTTTTCAGATGTAAGCGCTGTTTTAGTCGCCCTGGTTTGAACTTTTGATCTAAAGAACACTCACATCTAAGGCATTAGAACGGCCATATAAACTTTACGTGAGACCTCTGGTCTCTATTAAGTACACACCACGACTCTTTCGTCCTGGATGGTTGAAACTTTGGATAACCCACTGCCTCGTCGCATAATCCCACTCAGCCACACCGTGTAATCTTGTCATACGATGGGCCTTTGTACTTTTTCGAGCAATCAAAAGGCCTTTCTCACATGCAAATCTAATGCTTTTGAAATGCATGTGCCTATTCCGGCCACAACCACATTTAACATCTCACATATAGCTTTCTGTAAATAAAATTGCAGTTTCTAGCTTGTACTCAAACCCTTTCCTAGCTGGAACCACAACCTACATTTATCACCTAAACCACCGTAAATGAGTAAATTGAGGTGAGTAAGAAAGCACACGATAGCTCAGTTTTACCCATGTGTAGGTGCGAGGTATTGGTATAATATCTGATACGACAAAATGTTGTCCATGCTGTATTTCTTTGGCGTTAAATGTGTAGGCCAGCATTTTGAAATGTGACAGATGACAAACCGTAACAGCGTGCAAGAATGGCAGGATCGTGCCACATCGGCAACGCTGGGTTTGGCCCTATTGTGGAAGTTCCTCAACAGTTAAATTGAGGCATGTTAGGCTTGTTATTTAAATTGGTTATTAACACTGGAATAACACTTTACTTGACTTCAATAATCCTACAAAGAACATTCACACACAAATTTGACGAAAATATCTGCATTTTTCAAGGAAAAAAGAAAACGATTAGTATACCTACCTACGATCATGCCATAAGCCATAACAGACTACGCATGCATTTGTGACATTATCACTTATCACTTAATTAAAAAATACTTATCTACCAAGCCCCACACGACAATATACGTAGGTACCTAGATTTATTCATTCCCGGGTAGAAAAATAATAGGTAAGCCAAACCCAAATGCTTCGCCTTTTCTTATCCAATGTGATAGGTAAACACATCAAAAGGAAGAAGATGAAGCAAAAAATTATTATCAATACATTAACTTCTTCACCCAATACCACAAATTACTGAATAACTAGATATTCAGTAATAACTAGATATCATTTGTTTACGTTATTTATAAAGCCTTTAAAGCTTTTTTAAGGCTTTAAATTTCCGTGTCGGTAAATACGTGTAGGAAGATAAATTAACAATTTACCTTACGCGATCAGCTGATGTAAAAGCTGCAAAACAAAATTGCATGGAAATGAAGAATTCATGAATTTACTCACATTTGTAAACAAATGTCGGAGATATAACTTTAAAGGCTTTGGCGGTTGTTAGACATAATTTTAAAGGTTTTGGGATATACCGCGTTAAAAATAAAGTATGAGTGCAAACCGTACTCACCGTGAACGTTTCGCTTAAGTTACATTAAGCGTTGTCACCGGGAAACTGCCTAAAAATGCTTATGGCGATTAGCACTACGCAAGTTGTAGCGGTGCGTAGGCGGTAATGCTGTCTCGTTCTCTCGTTGTTGTGCATCAGGTGGCTGAGATCAAACTGTGCTCACTGTGTTGCTGAGGCTGGTTAGCCAATTCGCAATCGACGGTGATGAGCCGATTATTGGATCCCATGTTCGCGACAATTTGTCGGAGAATGGGTAAATTCATCAATTTTAGCTTGTCGACAAAGCTTTTATATGTCCGAAGTTGAATATCTAGTTATTCAGGAAAATTTCAAAAGCACAGAAAAAAAAGACAAAATAATAAATTTTCGCTTCGCTTTTGTTTTAACATGAAATAAGCAAGCAAATCACCAATAATTTGAGATTTGTTCATTCGGATACATTTCCTCACTAGCAAGAAACCATCTTCACCATGCAACCAAAAGAGAGACTAGTAAATCCAAAAACCATCCCACAAAATATTAGCGCCGGGCAGGCGCACTAGGGGTGCTCGTGTCGAATCGTCAAGGTGAGAATTTTATTTAAATGTTTATATACAATCCCAATATAGTACCATTGTATATAAACATTTACTATAGTAAAACCATTGTATATAAAAATTTACTATTCCTAATTTCTCAAAAACTTTTAAATCATTTGCAAAATTTCGATTTTATTATGAAATTCCTTATAATATTCTTTTAGTGCACGTTCAATTTTCGTCTTTGTGGCTGTTAAACTTCAAAAGATAAGGCCAAAATCTTTGGCCTACAAAAGGGCTCCCTTTGGCCCCCTTATTTTGTTTTTTTTTTTTTACTATCAATATTAAAACAGTAGTTAAACTGTTATGTGGGTACATAAAAAATTGCGCTTATATGCATTCATTTTATTTTCGCAGACTTTACAAGTGTACCAAATTTCATCTTTCTACGACTTACCGTTCAAAAGTTACAGGTGCGGACGTAAGGACGGACGGACGGACAAAGGAGTGATACCATAAGATGCCCTTTTTCCATTTCCAAACGGACACCAAATTGTACTGAACTGACAAACAGCTGATTTAGAAAACTGCTAATCTCGACAATTCATAGTTTAATTTTAGGATAATTTAAACGACCAAAAGCCTGATGGTATGCAACAGAAAAACCAATAGTCGTTATCAACCAAAATATGGCGGCGCTAGGTGGAGCTGGTACTATAGTTCTAATTTTTAAAACAGTTTAAGCTAAGTGTTGCTGTATGCACAAAAATAAAGTATGGTCAATCGCTTGAAGCGAATGATAAAATAATGATATAAAAATAGTAATGATAAAATAAAAATGAAGCCAAAACGAGTATAAAGACTTTATAGGACCTAATCAGCTTCCTGTGTCAATGCACCCACAAAAAATACTCCGTTTGTCAGTCGTTCCGACTTTTTTATTACTTGAAATTACGGAACAAGTTTACCGTAGGTCTAAGTGGAATTAAGTTGTTATTTTTATGCTTATATATGTATTTCCAGTGACGCTATGGAAATAAGCCTTGCAACAATGATTTTTAAATGGCCATCAATGATTGATTTCCATTTGAAGAGCAATCATTGCCATAAATCTTCGTGGCAATGAGTTTGAAAATGACATTTGAAACTTATATTTAATATTTTCGGCTTCAACGGCGAAACACATAAAATGTTATTTCGGCATAAGTTTACCGTAAGTCCAAGTGGAATGTATTGGATTTTTTATACTTTATAGATTTGGGTGTCCTGATTACGAATATGTTATTAAAACTTGTCGGTCTCAGCTAGTTTAAAAGTTGAAGTTATTCAAAGTTTAAAATTTTCCATACAAAGTACCTCACGTTGGACTTTTAATTTATAGAAATATAGAGTATAGAATATAGAAGCTATAGAAATCTGACAAGATTCGCTGTAAATTAAATTTGCCTTTGGAGACAACAGTATTTGGGTGGCTCGCTTCGCGAGTTTAAAGGATTTCAACTCCCTTTTGCGCAGGGTTTAGCCGCAAAGTGTAGGTGCCAGTTGTCTGTCGTATGTTGAAGTTTGTTAAAGTTGTCGTATGTTAAAGTTGCACTCTTTTTGAACTTCTTTGGCTTATAACTTCTAAACTAATCGAGACCGACAATTTTTAATAGCATATTCGGAATCAGGACACCCAAATCTATAAAGTGTTATGTGGCGACAAGAAATAAAACCACTCGCAGGAGTCCCTGAATGCACCCATCGATTCACTCTACAAACGCACCCGCTCGATTCACTAAATGAACATACCCAGCTGTCATATTCGAAGTTCGAATTTCGATTTCCCCTCCTTGGAATTCAGCGGAGGAGTACCAGTGGAAAATTACCAAAGGGGGTATGGAACGTACTAGAAGGTGCTTAATTTTGTATAAATACACGGGTGGCAGGCTCGTACGAGACAGTTATAATTTAAACGTGGACTTGTGAAAATCGGTAATAAAGTAAAAAGTGATTGAGTTGAAATAAAGTGTTGAATTCTAAATAGTAAAGTTGAATAACAGTGTGATCTGAGTTTAAATAAGTTTGTTTGATAAATAAAGTGTTTCATTGTGTGATTATAAAAGTGAAATTGAGTTTTATTCAACGAACCCCAGGCCGAAAATATTACATTGGTGTCAGAAATTGGGGATAAAACTCATAATTGTGCGGGTAAATTCTACAGTGGAATTTTCCGGAACAGTGTTAGTGTGTCAAACAGTTTTAAGTGGAGATTTCTAGAAAAAGTGCGCGTAAATAGCGTCGGTGACTAAAACGATTTATTTGTGCAGTGGAATTTTCCAGAGATATCGTGTGTGTAAACAGTGTCGGTGACTCATACAAATTTAATTGTGGAATATTCCGGATACATTGAAGCTGATTGTGCGATAAAGCTATAATTAACTAAGTTATAAAAACGGTTTCAGTGATTTGTTTATTCGCGAGTGAATTTTCTGGAACCGATATAAGACATAAACTGATTGTGTTGTGAAAATTGTGTGAAGACAATTCAAAATGGGTCGAAAAATTTAACAATTGACAACAGCTGAGTTAAAAGCGGAATTGGGTAAAAGAAATCTCCAGACTTCGGGGCTCAAAAGGGAATTGTTGCTCCGACTCCAGGACGCTATTACCGAGGAAGGTGGATATCCAGACACGATGCTGTTCGAAGTTCAAGAAGAACAGCAACAAAGCACAGTAAGTACTGCCGATGAAATGCCCGCTTTCATGAAGTTGCTTCTGGAGAAATTCGAGAAGCTGGAGAGCGGCCAAAAAGAACAAAAGAATGCTTTCGAAGAACAAAAGAACGCTCTCGAAGAACAAAAGAACGCTCTCGAAGACAAATTCGAGAAGCTGGAGAGCGGCCAAAAAGAACAAAAGAACGCTCTCGATGAAAAGCTAGATACTAAGTTCGATGAGCAGAAGAAAGCTCTAGAAAGCAAACTTGATTCCCAGAATGCGTTTTTTGAGGAAAAGTTCCAGGCAGTAGATCAAAGAATTGAAAGCGTGGAGGAAAAATTCACTGAAGTCAAATCGGAAGTTGAACAACTGGCTAAGGAGCTGGAGCTAGTTAAGAAGCAGAAAGTGCGAGAATATTTGCCCGACGGTCCACGACGCAAAGAAATGCAGCCGCCTGTCTTCGAGAGGCTGTAAGAATGGCAGGTAAGAAGACTCTCGCTGAAGCACTAGCATTCGCCCTGACAATGGAAGCTGCAGACCAAGCTTCGCAAGGTAGCCAGCGCATAAGGGAAATGGCTACGCTAGAATGCTCATGTCAGCGCGTGGAAATGGAGAGACAAAACACGAATAGCGGTCGAGGACAAATAAAGTGCTGGAATTGCAACAAGTTGGGACACCTACAGCGACAGTGCAGAGCTCCACCTAGACAAACAAGCTGCCCACATTGCGCTAGAAGAAGGCAAAATGAAGAAGCATCTGGCAGGGACAACGTTCAACCTGCTGGACAAGTTTCGGAGCAACAGCAGTCGGGAAACGCCTAAGAACCAACTTCGCGGGGCAGAAGTTGGTTGATGGAATCGACGCCCCCAGGACCATCATCCAAGTCTCGCAAACAAAACGCTGCAACAGGAGTCTTACAGTGAAGGCAATTATTGGCAACAGAAAATGTGTGGCCACTATCGACACAGGTGCCACGGCCTCCATCATCCGAAGAGACCTTGTTCAGATGTCATGGCTACATAACACCAGCTGCTACAGTCTGAAGACAGCTACAGGAGAAGCGGCGAAAGCATACGGGGAGGTGCAGCTACAGATACAACTAGAGGGATTGACCTTCTCACATGCATTCTTGGTAGCCGACATATGCGACGAATGCATCATTGGAGTGGACTTCATGAAGGCACACGAGGTAATTCTTGACCTTCGAATGCAGGTGCTAAGTTATCGAACCGTCGAGATCCCTATGGTATACGGAAACGACAACGCTGTGAATCTTCGAGCAATACTGGGAGGCGATGAAGTTCTGCGGCCCTCTTCAGAGACAGTTCTTTGGACACGTTTGGAGGGTGATCCTGGGAACCACCGATTCTATCTCATCGAGCCAGATAAAAAAAGTGAATTTAAAAGTTACGTCGTGGGAAAAATTCTTGCAGAGCCCAGGGATAACATGGTGCCGGTAAGACTGATGAACCCAAATAAGCGCACCGTTAAGCTCAGAAAAGGAGAGGTGATCGGAAGATGTGTGCCCGTTGCAGCCATTTTGACAATAGCTGAGAGTGAGCCTGCAAGTCCTGTCTCTCCATCAAAATTGTCCGAGGTATATAAGACAATACTCGGAGACTGTGAGCTAAATCAGGAGCAGCAAACCATAGCGGAAAATCTAATTGGCGAGTTTGCTGATATATTTGCCTCACAGGATGGAGACTATGGTCGAACACACTTAGTACAACACCGCATAGACACCGGAGATGCTAGACCAATCCGACAACCTGCCAGACGACTTCCGTAGGCTAAACAGGATGAGGCCGCCGAGATGATATCGACCATGGAAAGAGAAGGTTTGATCGAAAGCTCGAAAAGTCCGTGGGCGTCGCCTGTTGTACTGGTGAAAAAGAAGGACGGCAGTACTCGATTCTGCGTGGATTACCGGAGGCTTAATGATGTCACAAAGAAGGACAGCTACCCTTTACCTCGAATAGATGACACATTGGACACACTCTCTGGAGCAAAATGGTTTTCCACTCTCGACTTGAAAAGTGGCTACTGGCAGGTACAGATCCATCCAGAAGACAAAGAGAAGACCGCTTTCACAACTGGCAATGGGCTTTGGCAGTTTACAGTAATGCCATTTGGTCTGTGTAGCGCTCCGGCCACCTTTGAGCGTCTTATGGAACGTGTGTTACATGGTCTGACGTGGAAAACCTGCCTGGTATATTTGGATGACGTCATCGTTTTGGGAAAGACGTTTGCAGAACATCGCGACAACTTGAGGAAGGTCTTCTCACGACTTCGAGGAGCACACTTAAAGCTCAATCCAAAGAAGTGTGCGCTCTTCAGAGCAGAAGTAAAGTATCTGGGGCATGTGATATCGACAGATGGCGTGAAGACGGATCCAGAGAAAATCGAAGCTGTGAGAAGTTGGCCAGTTCCCAAGGACAAACACCAGCTAAGGAGCTTTCTCTGTCTTGCTACGTACTACAGGAGGTTCGTCAAAGATTTCGCCGGGATTGCAAAGTGTCTGCACCAGCTCACTGAGAAAGGAAGACAATTTAAATGGTCAGGTGAGTGCGAAAGAAGCTTTCAGCATCTGAAGCAGCGACTTTGCGAAGCACCGGTACTAGCTTACCCCATCCCCGGCAAGACATTTATTGTGGACGCAGACGCTAGCAATGTGGGTGTTGGCGCAGTATTGTCGCAGTTACACGATGGGCAGGAGAAAGTCGTAGCATACTTCAGCAAAGTGCTTACCCGACCAGAGAGAAATTATTGTGTTACCAGGCGAGAACTCCTTGCTTTAATACTGGCGACGAAACATTTCCAGAAGTACCTGAGCGGCCAGAAGTTCATCTTGCGTACCGACCACGCCGCGCTCAAATGGTTACTGCAGTTTAAAAATCCTGAGGGCCAAGTCGCAAGATGGATCGAGCGATTGCAGGCTTATGACTTCGAGATACAACATCGCAAAGGAAGACTGCACTGCAACGCGGACGCATTATCCCGGAGACCATGTGAGCCCAATTGTAAGCATTGCATGCGACAGGAGGAAAAGGACGAATGTACTGTCCAGCGAGTAAGAGCCGAACCTGCAGAAGTCTGGAGTACTGAGGAACTTCGCAACGCACAACAAGAAGACACTGACATTGAGCCAATCCTTGCATGGAAGGAATCTATGGAGAAACCGAGCGCAAGGGATATATCCGACAGAAGTCCCACATTAAAGGCATATTGGGCGCAGTGGGACTCTCTCCATGTACAAGATGGCGTTCTGCGAAGAAAATGGGAAATGCCGGATGGAAAATCCTTTAAGATGCAGCTTGTGGTTCCACGGTCGAAAGTCCAGGAGATTCTACGGGAAATGCACGATGGAGTGTCTGGTGGGCACTTGGGCATCAACAAAACCCTGGAAAAGGTACGGGAACGTTTTTATTGGCTGAGTGCAAGAAGCGACGTTGAGAGCTGGTGTCAAAAGTGTATTACTTGTGCTGCTAGTAAGGGACCCAAAGTCAAAACCAGGGGTAAAATGCACCAGTACAATGTGGGTGCTCCCTTTGAAAGGATCGCCGTCGACATCGCAGGACCGTTTCCGGAAACTGAAAGCGGTAATCGTTATATCCTGGTTATTGCCGATTACTTCAGCAAGTGGTCCGAGGCATTTGCGATCCCAAATCAAGAAGCGAAAACCGTTGTCGATCAGATAGTGGACCACTGGGTGTGCATGTTTGGAGTGCCAATGGAATTACATTCCGACCAGGGAAGAAACTTCGAGTCGAAGATATTCCAGGAAGTATGCGCAGCAATCGGACTACAGAAGACACGGACCACATCTCTTCACCCACAATCAGATGGAATGGTGGAACGCTTTAACAAGACGCTGAAGGAACATCTCTCTAAAGTCGTGGACGAAAATCAACGGGATTGGGATCGGCGAATGCCTTTATTCCTTATGGCCTACCGGAATGCTATTCACAGTACAACTGGATATACTCCATCTGAAGTTTTATTTGGCCGAACTGCCAGGCTACCCAGTGAGCTTAAATTCGGATTTCCCACTGAAGAACCCACATGCGAGGAGGACTACGTGGTTGACCTTAGAGAAAGGATTAATGACATCCACCAGAGAACCAGAAGCAATATAAAAGTTGCAAGCGACCGCATGAAGACGAGATACGATACGCGAGCAACGGCACCCGAGTTCAACGAGGGAGATCTGGTATGGCTCTACAACCCACATCGTAAAAAGGGAAGATCGCCAAAGCTTCAGAAGGACTGGGAAGGTCCCTACCAAGTTGTAACGCGAATTAATGATGTCGTATTCCGAATCCAAAGAGGACCAAGAGCGAAGATGAAAGTTGTCCATGTTGATCGCCTACATCGCTACCACGGAAGCAATGATGACGTACTTGTTCGGGACGAACAAAACTAAGAGGGGGGCAATGTTATGTGGCGACAAGAAATAAAACCACTCGCAGGAGTCCCTGAATGCACCCATCGATTCACTCTACAAACGCACCCGCTCGATTCACTAAATGAACATACCCAGCTGTCATATTCGAAGTTCGAATTTCGATTTCCCCTCCTTGGAATTCAGCGGAGGAGTACCAGTGGAAAATTACCAAAGGGGGTATGGAACGTACTAGAAGGTGCTTAATTTTGTATAAATACACGGGTGGCAGGCTCGTACGAGACAGTTATAATTTAAACGTCGACTTGTGAAAATCGGTAATAAAGTAAAAAGTGATTGAGTTGAAATAAAGTGTTGAATTCTAAATAGTAAAGTTGAATAACAGTGTGATCTGAGTTTAAATAAGTTTGTTTGATAAATAAAGTGTTTCATTGTGTGATTATAAAAGTGAAATTGAGTTTTATTCAACGAACCCCAGGCCGAAAATATTACAAAAGTATAAAAAATCCAATACATTCCACTTGGACTTACGGTAAACTTATGCCGAAATAACATTTTATGTGTTTCGCCGTTGAAGCCGAAAATATTAAATATAAGTTTCAAATGTCATTTTCAAACTCATTGCCACGAAGATTTATGGCAATGATTGCTCTTCAAATGGAAATCAATCATTGATGGCCATTTAAAAATCATTGTTGCAAGGCTTATTTCCAAAGCGTCTACCCTAGAACTAAACTTTCAACATTTTACAAACGATTAGAGACATAATGCAATTTGCACTTAACAAATTAGCTATGTGGACAGATAGCGTCGGTCTCGGAGTAAACCCAGCAAAGACTGAACTAGTACTGTTCACAAGAAAGTATAAAATACCTTCCATAACTCCACCAACACTGAAAGGCGTTGAACTGTCACACGCAGATCACGCTAGATACCTGGGAGTTATATTAGATAAGAAACTCAGTTGGAAACTGAATATACAAGACCGTGCTAGGAAGGCCTCTATTGCCCTGTACTCCTGCATGAAAATCCTAGGCCAAAACTGGGCTCCAACCTAGGATTGTGCACTGGATATACACGGCAGTCGTTAGGCCCATGCTTATGTATGGAGTACTAGTCTGGTGGAAGGCACTAGACAAGAGTAGCAACATTGCTATATAAGAGAAAGTTCAAAGACTATCCTGTATTTACATTACAGGTGTTCTTAGAACAACTCCCTCGGCTGCGCTTGACACAATGCTCCATCTTCTTCCCGTTGACATCTTCGGTAAACAAATGGCAGCGAAAGCAGCACTTAGGCTTAGGGAATCCTCCCAACTGACTCGTGACAACATGGGACATGCTAGCATCCTGAACGGCCATGACACCATCCTTCGCAACTCTGACTAAGTTGTTCCATACCTCAACTTCAATGTCAAATTCAAGACCAAAAGACTGCAGAAGTTGCAGGAATGAGGATGAAGAAGAGACCATGATTCATCTTCTGTGCAACTGTCCCGCCCTATCGGCACTGAGAAGGAAGACTTTAGGTGAATACTTCTTCGATGATCTAAATGATCTAGACTCAATCTAAAGAGGATAATGAACTTTATCTCCGGGTCAAACTGGCTAAACGCATAATTGTGTATCACAAAACCCATCCCGCCTCCATATGAAAACTCTATAGGCGAGCAAGCACCTTACAGTGGAAAGCCAAATATAACTCCATTAACACCAATCCCAAGCTTCTTTCCCAACAGGAGCGGCCTGGTGAGGGCTCATACCGATTCGGTTGCCCTCACCTCTCCGCTCTTGTGGGAACACTAGTACATAATCCCCCTGGTACGGGTTCATACCGCTTCGGTTACCCCTACCTCCCCTATTACCCCCTCCCCCAATGTAAATTTTAGAGTCACCGGAGGTTCGGGTTTACACCGTAATGGTTACCCTACCTCAGCATTCTCAACGAAGAAACACCCTCTGGCAAGGGTTACCCCCACCTGCGCTCTCCAATCCTTAAGGCTAACTCTCACTTAGGGGCAATAGCAAACTAAAGATCTAAATCTTATTAAACTCAACGCGAGGGAAAGTTACCCTATTTGTCACCCACACCACACGGGACGTAATTAGTAGTACTCCTAGAGTAATTGCTTTTCTCCTCATCTCTCCACTCCCCACCATATCGCAGTGTTTTTCCCTTACAAGACTGGAAAGGTGTGGGCTTATACCGCTTCGGTTGCCCTCACCACCCTTACGAAATCACTAACACATAATTCTCAGTGGTACGGGTTTATACTGCTTCAGTTATCCCTACCTTCCCCCCAAATTCTAAGGCGAGTCGCCTGTAGTACGGGTTTACGCCGAAGATGGTTACCCTACATCAGCTTCTGCGTGCGAATTCCCCCCTGCAAGGGTTCACACCGATTACCCCTGCACTTTAGCATAGAAGCAACAGGTTCGGACTTATACCGAAATCGGTTGCCCCTGCCGGGCTTCCTCTCATATAGGAACTACGATCATTGTAATGGCCGATTTCCGACAAAGATTTGGGTTTTGGTTTATGGTGGAACTGGGTTATAATGTCGCCATTCGCCGCTACCTTTTGGAATAATTGCTCAAAATGTTATGTTCTTTATGCAACTCGGCATTTATTTGACTGACTTGTTATGCCTGAAATACCTGAATATTCACTATGTCTGCACAAGTATAAGAGCATGTGCACAGCTGTTTAAAGTAAGATAAATAGGCATAACATGTGTATTTTATGTACCGATATTGGTTATGCCCGATTTCCACGTGCTAAAAACCACCCATTTATGAGAGACACTATGAAACTGCCAGAACGCACTTCATAGTAGTAAATTTTTGCTCTCTCCTAATACTTCTTGACTACAACTAAGTTAACTTAACAAGTAGTTAAGTAGTTTTTCTTGTTATGGTCCTTGCGGCAACTTATTTCATGCTAAATACATTGGCTCTACCACTGCATTTCTTGAGAAGGTAAATTCCTCCGACGTAGCCTTTTGGTACTGCCCTCCATGCAAAAGGATATCGCTCTCCCAGTTAGCTTTTAAGATATCTTCCTTCAAGCAGAATATCACTAAGTTGTCTAATAACTTCAGTGATTTACTTCAGAGTTTTAATTGTGTAGTAAAAAACGTTGCCTCATTCTCTGAGTATAATTACTCGTGTGACGCTTCCACTTCGACAGATTTTGAGAATCACTCTTACGTTAGTTCTGTAGACAAATCAAACGCCTCGACTTCTACCGACTTTCAACCCTCAGATTTGTCTTCTGAAGTTTGCGAAGGTCCGTCCGAAATTCACTTGTCTAAGACTAGTACTGCTGCTTTAGATGATTTGTCTAACCATACCTTATCTTATTTTAAGCGTGTTAATCTAAGCCGTCGTAAAAACAACAATAAAGAGATTTTTTCGTCTCACACTTCAGCGATTGTTGTTCCTCAAACTACAATCGAACCATCTAGTGGGCCTGCTGTTGAATCTGCCAACACCTTAGAATCTGTCCCCAGACCTAAAACTGTATTTATTTCAAGACTGAAACCCGAGACCACACCTGGTGACATTATTCATCATCTGATATCTCAAAAGGTCGTTGCTAACGTAAACTTGGTCAACTGTATGAAACTTAGCAAGCCTGATAGTTTCGTATCTTCATTCAAAATAGTTGTTAGTCAAAGAGTTTGCATATCTACAGGCCCTTAAAATCTAAGCAACCAAATAATATTTCAAAAAACTAAATATTAGACTATGTTTTTTTTTTATCAAAATGTAAGATCCATCCGTAGCAAACATAAAACAGATGATATATTTAAAAATTCTATGGTTTTCCCGCATGATGTCATTATTTTGACTGAAACATGGCTTGATGCTAGCACTACTGATGCAAAACTCTTCACCAAAGAGTTTCTTGTATATAGAAGAGATCGTTATAAGGATGATCTCGAAGCGTTAGGCGGTGGAATTTTAATTGCTGTTCGGGATCATATCACCTCGGACAAAGTTAAATTCCCATTTACTGTTAATGCCGAAGCTGTATGTGTCAAACTTGACATTTTACCCAAATTCGTATATGTTGTTAATGTGTACACCCCCCCCCTGCTTTGAAATGGGTCTTATCTGATGATGTTTCGCATTTCATTCCTCATATTTCGTCACCATATGCAGCACTAAACAAATTAGATAACATTATTTCTTTTGACTTACAGCAAGTAAGCTGTATAAAAAACATTAATAATCGAATACTTGATTTGGTCTTTACTTCTGACGCAATTAGTACTGTTGCTTGTAAATCCAAGTGCAACATTACTAAGATAGATACTCACCATCCCTCGTTGGATGTTTTTCTTGACTTGAACTGTCATATACATGAGAATGTTCACTCATTTGACTGTTCATACACTTTTGACTTCCGAAAGGCTAACTTTCGCACACTATCTGACGAACTGAATAAATCCGGTATTTCTAATATATTTTGCTCCAGTGAGCACTCTGTAGATAAATTTTATTCTATACTCAATACCTGTATCAGTAATACTATACCTATAAAGAAAAACAAGAACTCTAACTTCAGCCACCCATGGTATACCAAGGAACTGAAAGTCTTACGTAATAAACGCAATAAAGCATGGAAAAAGTACATCACGAATTTGAGTGCATTTGACCTTGATAATTTCATGTTTCATTTCAGTGAATTCAATGCTCTCGCAGAGCGTTTGTATTACAACTATGTTTCTCAAATTGGTTCAGTTTTTAAAACTAATCCCAGGAAATTTTGGAAGTTTGATAACTCTAAAAGAAAAGTTGATGGCTATCCATCCACTCTCAAATATAATGGCAGTTCTTCCAACGATTGTGGCACGATATGAAATTTTTTCGCTGATCACTTTTATAAATCATTTAGAGATTCTCCATTTACTGTCGACACTGATTATTTTAAATATCTCACAGAATCTGCTCAAGTTAATTTTTGTGATATACCAGTACATTTAGAAACTATTTATGAGCTCTTATCTAGCCTTAAAGACGATTGTTCTACTGGTCCAGACGGTATACCACCTATCGTTTTAAAAAACTGTAAGGATGTTCTTGCCACTCCTTTACAAAATTTATTCTAACTTTCGCTATCGTCCGGTCACTTCCCTCCATGTGGAAACTCTCATTTATTACGCCTGTCTTTAAAAAGGGTGTTAAATGTGATATTGTGAACTTTAGGCCGATTGCTAAACTTTCAACCATTCCAAAAGTGTTTGAAAAATTAACTTGCGATAGCCTTATATTTTACTGCCGAAACAAATTTTGCAAAGAACAGCAGGGTTTCGTTAAAAATAGGTCTACCGTAACTAACCTTTTATCGTTTCATAGAAAATGTTCTGATGCAGTAGAAAATGGCTTCGAGGTTGATTGCGTTTACACCGACTTTTCCAAAGCTTTCGATTTGATTCCGCATGAAATTATTGGTTTCAAGCTTACTTCTCTTGGCTTTCCAATAAATTTCATCTGTTGAATTATGTCTTATCTTCATTTATGATCTTACCTAGTTAAATTAAGAGGACTTTTTTCAGTTTCTTTTCCTACCATTTCCGGCGTTCCCCAGGGAAGTCATCTAGGCCCACTCTTATTCATTCTTGCTATAAGCGATGCGCCTCCGTATGTCGCTTATAGCGAAATTCTATCATATGCAGACGATATGAAGATCTCTAGAACTATTAAGAGTTCTGATGACCATGTTCTTCTTCAGACTGATATAAACAGCTTTGCTACATGGTGTAACAAAAACGGTCTTTTCCTCAATCCAGCTAAGTGTCAAGTTATCACTTTTTCTAAAAAGCGTATCGTAACAACATTCTCTTACTCCATCAGTGAGCATGCTCCTTGCCGTGTTGAACATTTTAAGGATCTTGGTGTTTTCTTTTGTCAAAACCTTGACTTTTCAAAACACATAAACTACATTGTAAATAAATCCAATTGCATGCTTGGCTTTATTAAGCGTTGGTCTAAAGAATTTAGTGACCCTTACGTCACGCTTTCCCTTTACAATAGCTTTGTTCGTACTCACCTTGAATACGCTTCACAAGTGTGGTCTCCATCGCAAGTTTGCCATACGAATAGGATCGAGGCGATCCAGCGGAGGTTCATTCGGTTCGCGCTCAGGGGACTTCCCTGGGAAGATCCACTCAATCTCCCCTCATACTTTGACCGGCTTGAATTGCTTAACATTCAAAGTCTCTCCCAAAGACGGATAAATAATGACTTGATTTTTATTCAGCAATTGGTCCAAGGTCTAATAGAATTATGGGAAAAATGAGCCTATCAGCCGTATGTGTTCCACCTACAACGCACAAACCAGTATTTAAGACTTTGACATGGACAAAGCCAAACTTAATTAATAATATTAAATTAATAATATTAAATATACTTTTATTTTTATGTTTTTATACCCGACCCAGGGTATATGAAGTTTGATGTATAGTTTGTAACGCAGTGAAATAATCACCGCAGACCTCTAAGACCTTTTAGAGATATGAATGGGACCAACAGGAGAATCGATTAAGCCATGTCCGTCTGTCCGTCCGTCCGTATGTAAACAACTTTAAGGTTGTCACAGTTCTGTCACAGTTCTGTGATTATTTGAGTGAAACCTTGGACCAGTTATTTGATGAGAAGAGCTTAAAAAATGTAGTGATTCTGGGAGATTTCAACTTAAATTGGTTAAATAATAGCATTTACAAAAGTGAGCTTGAGTGCTTGTACCGAGAAATCATGTGTAAGCAAATGTTTACTACGCCAACAAGAATAACCGCATCAACTAAAACTATAATTGATGATGTAGTTACAAATATTAAATGTAAAGTCATAGTAGATCCCTATCTCAAAATAAGTGACCATGAATCGACGTCGATCAATATACCAACTGTGATAAGAAAAAACTGTGATACTAAATCAATAAGATGCTTAAAATATAACAAATTTAGGTTTGTTCAGGCTATAAGAAGAAGTGCAATAAATACCTTAGGTACATTTGTGAACTTTAACTGTCGTATGAGTGGAGTCTTCGAAAGTGAACTGTTAAATGTAATCAAAAGTTTTGTTTCCGAAAAAGCTGTCATGACTAAAATTCAAAACAAGTGGTTTTCGAGTGATCTGAGAAGTCTTAGAGCTATTAAAATTCAATCACATATGCGATTTGTTATGTCGGGTCTTATTGAAGACTGGGAGCTGTATAAAAATATAAGAAATACATATACCAGAAGATTAATTAAAGCTGAGCATGAGTACATTCAAAATAGGATTAATTGTTCAATAAACCAAAAGTGTATGTGGAAGACAATCAAATCCCTTGTATTACGAGAAGAGAAACCTGCAGTGGAGTACATTGAATTCAATGGAAACAAAATAAAAAATAAAAATACAATTGTTAACTCTTTTAATGAATATTTTATAGAAAGTGTGTGTAATATACGTAATAATATTCCAAATGTTACATGGGTTAATTGTGTAAGTCCAAGACAATCTCGTTTTAAATTTAAACAAATCGATTCAATTGATGAATTGTGGAAAATAATTGATCTCTTTCCAAACAAAAGTGATTTCAATTTCATGAATAAAAGAATGATAAGAGACAGTTTGACATTTATGGGCCCTGCTTTAATGAATATAATAAACTACTCCCTAAGCTATGGAGTTTTTCGCGAAAACTGGAAAACTTCATTAATTATACCAGTTCAAAAAGTGGCCAATTCTATTAAATGCGAAGACTTTAGACCGGTTAACATGCTACCGTTATATGAAAAAATTTAGAGAAAGTTCTGCAAATTCAGCTTGAAAAATATTTGGAGGAGAACAACATATTAATAGAAGAGCAATCAGGTTTTCGAAAAAAACACTCATGTGAAACGGCTCTAAATTACGTAGTTGCTGAGTGGAAAGAAATTCTCCACAAGAAAAGGAAGATAGGAGCTGTTTTCATTGATCTAAAGAGGGCGTTTGAGACAATAGATCGGGACATTTTACTAAGGAAGCTGGAGAGTTACGGAGTAAGAGATATTGAGCTAAGTTGGTTTCAGTCGTATCTGCGAAACCGGAAGCAGAGAGTTAAATTGGAGAACGAGGTCTCAGGTGAATTGGATGTTAATCTGGGGCTACCACAAGGATCTGTATTAGCTGCTATTCTTTTTCTCATCTACATAAATGATGTTAAATGTGTTTTAGAGTTTTGTAAAGTCCTACTGTTTGCTGATGATGGGTTGCTATATATAGAAGAAGAAAATTTAAGTGAGTGTAAAATAAAACTTAAAATATAAACTTCGAATATAAAGCTTATATGAATATGAACAAACTGAATCTAAATGTTGATAAAACTAAAATTATGTTTGCAAACGAGGAAAACAATGGCAATTACTTTGAAGGATTGAGTGTGTAGATGTAACAAAGTACCTTGGTGTAATGCTTGATAGTGAGTTAACTTTTAAAAGCCAAAAAAATTAAAAAAGTTAACTCAATTAACTTTTTTAATTTTTTAAATTTTTTTTAATTTTTTAATTTTTTAAAAATTTTGGCAATTTGGATTTTTTCGTAGGATAAGAAAAAATCTAAGCATTTCAATGGCGATTAAAGTCTATAATTCGATCATAAGACCACATTTTGAATATTGCCCTACAATATTGCTAATGGGATCTAATGACTCGGTCAATAAAATGCAAAAGTTGCAGAACAAAGCCATGCGTACAATACTATTTTGTGACAGGTTTATCTCTATACGTTTTATGCTTGAAACTCTAAAATGGCTTACTATTAAGCAAAGAATAATTTTATGTACGCTTGTGTTTATATTTAAAATTAAAAATAACTTACTACCGAATTATTTGAGTAGGCGATTAGTGTTTAGAGCCGATTTGCGGCCATACAATCTAAGGAATAACAATGATTTCAACTTAGTTTTATACAGAAATAATAAAACCCAAAATATGCTTTTTTATAGAGGACTTAAAATATACAATGATCTACCAAACAATGTTAAAGTTGAAAATAACTATGTTAAATTTAAACGTGGAGCAACCGCTTTTGATAAAACTTTTTATTAAATTAAACTTAGAGAGGAAACACTGTATCTAAATTGTAAACTAGCATTCTTCAAGCTAATAAATCTAATCTAATTCCAATCTAAGGCCTTAAATTTTAAGGCAGAGAGCTGAAATTTTGTGGGTTGGTTGGAAGTCCAGTCCTTCAGATCAAGTTTGAAAATAAGCTGAATCCGCCTACAGACACGCCCACTACAGACGTGTATGTGCGACCATCTCTAATTTAAAAAAATACATTTTGCAAATTTTAGCTATGTTACAATGGCGCTAGCGCATTCAGTGGCAGTTTTCTTTTTGGTATGGTCGGGTATTTTGCAATCCGTCGTAGATATTGTTTGTATTAAATAAACTGCGTCACAGTTCTGATAGTGTAATTTAAAAATAAAAGTGTAATTTAGTTTGCACTTCCGTAGTGTTCATCGCATTGGGTAGGTTGCCATCCAGTGAATGCACCTAATAAAGCCATTCATTCGTGCGGCTTTACCCTAAGTCGCTAGATCGAAGGGTCTTGTTCTTTGCAGTCGTCGCTCGTTGATCACATCGTTAAGAGTCTTGTTGAGAGTACGGATCATTTCATGGTTGCAATGAACATGAAAGCGAGCATTTAGCTTTCGAGAAAAGTTTGTTACTTCTTCGCTCACGGTAGCTATTCCTAAATCTCTGTGAATATCACTATTCCTAATATACCATGGAGCATTCACAATTGCTCGAAGTGTCTTGTTTTGGAAAGTCTGCAACATGGACATGTTGCTCGGCTTGGTACAACCCCAAAGTTGTATACCGTATGTACAGGACGGCTTTAACACCTGCCTGTACAAGAGCAGTTTGTTATATATGCTTAATTTCGAAAATCTTCCGATAAGCCAATACCCTGAGCCCTGAGCCTAATCTCGAGCTCGTCACGCTTCTTCTTTACGTGTGGTTTCCACCTTAACTAAGCGTCCACTGTCATCCCTACATATTTCGCTTCATTTGCAAAAGGTATTTGTGCAGAATTTATGAACAGAGGTAAATTGTTAACCCTTCTGTAAGTAAAATTCACATGCGTAGACTTGTTGTCGTTAAGAGCGATTCGCCAAGTCTTCGTGCAGACACAAATTCTGCCCCATGCTCGTTGGAAGTTTCTCGTTGACGACTCGACTGATTCACCGCAAACGTTGCCACGACTGTCTCGTCATCTAGAGGTATGTCTCTTGTTTAGAGCAGGAACAGGGTCGGACCGAGGACGCTTCCCTGGGGTACGCCATCCCGAATTTGCTTGAAACTCGAGTATTCACTACTACAGCTAACACGAAATAGTCTGCTTTCAAGATAATTTTCCAATATTTTAAACATGTCTTCCGGCAAGTTTTGCCGTAGCTTATATATCAAGCCCTCGTGCCATACCTTGTCGAAGGCTTGCGATACGTCGACGAAAGCACTTGAACATATTTTTTCCCTTCTAAGGCCTTTTCAATTTCACACGTTATTCTGTAGACTTGATCTATTGTGGAATGGTTAGGTCCGAAACCGAATTGATGACCCGGTCTTTCTGCAATTATTGGTTGTAATCGCTTCAGCAGAAGTTTCTCGAATACTTTCGATATTATCGGCAGAAGCGATATGGGCCTATAAGATTTTTTATCATTTGCACATTTCCCCGGCTTTCGAACCATAATGACTTCAGCAACTTTCCATTGTCTTGGAACGTATAGAAGTCTTAGAGAAGCGTTTATCATATAAAGTAGCTTGACTAGTACCTTTTTTGGTAGTTCTTTCAATATTTCGCCAGTGATCAGGTCGTAGCCTGGGGCCTTATTATTTTTAAGTTTGTTTATTGTATGTCGGAGTTCAACTAACGAAACTTATTTCATTCTAAAGCCATCAAGTGCCGCATTGTTGTTTTGAACGTCAGCCAACGGCGGACCGTCGAAAGGCTTGAATGTTTCTTCTAAATGTTCAGCAAACAAATTCGCTTTCTCTTTGTCGTCTCTCGCCCATTCAAGTTAGCTTTTTTTACTGGTGCCGAGTGGATTATAGGTTTCTTGAAAGACTTAACTGCTTTCCAGAGCGAGTAGTTTGAGCTCCTATCCGCCGACAAGCCTTCAAGGTATTCAGTGGTCTCACGGTTTTTAAAATCTTGCAACATTCCTTTCAGTTTGTAAGGGAGGTGGTTCAAGAGGGTTTTGTCTGGGGGAGCCCTTGTGCCTTGCCATCTTCACGAATAAATTCTTCGAATTCGAGAGTATATGTTGTGCGTACATGCCCGTCGGTGCTAGCTGCATTCTTTTGGCACGAAGTGTTGTTCCAAGCAGCGCTCTGAATTGCTTCAATGAATTGGTCAACTGCAGTTTCCAACTCGAAAGGAGTTTTCAATGGCACATTCAAGCCAAGACCCTGCAAGGCCGGGTTTAAGAATAGCCTTGAGGTAAGGTATGCCTGTCGTAAGAGCCGACTAGGCATAAGTGATGCTGTCCTGGAGTATAAACTCCTTGTGGGGCCACACTTGGCAGTAAAGTTATAACTGGGAAAGATTAACCCGAAGGTTTAAATAAAATCCAGCAGCATCTGATACGGCTCGTTGGTCAGCGTCTGATCCCAGAGGGACGGCTGAATTTCAAATAACAGAAATCCAGGAGCGTCTGTCTCGGGACGAGAGGCTTCCTGGTCGGCGTCTGTTGTCCGGGTTAGGATCGGCCGAATTTAAACCTGGCAGCTAGGTATAAAATGCGCCCCCCCCCCCCCCCCCCCCAACGTTGAAAAGAATGAAAAGAAAACGAAAATAGCCTCGGATATTTGCTGATCCTGGTAATCCAGGGCACCCTTTGGAGCTAGGCCTCAGGGGTGTCAGCATGCGAGCGCTTGGTGGTCGGAAGGTCCCGCTCGGCATCCGACCGAGTTTAACCCGAAGAAAATACGAGCAGCCCGTCAATGGTGCTGCTATCCATTACGGGGGGCGGAGGGGGACAGCGCCAAGTCAAAATGAGGGCTTAAGTGGAAACTCTAAAAATCGACAACGGCACCAACTCAAAATTGGCACGTGGAATGTCTCCTCGCTAACGAGGAAGGAACTTCAACCGGTTGATGAGGCCAAGAAGTATCAGCTCGATGCAATTGGCATCTCCTAAACTAAGTGGAAGGGTTCTGGAACCAAAGACTTCGATGATGGGTGGAAGCTCTTCTGGTCTGGCGTCCCAAATCACATGACTGCACCAGCGGGTGTGGCGATACTCGCAAGGCCCCGGTTGTCAGAAAATGTATTCGATATCATTTCGTTAGGGGGAAGGATTCTGATCTTAAAGCTTAAGCTTGAACGATCGACTCTGGCTCTGGTTGAGGCTTATGCACTAAATCGAGAGTCAGAGTATGAGTCGTTTTTGAACGAAGTTGATGCTGCCCTGGACAGAGTGGCAGAAATGGACTTCTTTCTCCTGACTTGTAGCAGTTTGATCGGGAGGCATGGTGACCCGGATCAAAACAGGAACGGAGGACTGGACTTTTGCTGTGCATATGGCTGGTCCATCATGAACACCTTTTTCCACACAAAGACATTCACAAATACACATGATACAAGCACAGTTTAAATCAGAGGTCACTGATTGATTTCTTGTTGTACCATCGTGTGTTCAAAGAATGATTTGTGATGTTCGAGTTTTCAGGGGAGCTGAGTTGTCAACTGATCACCACTTAGTGCTGTGTAAATAATTTTTCAGTGACATTATTCTTTTGCCACCCAGGCGAAAGCCAAGACTGGTGACCCGCATACGGTGGGAAAGGTTGCAGGATGCTGACTCTGATTTCAGAGAGCGTTTTGCACAGCATGTTTCGGAGAAGTTTAAACAAATTCCAACTGACCTTTCGAATGTAGAGGAGGAATGGCAGCTGTTTTTATGGGCAGTCATTGCCTCTGTAGGAAATGTTTGTGAAGTGAAGCGGCTTGGGGTAGCGGCTGGTGGTGAGAAAAGAACTGCTTGGTTTAAAACGCCTGGAGTTCAAGAAGCCATCAGAGAGAAGAAGAGAGCCTACATTGCGTGGATCCAATGTAAAAACTCAACTTCTCGAGCCCGGTACAATGAGCCTCGAAGGACTTCCAATTTGGCAGTCAGAACAGCCAAGGAACAGTCATGGAAAAAGTTGGGCGAGAAGTTGGAGCACGATTACAGATCTGCAAACAAGATATTTTGGCAGACCATTCGCCGGTTCAGAGGAAGGAAGTTAAATATCATTCAAGGGGTTAAATCCAAGGACGGTACACTTCTTTCAAATGAGAGCGATGTCTTGCGCAGATGGAGAGAGCACTTTTCGGAGTTGCTCAACCCCCAACAGGGCACTAAAGATGGCATTCCCACTGCTGACGAGATAAAGGCGGAGAATAGTCCCACAGTAGACGAAGTAACTGAAGCGATTAAATCGCTAAAAGTTTGCAAGTCTGCTGGAATTGACGAAATCCGGCCAGAAATGCTCAAGGCAATGGGTGAAGAGGGTGTTAAATGGCTAACACTTGTCATTAAGGTGGCCTGGGACAGCGGGAGGGCACCTAGCGATTGGCAAACGGGAGTTATAGCAGAGGCACAACCGACCAGCTTTTTACTCTGCAGGTTATTCTTGAGAAGGCCTGGGAACATGCCAAACCGGTCTATGCGTGTTTTTTAGATCTGGAAAAGGCGTATGACCGAGTCCCTCGGGATACACTGTGGAGAGTTTTGCAGGACTATGCGCTGAGTGGGCCTCTTCTGAGAGCCATCCAGTCTTTGTATGGAAACTGCAGAGGCTGTGTACGGATAAATGGCGTCAAATCCCGTCCTTTTGATGTGCGCGTTGGACTTCGCCAGGGCTGTGTTCTGTCGCCGCTCCTTTTCATAGTATATATGGACGGGATGGTGAAGCGCAGTCTTGGCGAGCAATGTTTCGAATTGGCTGGCATCAGGATGAGCAATCTGCTTTTCGCAGATGATTTGGCTATCCTTGCATCATCCAAAGAGGAACTTCAACGAGCACTGGATAGGTTTGCAGCCGTCTGTGGTGATGCTGGGATGAAAGCAAACGTGAACAAATCGGAAGTGATGGTTGTTTCCCGATCTCCTGTGCAGTGTACCCTGCACATAAATGGAAATCCATTAAAACAGGTGGAGAAGTTAAAGTATCTCGGGATCTTTTTCACGAAAGATGGGAGGAGTGATACCGAGTTGTCCTTTACAATTGGCCAAGCTGGAGCAATAGTAAAGGAACTGCGCCGGCCGGTCATCAGGAAAGCTGAGTTTGGAGTGAAAGCAAAGATCTCAGTTTTTGTACCCGACCCAGGGTATATTAAGTTTGATGTATAGTTTGTAACGCAGTGAAATAATCACCGTAGACCCCTAAGACCTTTTAGAGATATGAATGGGACCGACAGGAGAATCGATTAAGCCATGTCCGTCCGTCCGTATGTAAACAACTTTTAGGCCATAAATTTTAAGGCAGAGAGCTGAAATTTTGTGGGTTGGTTGGAAGTCCAGTCCTTCAGATCAAGTTTAAAAATAAGCTGAATCCGCCCACAGACACGCTGACTACAAGCCTGTATGTGCGACCATATGTAATTTAAAAAAATACATTTTGCAAATTTTAGCTATGTTACAATGGCGCTAGCGCATTCATTTTTAGTACGTAACATTGCCTTATAATTGTCTTTAAGGTAACGAAAAAATTTTAGGTTTTTCATTGACCACGCCCACTTTTTAAGGGATTTTAGCTTAAAATGACTGTTTTTCAATAAATATATATAAAATTTGACAAAAAATTATATGACAAAAACTGTAGATACTAGAATTTTCTAACATTTATGTTTATATTGTATGTGCCTCCGCCCACTTTTGTGGGCGTGACGTTAAAAAAAGTGATTTTTTTTAGTTAAAAAGGCGGAGTTTTAGGCCGAAATGTATGCAACTACCTAGTGTAAAGCATTCAACAGTTATATTTTTATATCCCGCCCACTTTTTGGAGGCGTGGCAGTTTTCTTTTTGGTATGGTCGGGTAATTTGCAATCCGTCGTAGATGGATTGAAGCTTTTGCATACCCATTGTTGCACTTTCCCTCTTGTTAATTCAGTGTTCGTTCCGACCCTCATCTATGGTCATGAAATTTGGGTAATGACCAAAAGAATTAGATCGCGGGTACAAGCTGCCGAAATGAGATTCCTGAGGTGCGTTGCTGGTGTTACTCTAAGGGATAAAGTGAGAAACGTTAGTATTCGTGGGAATCTTAATGTTGAGCAGCTACTTCTCCGAGTGGAGCGATCGATTCTTCGATGGTTTGGACACGTTGTTCGCATGCCCCATGACTGACTTCCTAGACAGGTCATGTTAGCCGAGAGCGAGCGCGTTGCCCCCCTGGTAGGCCAAGAAACAGGTGGTGGTATTAGGTAAAGAACCTCTCTGAGTCCCGCCTGGGGATTGCGCCGGAGTCTCTTGAGTTGGTGGCAGAGGATCGAGAAAGATGGAAGGACCATTTAGCCACCCTCGCTCCGCGGCCATTTTAAAGGATAAGCGGCATCCAAAACTGATGATGATGATGATGACATTCAAGCCAACACCCTCCTTGCAGTCCTTTCTGAAGGCGTCCCAGTTCATGTTTTTGCAAGCTAATCTAGGAGCTCTTTCTATTTTCGCCAGTCTTCCGTCCATCTTCAAGATTTCTTCTGAGTGGTCTGAGCAAAGATCATAGCACTCTTTGATTCGCGTAAGGTATTTGGGGTACCCTTTAGCGATCAAAAATTTGACAAGGTCAGGCTTTTTATTCCTACCGGTTGGCCAATACGTTGGCTTACCCGTGGAGAAAAAGTCCACCCCACGTTTCATACTGTTTTTGTACAGTAGTCTGCATCTTCTTGCATCGTGAACCCCGAAAAGTATGCTTCGCGTTAAAGTCACCCCCAATGATAAGTTGGACCCAATGAAGTCAAACATACGATAAAGATCGTCTTCCACCAGTGTTGTGCCCTCAACATAGAGTCTAGAGACCACACCTAATTCCCACGAACTGCTAATGTAAAACGACGGCATAGTTCGATTATGCGTCCCACATGTTCTAAATTTGTCATCGGTAACAAAACCAATAACGGAATAAGAATGAGGAACGAATCGAACTATGTCAACAATAAAGCAACACAACACACGCGGGGTCACATTACTAACCCAAGCAGTACTGACCCACCGCAGCGTGTCAAGTGCATATATGCTTAGGGTTACAGTGACCATGTGTTCGGAATTAGGGAAGTGAGTAATGAGTCTGGCTCAGATTGCATGGTTGACCTGGAACTGGTGACGATCGTAGGCTAGAAGGCAATGGAAAGAATATGAACAGGGCACTCTCATCCAAACACTAAAAGAACTCGGTTGTTTTCTTTCGCGAGGCGCGCGATCTAACATTGGTGGCAGCGGTGCGATGTAAAGTTGAAGCATATGACGTAACTCCCAAAACCAGAACACTCAAAAAAAAAAATAATATAAAAAACATAATAAAATAGTGAAAAGTGAAAAAAAAACCAAAGAGGCTCTCCAATTCTTTTGGTACAGAAGGAAAGAAGACGTTGTCACGCCGGGGCAAAACCAGCCAGCCCAAAAACACCACAAGATGCTGAACATTAAGTTATAGTAAGAAAAACATATTTACATTAACTGTTTTTGTCCCCACATTTGTTTTGCTACACATCTTGATATACGTTTACATTAAGTATTTTGCTCACATATCTCTATAAATATTTTTAATTATATCTTTATATATATGTTTTTTTTTTTTGTAACCAGTTTTTCCATTCTCAGTTTATTTGTCCAGTTTATAAAAATTTGTAATACCTCTTTCGGTTGTCTCTTTACAACGTTTTGTTTTTACGTTCTTTTTTTGCGTTGAACAACTACATGTCTAGTTTAAACTTGAACATATCACTAAGAACAAGAAAATCCCGGTCCGATAGTGACCTCATTCCTTCCCGTAAAACTAAGAAGACAATAGCCAGCGAACAACCCCTGGCATTAGATTCCAAAAGAAAGCTAGATTCAATAACCATTTCGTCAAAAACCGAGCCAAAAGTAGCAGGCAAAATGACATTTAACTCGTCTCATGCAATTAAGTTAATACCTGATTTCGATGGGTCGGCAAGAAATTTAGATCGATTTATCCAGCTTATAGAACTTCAATTTAAAAAAACAATTGATGACGAGCAAAAGATCGAGCTAGTCGACATAGTTAAGTCGAAACTAACTGGCCGAGCTTATAACGCTACAATAAAATATAGCGACTATAACGATTGGCCTGAGCTTAAAGATGCGCTAGTTAAAAGTTTTCGGAAATGTCGATCGATACAAGTTATTCAGACAGAGATTTTTCAGTTTAAACAAGGTCTGAACGAGTCTGTTGCTTCCTACACAGAGAGAGTCCTACACAGAGAGAGTCACACAAACGCTTTGTGTGACGAACTAAACAACGCGAATGCTAACACTGCAGTAGCAATCCGCTCCCTTAACAGCACTATGGTTCTAAATAGTTTTTGCAGCGGACTAAAATCTCAACTTAAATTACTCGTCAAGAGTGCGAGGTGCACAGATCTTGACGAAGCAGTAGACATTGCGATGGAAGAGGAAAAACTTCTCTCTTCCACAAATAATTACCCATGTAGGTCCAACAGGTACTGCCAAAACTGCAAATAAAAAACACACAACACTAGCGAATGCCGAAGTACTAGAGACGCCCGCGTTTATCGTAGTGACAACAACAAAGAAAGGTTTACCACATCCACAAGCTATAGACCTAATAATAGTATATCATTTCCAAGGGCTACTTCTAACCACAATCCCTTTTTCCAAGAGAAATGCCATAAACATAGTGAGCGTCACTCTATTGAAGAATGCCGCAAAAGAGAATTTAATAACAATGAATTCAGGTAATAGTAACGTTTTAAATCCGGGAAACTCCGAGCGACCTGGCCCGTCCCGCATGCGGAGTCAGGTGAAAGACATGAATTCTCGTGCTTAAACGTAATAGAACAACAACATCCAATTCTTCTAAATGAAATACAAAAAAACTAATCTCATAAATCAAGATCAACATAGTTACTCTGAAAACCCGAGTCGTTCAAAGAAATACAAGGCTCAAAATCAAGAAATAAACTCGATAAGTCTAGACCTAGACGAAGTCACTAAGTGTTCAAAATCAAAAGGAAATACATATACAAAATCTAAGCAAACACAAAACAAACAAAAAAAATTCTCAAAATAAAAATCGAAACCGCATAGGTCAAAATCTCAATTCCAAAAATCAAAATAAAGATAATGTACGTCTAAAACCTAAAACACATGTAGTAACGAAGGGACTAAATACAAGTTCAAGCTCAAACAATTCTCAAAATGAAATAAGAAGTAAAAATATTTTTCTAAATCAAAATCATCGCCAAAACCGAAGTCCCGAACAAATAAATAACTTGCACGATTTTCTAAATAAATTACTAAGCTCTGACCTAAAGAATTTCTTTAACACTCCTCAAAATTCCACAAATACCAATAATCAAGACGACAACCTTAATACACCTATTGCTCATGTAGGTTGCTTAAATAATGCTTCTAGCTTCAAAAGCGAAATCAAAATATTATCTAAAGACACAATCACCAAATCGAATATTATGCTGTTAGACACAGGTGCAAGTCATAGTTTAATAAAAATAGGCAAATTAAATAAAGAGCTTTGGGTACACACAAACAATATCACTGAACTAAAAGGAATAGGCAACACTCCTACACAGACACTTGGCACACTGTTTCTAAACATAGAAATAACACCAGGAGTAAACCTAAAATATCTTTTCCACGTAGTGTCTAACAATTTCCCTATAGCTCAAGATGGAATTCTAGGTGAAGACCTACTCAGAAATTTTAACGCAATATTGAATTATAAAGACAATTAATTAACATACCACATTAAAGATAAGAGATATACCATTGATTTCATTAGCAAACGAAAGCCTATTACAATACCTGCTAGATCCGAAAAAATTAAAAAATATGGACCAATTCACGAGCCCTCTACTCAAATATATTTTGCAAAGAAAATTCTCCCTCAAGTTTATACTTCTTCAGCCATGACGGAACCTGCAAACGGTTAAATATATACATCGGTATTAAACGCTAATAATAAAGATATCGTCTTACAAGATTTAAATCTAGTATTTGAAAATAGTAATGACTACTATGTTTATAACCTCAATTCATTCGATACGCAAGCTGTTATAAGCGAAAGGTTGGAGAAAATCCAAAACCAACTCCAATTGGACCACTTGAATAGTGAAGAAAAGAAATGAGTTGTAGAAATTTGCCGAAAATATAACCACCTATTCTTCCTCGATGGCGACACTCTTTCAACTACGTCCGGAATTACACACCAAATAAAGACGAATCCAAATATGTCCCCAGTCAACATTCGACCATATCGTTTGGCACAAATCCACAAGAGAAAAGGAATAAAGAAATAAAGGATCAAGTGGACAAGAAGTGCAAGTCCATGGAATTCGCCCTTGTTAGTCGTCCCAAAGAAAGGAAAACAGAAGTGGAGAGTAGTGATGGACTACAGAAGACTAAACGAAGTTACTATTGCGGATGAGTATCCAATACCAAATATAGAAGACATCCTCGGACAGCTAGGTGATGCAAAGTATTTCACAACTTTGGACCTAGCTAGCGGTTTTCATCAAATCGAGGTTAACGAAAACGACAAAGAGAAGACGGCGTTCAGTACACCTAATGGTAATTTCGATTTCAATAGAATGCCATTTGGGTCACGTAATGCACCTCCTACCTTTCAGCGGCTGATGAATAAAGTTTTAACAGGATTACAAGGTATAAAATGTCTAGTATACCTAGATGATATTATGATATACGCAAAGAATATAAGATGATATTATATATATAGATGATATTATGAAACGCCGATCATAACAAAAAACTCATGGAAGTATTTCAAGCTTTAGATAAACACAATCTCAAAATACAGTTAGAGAAGTGTAAGTTTTTAGAAAAAGAAGTCATGTTTTTAGGCCACATTATTTCAGAATCAGGAGTAAAACCTGACCCAGAGAAGATCTCAGCAATTCAAAATATAGATATTCCCAAAAACCAAAAAGATATTAAATCTTTTCTAGGCTTGGCTGGGTATTACAGAAAGTTTATAAGGAACTTCTCTAAAATAGCAAATCCCTTAAACAAACTCTTGCGCGAAGATGTAGTCTTTAAATGGGATGCATTTTGCGATGAAGCTTTTAAACTTTTAAAACAAGCAATAACTGAACCTCCTATTTTACAATACCCCCGTTTTGAAAAGACGTTCTATGTAACTACGGATGCCAGTAATGATGCCATAGGTGCAGTAATGTCACAAAAAGATACTGATGGAAACTATTTACCCATAGCATTTGCTAGTAGAATATCAAATAAGGCAGAGAGACACTATTCCACCATAGAAAAGGAAGCTCTAGCAGTCGTTTGGGCAGTCACACATTTCCGACCATATGTGTATGGTAGACACTTTGAAGTTATTACCGACCATAAGCCACTTGTATGGATATTCAACCTCAAGGATCCTTCTTCGAGAATAATGCGCTGGCGTATCAAACTTGAAGAGTACGATTTCACAAAGTCTATAAAGCAGGGCACCTCAACACCAACGCGGACGCTTTATCACGTTTAAAAGTTGCTGAAGTCAAAGTGATAACTCGTAGCCATAACAAAGTCTCAGCTTATAAACAGCAACAAGTTAATCCAAATATTATTGAAGTTTCGAATCCAGATCAAATCAAACAAATTATTTAAGATTTTCATGACACACTCAAAGGTGGACATCAAGGTGTTAAACGCACGCTCAAACGAATAAGAAGAAGATACAAATGGAAAAATATGTATGCAGATGTAAAAAAATATATTGCATCCTGCACACTTTGCCAAAAGAATAAGTCATACGCACGCAACAAATTACCCATGGTGATCACAACAACGGCAAAATCCCCATTTGAAAGAGTAGCTCTCGATATAGTGGGACCACTTCCTATAACAGAAAACGAAAAAAAAGTACATCCTGACATTTCAAGACGACCTGACAAATTTGCACAAGCCACAGCCATACCTAATCAAGAAGCAACAACGATAGCCGAATCACTAGTTAAGAAAATAATTTGTACCTACGGTATACCTCAAACAATTCTGACAGATCAAGGCACAAGCTTCACAAGCGAATTATTTAAAAATGTCTGTAAAATTTTAAAAATTAATAAAAGTCAAACAAGCCCATACCATCCACAATCGAATGGGGCCCTTGAAAGGTCACATAGAACACTATGTGATTACCTGAGAAATTATGCAAGCAGAGATCAGTTAAATTGGGATAATTATCTTGAATATGCAATATTTTGTTACAACACAACTCCACATACCAGCACGAACTACAGCCCATACAAAGCCCTTTTCGGTTTTGAAGCACCAATTCCTTCCACTTTGAACAGAAGCGTACAAGCAACGTACAAGTTGTAAAGCTATAACGAAAGAAGTTTATCTCCAGGCGTCAAATACCTTTTATAATAAAACTCCCATTTCATACTTTTTAAAACAATCAACAATTCCTGAAGACATAATAATCCCAGCAAAAATATCACAAATTTCACCCCATACTACACATATAAAAAAACTGGATTTAGATAGCTATAGTATAAACATTAAGGATTTTATAAAGAAAAATGAAATTTTATTCCATGTAAGTCATCATGCCTATACCTCAATTACCACTGTATTTGTAATCTGTATAATATTTAAAAAATATATTAAAATTAAATGTACAAAAAATGTAACAGAAAAACAGCTGATTTATAAAAAACAAAATAATAAAATTCAAACCAAATGTATTTTTAAACAAAGAAACGTAAATATAAAAGACTCATTGTGTAATATAAAAAAAAAGAATTAAATAAAGTCATAGCAGGCTCCGTTCATTGTTTTCCACCCATTCCTTTTTTTGCCGAAAGATCTCACTCGTCGCCTCGTAAGCCTTTCGTGTTCTAAGGGGGCAGGACGGTTGTGGCCTCAGCCTAGAGTCTAGAGACCACACATAATTCCCACGAACCACGAATATAAGTTTGTTGATTTTAGTCTGATCCTCAATCTGAGGATCTGAGACACTGCATCTGTTGTGGGCAATCTTGCCTTGTTTTCGTTTGCCGCAAACCAGTGGCGGTTTCTCCGATGCACTTGAACTGGCGCCGCTCCTTTGTGGGGTTTTTACGCCTTTTGTCGAGGCCTCCTTTGCCAGTCTCGCGCTTTTGATCGGCTTTGGCGTCTTTGGAGTCTTTGGCTTAGGAGTTTTAGCAGTTTTTGGACGTCCTAGGCTTGGATTCTGTCCTCGAGTATTTTCCTTAAGAGATTCTCGTCCCTTTTGCAGCTCTATGGCTACTTCGCATCCTCGGTAGTTTGCGGGGTGTTTTCCGTTGCAACTGGCGCAACGAAAACACCCCGTTGCGTACTAATTTTGATAACTTTAAAGGTTTTGGGATTTACCGCGTTAAAAATAAATTATGAGTGCGAACCATACTCACCCCGAACGTTTCGCTTAAGTAACATTAAGCGTGGCCACCGGGAAACTGCCTAAAAATGCTTTTGGCGATAAGCACTTCGCAAGTTGTAGCGGTGCGTAGGTGGTAGTGCTGTTCGTTCTCTCGTTGTTATGCGTCAAGTGGCTGAGAGCAAACAGTGCTCACTGTGTCGCTGGGGCTGGCTAGCCAATTCGCAATCGACTGTGATGAGCCGATTATTTGATCCCATGTTTGCGACAATTTGAAACTGTCGTCGCGATTGAAATTTTTGTGGCGTTTTATCTCAATCGCTTCACGAACAAGCCGTGGGATGTAATGCGACTCCCGAGCCAGTATCTTAGCCTGGTCAAATCTGATCCAATGGTGTTCGTTGGTAATAAATGCTGATTATATGGGTTATATGCTGATTATATGCTGATATAATGGGTCGAGGTACTTCGTTGCGTTTGTATAATGTATGATGACCCACAGCTGCAAGGGACTGCGCAAACATCGGGAGTTTGGAGAGAAAAGCGATCTTTGGGTGATTGTAGATAATTTATCACCTTTTTTGGCGGTAAGAAGATCGTTTTCACACCGTATCGTTTTAGAATTCGACCGACTTTGTCTAAGACACCTTACACGTACGGTAGAAAGGCTCTCTTGTCCAACTCATTGCAGTCTTCTTGTCGCTACAAATTTGGCTTCCATGAACGTTGTCTTTTCGAGTAGCCGTTCGATTGAAGGACGTTGTCCACAAAGGTAAGTTCAGCGGCGAGATGCTCTGTATCACATACATTGTGAGCTCGCTGAATAAGTGTGGAGACAACAGATCTCAAATTTGCCGGATGATGGTGAGAGGAAGTATGGAGGTACCTGTTTGTGTGTGTGCCTTTTCTATAAGCTGTGTGTCCTTATGTACCATCCGATTTCCGCGTTACTTTAACACCCAAAAAAGCAATGGATCCATTCTGTTCTTGCTCCACCGTGAACCTTGTTTTCGGATGTTGTGAGTTAAGATGGTTCAAAAAACTCATCAACGCGGAAAGTTTAATGATGCAGAAAGTGTCATCAACGTACCTCAACCACACCTTTGGTTTCTCTTCGCAGCTATTCAGAGCCTTCTTCTCAATATGCTCCATCCACACGTCAGCAACTAAGGGAGCTTGAGGTAATCCCATAGCTACACCATCTTTCTGCAGATAAAACTTCTGGTCGAAAGAGGAGAAACCCGATGATAGGCAAAATTCCAAAAGTTGCATGTGTATTTCGTCTATGCTGGAGGTTGAGATTAGTTGACGAACTGTGCTCAGAAATTCCTGCACAGGTACATTTGTAAAGAGTGACTCCACATCGAAGCTTACCATCACGTCATCCGCCTCAAGTCTTAGACCACTAAGAATTGATAGGAAGTGGGAAGAATCATTTATATGATGTTCTGTCTTCCCAACCAATGGTTTCAGAACCTCCACCAAATGCTTCGATAGTAAATAGCAAGGCGTGTTGATCTGACTCACGATTGGTCGCACCAGATTCCCTTCTTTATGCATTTTTGGCAACCCATACAATTTCGGAGGCTGCGTGCAATATGGCTCTAAGCGTTTTTATGGCAAAATCCCTTTGTTTTCTTGGATAAGCTGCGACACTTTCCTTAGAACACGAGCTGTAGGATTGTAATTTACAGGCGTATATGTGTCCCTGTCTTCGACCAAAGCATTCATCTTGACGAAATAGTCACTCTTATTCATGACAACAGTAGAATTTCCTTTATCCGCTGGGAGAATGACAATGTTTATATCTCTCTGCAAAGAACTCAATGCAACCATTTCATTCCTACTCACATTGCTTGACGATGGTGGCTTCGTTCGTTTAATCAAGACCGCTATGTCTTGCCGTATTGTTTCGCTGTCGATGCTGGTGAATTTTTTTCAGGATATGCACTCTTCCACACTTCCAATTATGTTTTCGATGAGTACACATCGCGGCGTAGGGGCAAAGTTCATTCCCTTGCTGAGAATGCTTTTGGCTGACTCACTCAGGCTCAAGTTAGACAAATTCACAACAGATTTTGTTAGGTCGACACTGTTTGTGTTGACGGCTAGCGGTTTGGCTTGCGCACTGTAAAGTAGAGCGTTTATTCGCGTTGCTTGTAGAAAAGTCATTTTATCACAAACATTGAAATCATCAACACTAAGAACACATGCAAGCTGTTGTTGCAATTCACACAATTTTACGGAGATAACGTTTAAATCACTACGATGGGAATAAATTAATCGCTTGAAAAGCATTTTCTTTGCCATCGATAAAACTTCCTTTGATCCGCGTATGTGATACATAGGTCTTAGTTTAACACGGGTGGGTATTATTTTGTGGTCACGGCATCTTTTAAAAAAGCTAAAGCACTTAGGAGGCTCACGCGTTTGACCCGAAAGTTTTCGAATTAGCGAAGGCATTTATGCGTTGCCTCTCCATACAGGCTTACGATATAACTTTTAAGGCTTTGGCGGTTGTAAGACATAATTTTAAAATTTTTGGGATATATCGCGTTAAAAATAAATTATGAGTACGAACCGTACTCACCCCGAACCTTTCGCTTAAGTTACATTAAGCGTGGTCACCGGCAAACTGCCTACGCCTACGCCTACGCAGTGGTGCGTAGGCGTAGCGATGCGTAGATGATTCAAAAAACTCATCAACACGGAAAGTTTAATGATGATAAAAAATTTCAATCGCGACGACAGTTTCAAATTGTCGCGAACATGGGATCCAATAATCGGCTCATCACCGTCGGTTGCGAATTGGCTAGCCAGCCCCAGCGACAGAGTGAGCACTGTTTGCTCTCAGTCACCTGACGCACAACAACGAGAGAACGAGACAGCACTACCGCCTACGCACCGCTACAACGTGCGTAGTGCTAATCGCCAAAACATTTTTAGGCAGTTTCCCGGTGACCACGCTTAATGTAACTTAAGCGAAACGTTCGGGGTGAGTAAGGTTCGCACTCATAATAATTTATTTTTGACGCGGTATATCCCAAAACCTTTAAAATAATGGCTAACAACCGCCAAAGCCTTTAAAGTTATAAATTTGATAAGTATACCACTCGATTCTTTCTGCATTCAGTCTAAGAGACAGCGTGCGATAGGAATCGGCGTTGTCAACATTTACTTTCCGCACGTTATTTCGGTGCGAAATAAGCTTATAGTTTTCTGTTCTCCCCTAGTTTGCAAAAAGGGTGCGCAGTCTCCCGTATTCTGCTATCCCAATGATGTTTATTGCGGGAGGTGGACGAATTTTTGCTTCTGGTTAAGCTTTGTTTGAGCCAGAGGGCTTATCTTATTTTTGTATTACTTCGGGAGTGGAATTCGCCTTACGCTTCTTACTAGACCTTTTCTTTAAAACTGAATCGGTCTCAATTCCAAGTTCGTCCTCGTTCGTAAAGTATTCGACTGCTGGTCGGTTCAGTGTAACACACTCTTTCGAAGTGAAGCGCAGTTTTGGCGAGCAATGTTTTGAATTGGCTGGCATCAGGATGACCCATCTGATTTTCGCAGGATTTTCGCAGATGATTTTGCCATCCTTGCATCATCCAAAGAGAAACTTAAACGAACACTGGATAGGTTTGGAGCCGTCTGTGGTTATGCTCGAATGAAAGTAAACGTAAACGAATCGGAAATGATGGTTGTTTCCCGAACTCCTGTGCAGTGTAAGCTGCACATAAATGGAGCTCTATTAAAACAGGTGGAGAAGTTTAGGTATCTCGGGGTCTTTTTCACGAAAGATGGGAGAAGTGATACTGAGTTGCCCTGTGGAATTGGCCAAGCTGGAGCAATAGTAGAGGAACTGCGCCGGCCGGTCATCAGGAAAGCAAAGATCTGAGTTTTTAATTCAGTGTTCGTTCCGACCCTCATCTATGGTCATGAAATTTGTACAAGCTGCCGAAATGAGATTCCTGAGGTGCGTTGCTGGTGTTACTCTAAGGGATAGAGTGAGAAACGTCAGTATTCGTGGGAATCTTAATGTTGAGCAGCTACTTCTCCGAATGGAGCGAACGATTCTTCGATGGTTTGGAAACGTGGTTCGCATGCCCCCTGACAGACTTCCTAGACAGGTATTGCTCGCCGAGATGCGAGCCCGTCGCCCCTCTGGTAGGCCAAGAAACAGGTGGTGGGATCAGTTAAAGAACCTCTCTGAGTCCCGCCTGGGGATTGCGCCGGAGTCTCTTGAGTTGGTGGCGGAGAATCGAGAAAGATGGAAGGACCATTTAGCCACCATTTTCTCTTCGCAGAGAGTCAACTTCTATTTTGAGATCGTGGGAGAGTCGCTCCATATCAGTAATCTTAGTTCGAAGATCATTATTCTCCTTTTCTAGGCTCTTAATTTTCACTGAGTATTGGTTTACCGGTGGACTGCTTTTTCCGGATATGTTCGATATAGGTGGTGGTGATCGTTTTGTCCTTTTCTCAAAAGGATTTATAAGGATTTATAATATTGCGTCTTACCCTGGGTCAGGTATAAAAAGCTCGTTGATACTGGACACTTGCAAGACACAGTCAATTTTATATGCAACTTAAACCGAAAAACTAGCTGACAGCGAAAAAAGGCTATCTAGCGGGAATGCATTGCTGTGGTGAAGTGGTGAAATGAAGTTGTTTGGTAAAATAAGAAATTGTAGGCTCACAGTAAAAACTTGAGCTTTTTTCTCAGCTTCCAGTGTCACCTGTGCGGTAGTTCGAAATACGGAAACGGTGGTAGATTTCAAGCAGAGGGTGGTTACTGAAAGCCCTTATAGGTGGTAGAAATACCACTTAAGTGGAAGAAGTCCCAACACTGCGTGGAAGAGTCGCTCCATATCAGTAAGCTTAGCTAGGAGTTCATTATTCTCCTTTTCTAAGCTCTTAATTTTCACTGAGTCCTGGTTTACCGGTGGACTGCTTTTTCCGGATATGTTTGATCTAGGTGGTGGTGATCGATTTAGTTTTGTCCTTTTCTCAAAAGGATTTATAAGCAATAAAAGGCTCTCCCCAGAATCCGTAGAGCCTGCCTCCGAAGAGGCTGGATTTTCCAGCATAGCTGGGCTGCCACCTGGGGTAATCAAATCTTTCGTTTTATTCATTGCCATTTTTTTTAACTAGTCGTTTTTATGAGAAATAGGTAAGTCACTTCGATTTTCATTTTTAAATACAGCCGCCCCTTTGGAGACAGACGCCGAAGATTCTTGATTTAAATATAACCTTCAGATTCATCTATAAGTTAAAATCTTACTGCCAAAAGTTGCCCCAAATGGAGCAGCATCGGCAGCATCCGTTAAAACATTAAAGAATACTTCTTCCGGTGGATTTGAGTCGGCTCTTACGACAGACATACCATACCTCAAGGCTATTTTAACCCCGACATTGCAGGGGAATGAAATGAAATGTACGCTTGCGTCCTATGCCAAAAGGAAAAAGCAAAGAATGGGCACCCAAAGAATAAACGCCAATTGAAAATTTTTGATCTTTCACATTCACACTCCATCCATTACGAACGACGCAGACGATGACGACGACGACTGAAAATCAGTTTTACTTCACGATGTAGAGCGAATGAATTTTCTCTCAACATTATTAACAATGCTAAATCGATGAAAATATTTACCTTTGTCCAGGGTAACGAAAGTCCAGCGCCACCATGTGAGACAACCCGGCGTAATTTTTTAATGCGAAGTGAGAGTACTATCCTTGTATATATACATACTTTATAGTACTCCCACTTCGCATTAAAAAATTACGCCGGGTTGTCTCACATGGTGGCACTGGAGTTTTAATAACTTGTTTTAATTTTTTTATTTTAATATTTTAACGTTTAGTTTGGGCTGGGGAAGAGTGGTCTGCAAACTTATTGTACCTACCTAGGCCTACCCATACTCAGCTGAGTCAAATATCAAAAGAAGGTAACTATACAACGATTAAGATCTATTAAAGAGCCGGCATACCCATTTTCTTCGGTTCTAAGGAAAATGATGAATTTTGGCAACAGGAACTATTTTGTGATTGGAAAAAAATGTTTTTAGCCTATTATTACGTAAAACTACGCCAAATGAGTATAAAAATTTGAAAAAATTATAAGTACTTATAGATAAAAAGGTCTTTTTGCTGTCTTTTTGTAGTTAAATGCCTCAAATAGGTAGCGGTCCCTATTGCGGAGGCTCTCGAAAAGTTAAATTGGGACTAAATTGGGACATCTTATTTAAATTGATTACACCATAAAAAACAAAATTTTAAACTTTCACAAATGCAGGTTAATACTTTATTCGAATAAAAAACAACTTTTTTCGGGCAGGGCTTGGATGGATTCGAAATGTCTGGGGCCCGAGTCAGGGCAACGGTTGCACGCTGTGTGCAATACAGAACCTGATTTCTCGGTACGTGGCGTGGTAAATACATACTACAAATATTTGATTTACAGTGACTATATAAAATCAGGCCAAACAGCTTTTAAACTTGGTGTTAACGGGTAAAGGGGGTAGGGTGTTTGGAAATTCGATACAGACGTGATTTATTAAGTAAGTAATCAAGAAAGTTGCGTTTTAAGTTCAGTCTAGGTGCTGCCCTCTTTAAGAAATAAAATCGGAGAAAATATGATACCCAGAAAAAGGATTGTCCTCTCAAAAATAGGACGGATGGTCACGGTACTTATAGGTCGTAACACAGTGAAATAATGACCGTATACAGTTTAGACTTTTTAGACGTATATGATTGTGACCGACCGACAGGAAAATTGTCATTCCGTCCGTTCCTAAATAACTTTATGAAGGCCATATATTTTAAGCTTGAAAGTTAAAATTTAGTTCCTAGATGACTGACCTGGAAGTCCTTTGAATTGGTGGGAATACCTATATGTGTACACATTTACACAAGAAACTTATTTGCTTAGCTAAAAAATGATGCACAAAATCCACTAGTAATGATGCAATGATCATGATGCACAAAATCTGGTAGATACCTATAACGACTTTTTGGCAAATACGTTTTGTCATTCAGGTAGATCACTACAACTTTTTTGTCATTAAAGTTCTAATACCTACCTATCTACCTAATCATCAAAAATAACCACAACTGCTTTCGTTTTAGCTATACATATCTACAAGGTATGTATCCTACCTATGTAGCACAACAATTTAAATTTTTTTACCTAGGTACTTCAATAATAGTAGAAAAATAATAAGCCAAACGCAAATCCTTCGCCTTTTCTTTTCCAATGTGATAGGTAGACACATCAAAAGGAAGAAGATGAAGCAAAAAAATATTATCAATACATTAACTTCTTCACCCAATACATTCACCGAAATTTCAAAAGCACAGAAAAAAGAAAAAATAATAAATTTTCGCTTCGCTTTTGTTTCAACCTAGAGTAAGAATAAATAATAAGTTTCGCTTCGCTTTGTTTCAACATTCCGATACATTTCCCCTCTAGCAAAGAAACCATCTTCACCTTGCAACCAAAAGAGAGACTAGCAAACCCAAAAACCATCCCACAAAACGTTAGCGCCGGGCAGGCTCACTAGGGGCGCTCGTATCGAATCGTCAAAATGAAATTACTATTTAAATGTTTATATATACAAAGCTACTATAAAACAAAGGTAAAATCCTTTTGAAAAAAAAAAAACTGTAAGCAACCGACGCAAATGTTCACTGGAAGCGCATTGTAACGGGTGATTTTTTAAGAGGTTGAGAACTTTTTTAAAAAAAAAACACAAAAAATTCGAAAAAAATTAATGAAATATTTATTTGAATCGATAGTTTGAACCTTGCAATTTAATGTTTAAAGATAATTTCATGCAAATGTTGACCGCGGCTGCGTCTCAGGTAGCCCATCCGCTGAGTCCAATTTTGGCATACTCTTTCACACATATCGGCCGGTATCTCACGAATGAATGCATGGACGTTGGCTTCCAGTGCGTCAATCGAAGCGGGCTTGTCCCTATAGACATTAGCCTTGACATAGCCCCACAAAAAATAATCTAATGGTGTCAAATCGCACGATCTAGGCGGCTAATTGACCGGCCCGAAACGTGAAATTAACTGTTCACCGAGAATGCCGACCATAAAATGGAAGCAGCGCGCGATGAACATTTCGAACCGAGCACGAATTTTGATAGTAAAATTCAATAATTTGCAAGCGTTGTTCATTTGTAAGACGATCCATGGTTAAATTGCAAACCAAACTGAAGCTGTTTGACAGTGACACAAGGTACTAAGCACACGTCAGCTGTCAAAACCAGTGTTGCCAAAACTAAACCAGCTAAAAAATCACCCGTTATATCAATATTTGAGAATTGTTTTGTGAAATGTTTCGATACGCTCTTACTTAGAAGACACATGAAAAGGGGAAAATTGGTTTTGGTCCCAACAATATGTGAAAATAAGATTTCGCTGTAGGTTTTATTATCGATTTCGTTTTGGTGGCCTTGTTAATTCCTTATTCCTCTTTCATTTTAATGCACGTGTTTTGTGCCGTTTTTCTGTTGCCACTTAAACTGAGTATGCAGCTGAAGTGAAAATAAATTTTCCGGTGGTCTCCACTTCGACAGCGAAATGCTTTGCGAAAAGGCAACGAAAATTGTTTGTATAGAGTGGCCAATGACTTTCAATAAAAAAAACTACAATTGTGTGACAAGTTATTTCGGTTGCTAAAAATTCCAAACTGAAAACCCAATGCCCATGTTGCTAAAAAATCGTTTACACAAAGCATGTCATGTTTCAGAAACGTTCAATTGCAAAAAAAAGGCCGTAGGAAGGCAATCAATTCCCTCCAGCCATGTTCCCTTATTCCCTTATCCCAATGTGCTTCTTCGCAGAACACACATTGGGACATTCCCGGTGCTTCCTTCCGCCTTGACATGAACCACCAGCAAAATAGTGCGTGATTCTGGCCCTGGCACAGGGTGGCTAATTGGGCCTGAAACACTTTAACCTCAACTCAGTTTTGGAGTTGCACGACCAGGCAGTTGAGTCGTTATCTCCGTTTTACTAGACCCAAATTGAGCGCTCGATAAGCAATATCTATCACGATATTTCATAGCTACATTCGCACATACATACGTGGGGCGACAGGATTGTGTTTTTGAGCCACGAGATGTTTTGCACGACAAACAGGAACTGAGTGATGGCATTTTGTATCTAAAGATGATGTATATGATGTGAAATGCACAACCAGAAGGCCGAATAGCAACTTACCATTGCTATGTCGATGTCGTTTAGTTTTGGTAAATTAATTCTGTTAAATCCTTTTAACAGAAGTAATGTAATTGTAATTCTGTTAAATTCTTCAAAAAATCCGCCCGGTCCATGCAAATTCGAAGTTAACATTATACAAATGGAAGTGTCAAAATTAAAACGTACAACGTCCCACGGTTTGTTCGTGAAGCGATTGAGATAAGACGCCACAAAAATTTCAATCGCGACGACAGTTTCAAATTGTCGCGAACATGGGATCCAATAATCGGCTCATCACCGTCGATTGCGAATTGGCTAGCCAGCCCCAGCGACACAGTGAGCACCGCTACAACTTGCGTAGTGCTAATCGCCAAAAGCATTTTTAGGCAGTTTCCCGGTGACCACGCTTAATGTAACTTAAGCGAAAGGTTCGGGGTGAGTACGGTGCGCACTCATAATTTATTTTTAACGCGGTATATCCCAAAACCTTTAAAATTATGTCTAACAACCGCCAAAGGCTTAAAAGTTATGATTTTGATAAGTGTACCACTCGATTCTTTCTGCAATCAGTCTAAGAGACAGCGTGCGATAGTAATCGACGTTGTCAACATTTACTTTCCGCACGTTATTTCGGTGCGAAATAAGCTTATAGTTTTCGTTTCTCTCCGTGTTTGCAAAAAGGGTGCGCAGTCTCCCGTAGTCTGCTATCCCGACGATGTTTATTGCGGGAGGAAGACGAATTTTCGCTTCTGGTGAAGCTTTGTTTGAGCCAGAGGGCTTATCTTCTTTTTGTATTACTTCGGGAGTGGAATTCGCCTTACGCTTCTTACTAGACCTTTTCTTTAAAACTGAATCGGTCTCAATTCCAAGATCGTCCTCGTTCGTAAAGTATTCGACTGCTGGTCGGTTCAGTGTAACACACTCTTTCGAAGTGAAGCGCAGTTTTGGCGAGCAATGTTTTGAATTGGCTGGCATCAGGATTAGCCATCTGATTTTCGCAGATGATTTTGCCATCCTTGCATCATCCAAAGAGGAGTGTTTCCCGAACTCCTGTGCAGTGTACCCTGCACATAAATGGAGTTCTATTAAAACAGGTGGAGAAGTTTAGGTATCTCGGGGTCTTTTTCACGAAAGATGGGAGGAGTGATACTGAGTTGTCCTGTGGAAAGCTGTGCTTGGAGTGAAAGCAAAGATCTCAGTTTTTAATTCAGTGTTCGTTCCGACCCTCAACTATGGTCATGAAATTTGGGTAATGACCGAAAGAATTAGAATTGCGCCGGAATCTCTTGAGTTGGTGGCGGAGGATCAAGAAAGATCGAACAACCATTTAGCCACCTTCGCTCCGCGACCCTTTTAAGGGATAAGCGGCATTCGAAAATGATGATGATGATGATGATGATGATGATGACAATCTTTCGTTACCTCACAGTCTTTCGTTACACGAGTATTTTTAATATCCTCGTTTTCTTTTCGCAGAGAGTCAACTTCCATTTTAAGATCGTGGAAGAGTCGCTCCATTTCAGTTATCTTAGTTCGGAGTTCATTATTCTCCTTTTCTAAGCTCTTAATTTTCATTGAGTCCTGGTTTACCGGTGGACTGCTTTTTCCGTAATGTTCGATCTAGGTGGTGGTGATCGATTTAGTTTTGTCCTTTTCTCAAAAGGATTTATAAGGATTTATAATATTGCGTCTTACCCTGGGTCAGGTATTAAAAGCTCGTTGATACTCGACACTTGCAAGACACAATACATTTTATATGCAACTTAAACCGAAAAACTAGCTGACAGCGAAAAAAGGCTAGCTAGCGGGAATGCATTGTTGTGGTGAAGTGGTGAAATGAAGTTGTTTGGTAAAATAAGAAATTGTAGGCTCACAGTAAAAACTTGAGCTTTTTTCTTAGCCTCCATTGTTACCTGTGCGGTAGTTTGAAATACGAAAAAGGTGGTAGATTTCAAGCAGAGGGTGGTTACTGAAAGCTCTTATAGGTGGTAGAAATACCACTTAAGTGGAAGAAGTCCCAACACTGCGTGGAAGAGTCGCTCCATATCAGTAAGCTTAGCTAGGAGTTCATTATTCTCCTTTTCTAAGCTCTTAATTTTCACTGAGTCCTGGTTTACCGGTGGACTGCTTTTTCCGGATATGTTTGATCTACGTGGTGGTGATCGATTTAGTTTTGTCCTTTTCTCAAAAGGATTTATAAGCAATAAAAGGCTCTCCCCAGAATCCGTAGAGCCTGCCTCCGAAGAGACTGGATTTTCCAGCATAGCTGGGCTGCCACCTGGGGTAATCAAATCTTTCGTTTTATTCATTGCCTTTTTTTTTAACTAGTCGTTTTTATGAGAAATAGGTAAGTCACTTCGATTTTCATTTTTAAATACAGCCGCCCCTTTGGAGACAGACGCCGAAGCTTCTTGATTTAAATATAACCTTCAGATTCATCTATAAGTTAAAATATTACTGCCAAAAGTTGCCCCAAATGGAGCAGCATCGGCAGCATCCGTTAAAACATTAAAGAATACTTCTTCCGGTGGATTTGAGTCGGCTCTTACGACAGGCATACCTTACCTCAAGGCTATTTTAACCCCGACATTGCAGGGGAATGAACTGAAATGTACGCTTGCGTCCTATGCCAAAAGGAAAAAGCAAAGAATGGGCACCCAAAGAATAAACGCCATTGAAAATTTTTGATCTTTCACATTCACACTCCATCCATTACGAACGACGCAGACGACGACTGAAAATCAGTTTTACTTCACGATGTAGAGCGAATGAATTTTCTCTCAACATTATTAACAATGCTAAATCGATGAAAATATTTACCTTTGTCCAGGGTAACGAAAGTCCAGCGCCACCATGTGAGACAACCCGGCGTAATTTTTTAATGCGAAGTGAGAGTACTATCTTTGTATATATACATACTTTATAGTACTCTCACTTCGCATTAAAAAATTACGCCGGGTTGTCTCACATGGTGGCGCTGGAGTTTTAATAACTTGTTTTAGTTTTTTTATTTTAATATTTTAACGTTTAGTTTGGGCTGGGGAAGAGTAGTCTGCAAACTTATTGTACCTACCTAGACCTACCAATACTCAGCTGAGTCAAATATCAAAAGAAGGTAACTATACAATGATTTAGATCTATTTAAGAGCCGGCATACCCATTTTCTTCGATTCTAAAGAAAATGATGAATTTTGGCAACCAGAACTATTTTGTGATTGGAAAAAAATGTTTCTAGCCTATTATTACGTAAAACTACGCCAAATGAGTATAAAAATTTGAAAAAATTATAAGTACCTATAGATAAAAAGGTCTTTTTGCTGTCTTTTTGTAGTTAAATGCCTCAGGTAGCGGTCCCTATTGCGGAGGCTCTCGAAAAGTTAAATTGGGACTAAATTGGGACATCTTATTTAAATTGATTACACCATAAAAAAACAAAATTTTAAACTTTCACAAATGCAGGCTAATACTTTATTTGAATAAAAAACAACTTTTTTCGGGCAGGGCTTGGATGGATTCGAAATGTCTGGGGCCCAAGTCAGGGCAACGGTTGCACGCTGTGTGCAATACAGAACCTGATTTCTCGGTACGTGGCGTGGTAAATACATACTACAAATATTTGATTTACAGTGACTATATAAAATCAGGCCAAACAGCTTTTAAACTTGGTGTTAACGGGTAAAGGGGGTAGGGTGTTTGGAAATTCGATACAGACGTGACTTATTAAGTAAGTAATCAAGAAAGTTGCGTTTTAAGTTCAGTCGAGGTGCTGCCTCTTTAAGAAATAAAATCGGAGAAAATATGATACCCAGAAAAAGGATTGTCCTCTCAAAAATAGGACGGATGGTCACGGTACTTATAGGTCGTAACACAGTGAAATAATGACCGTATACAGTTAAGACTTTTTAGACGTATATGATTGTGACCGACCGACAGGAAAATTGACCATGTCATTCCGTCCGTTCCTAAATAACTTTATGAAGGCCATATTCAGTTCCTAGATGACTGACCTGGAAGTCCTTTGAATTGGTGGGAATACCTATATGTGTACACATTTACACAAGAAACTTATTTGCTTAGCTAAAAAATGATGCACAAAATCCACTAGTAATGATGCAATGATCATGATGCACAAAATCTGGTGATACCTATTACGGCTTTTTGGCAAATACGTTTTGTCATTCAGGTAGATCACTACAACTTTTTTGTCATTAAAGTTCTAATACCTACCTATCTACCCAATCATCAAAAATAACCACAACTGCTTTCGTTTTAGCTATACATATCTACAAGGTATGTATCCTACCTATGTAGCACAAAAATTTAATTTTTTTTACCTAGGTACTTCAATAATAGTAGAAAAATAATAAGCCAAACGCAAATCTTTCGCCTTTTCTTTTCCAATGTGATAGGTAGACACATCAAAAGGAGGAAGATGAAGCAAAAAAATATTATCAATACATTAACTTCTTCACCCAATACATGTACCCAAATTTCAAAAGCACAGAAAAAAGAAAAAATAATAAATTTTCGTTTCGCTTTTGTTTCAACATAGAGTAAGCAAGCAAATCACTGATAGTTTAAGATTCGTTCATTCCGATACATTTCCCCTCTAGCAAAGAAACCATCTTCACCTTGCAACCAAAAGAGAGACTAGCAAATCCAAAAACCATCCCACAAAACGTTAGCGCCGGGAAGGCTCACTAGGGGCGCTCGTATCGAATCGTCAAAATGAAATTACTATTTAAATGTTTATATATACAAAGCTACTATAAAACAAAGGTAAAATCCTTTTGGAAAAAAAAAACTGTAAGCAACCGACGCAAATGTTCACTGGAAGCGCATTGTATATCAATATTTGAGAATTATTTTGTGAAATGTTTCGATACGCTAAAATTGGTTTTGGTCCCAACAATATGTGAAAATAAGATTTCGCTGTAGGTTTTATAATCGATTTCGTTTTGCTGGCCTTGTAAATTCCTTATTCCTCTTTCATTTTAATGCATGTGTTTTGTGCCGTTTTTCTGTTGCCACTTAAACTGAGTATGGAGCTGAAGTGAAACTATATTTTCCGGTGGTCTCTAATTGGGCTTGAAACACTTTAACCTCAAATCAGTTTTGGCGTTGCACGACCAGGCAGTTGAGTCGTTATCTCCGTTTTACTGTAGAACTGAAGGCCCAAATTGAGCGCTCGATAAGCAATATCTATTACGATCTTCAATAGCTACATTCGCACATACATACCTACGTGGGTGGCGACAGGATTGTGTTTTTGAGCCACGAGATGTTTTGCACGACAAACAGGAACTGAGTGATGGCATTTTGTATCTAAAGATGATGTATATGATATCAAATGCACAACCAGGAGGCCGAATAGCAACTTACCATTCTCGTCGATGTCGTTTAGTTGTGGTAAATTAATTCTGTTAAATCCAATTTAATTTCTTTAAAAAATCCGCCCGGCCCATGCAAAATCGAAGTAAACATTATACAAATGGAAGTGTCAAAATTAAAACGTACAAGGTTACCTGTGTTACCGTACTTAAATAGAAAAAGTCCCAGGACATATTTATGTGGAATTCCAATTATCTTCCCTAGTCAACAGTTTTGTACTTGTTATTTATTTAACAATGTTTTTTTATGCACAAACTCTAACAGGACTTTAAGATATTGAATGGAAAAAGGGGTTTATTTATATGCCTAGTATTTCTGAAGTCATTTTTGTAAAAAGTTATCCCAAAAGGCAAAATAGGTTTTGGAAACAGTAAAAAATTATTTGTATTGGATTGGCCTTTAAGGACTCTTGAACGCGAGCGAACGAATTAAGCAATTGTGTACAAACCTTTTTAACCTTTAGAGTATTGCACATTTTTGTAGAGATATATTATGGAAACCTAATTCTAATTGCGTAATTGTTTTTATACAGTTTGTGGAAAATGAGCAGTCGTTGCGAATTGTTAATTAACTTTGACAATTCACGACGGGAGCCTTTTGTCCACGTCAAAAAGTTTAAAATCCAATACTTAGTTTCTGAGACACATTTTCGGCTTGGGACACAAGGCTACAGAAAAACGCGCGCCAAGAAACAGAGCTATTTTCTGCAGCAAGCATATAACGAACAAGCATAACATACGAACAATAATTTTGCGTGCGGTTTCTGTGAGTTTTGATAAAAAATAAATATCTTTCATCGATGAAAAAAAAGAGTTTGCAAGATCTTTGCGGTAAAATCAGCACGTGCGATTCCAGTGAATTGTGGTGAAAACCGTCATTTTTAATCAATAAATAAAACAAATCAATTTTTTGTCGTGCGGCTCAAAAGAGTCGCAATTCGGAAATTTGTCGCAAATCGAGTCTCGCGACTTATTGTCGTAGACGCAATCTTGTGTTGTATAAAATTTTTAACGCTTGTGCAGTCGAACTGCAATTAGTAGCACGTTTTTCTGTCGCCGTTGTGTCCCTGGCCTACACGCCATTTTTGTGGAACCAGAACCTCGCTTGCCACTTAAAAATGTTCGATTTGCTGCTGTTCAATAGAGAACTCTAAAATTGATTTGTTCGTAATTACTCCACTGCAGTTTGCACAAGCAATATCTTTTTGAAGAGGGAACTTTTTAACCCACCAATGAACGCAGAGTAAGAAGTGTCAAAATTTCGCAGGCAAATTAATGTCCGGGATAATAAATCGTGAACGAAAAGAAGTGGCGAGAGTTTGAGTACAGTAATGTCAGTTAGTATGATTTCGCTGTTGAACAGCGTACTGCAAAACGAGAAGCAGTGCGAAACTTTTCGTTTATGATTTCGTTGTGTCATTTTTGTATGGGATTTTAAGTTTCACTTCAGCTGCCCTTTACGCTGTGCCATTTTCAAAGATTGTCAGTCAAGGTCGTCAGTCTTTATTTCAAGTGAGGTAGGTCATGGGATAGGTGAAAAGAAATATACGATTGTAAATACATAAATGTACTTTATGAGTGCGAGAAAGAAAAAAGATCTTAGAAGGGTATATTTTCTTAGGTTGATAATTTTTGTCTGTTTGGCCGCTTTTTTGTATTAGACCGAAAATTAAGCTGAAGTCAGATCGAAAATCAAGTGCTGGAAATTTATGCTTTCGATTGGGTCTGCAGCTCTGAATCTTTATGTCTTCCCCAGCATAAAAAATTAAGAATCATCATAATATATATATAACTTTAAAGGCTTTGGCGGTGGTTAGAAATAATTTTAAAGGGTTTGGGATATACCGCATTAAAAATAATTTATGGGTGCAAACCGTACTCATCCCGAACGTTTCGCTTAAGTTACATTAAGCGTGGTCACATGTAACACTTATGGCCTTTTCGGTTGGTCGTCCGGGAGCGTCCGGGAGACTTCTGGACTCCCTTGAAACTGTTTTCTTGGACTCGTTTGACAGTTCCTCTTCTGAATAGAAGAGAAATTTGCTTCTGGTCTTGAATCCAGAATCAAAACCAGAAGCACGCACACAATCATACATGTGTCAATGTCAAGTTGGAGGAATGTCATTTGGCTCCTGTAAAATAGTTTTTGCTTCACAAATACAACGCTAGACAAACTTCAAAAATTTAGGAAAACGTGTTTGGCTGTTCGAAGAGAAACCCCAATCCGGAAGAAGAACGCCCTGATCCGGGATTGCCGCGAAAAGGCCAATAATTTTAAAGGTTTTGGGATATACCGCATTAAAAATAAATTATGAGTGCAAACCGTACTCACCTCGAACGTTTCGCTTAAGTTACATTAAGCGTGGTCACCGGGTGTTGCAGTTTGAAGCCCATCTAGATACTCAATTAAAATTCAATAGCCCTAAGCCCTCTGTTGAGAAACTATACCTTTCGTTCTTTAATAATTTCACTTTGAATTTAACCACGTTGGATTCAACTATATTTTTCTCGTTACGCATAACCTTATAAAATCTCTTTTGTGTAAAAGCCAGAGTTTTTCTTTTAATTACCAGAACTTATAATAGGTTATGGGCCCAGAACACTAAAAAAAACCATTAGTTGTTGTGAAAAGTAAAATCAAAGTTTTCTTTTAAAGTATAATGGAAGTGCAAGGTTATTCTCGGCTTAATGGAACAAATTGGCCCACGTGGAAGTTCCAAATGGTTGTCGTGTTAAGATCCAAAAAACTTCTCGATTGTCGTTGGAGAACTTCTTAAGCCGGTCAATGATGTTACGAAGCTGAAACAATGGGAAGAGAAGGACGCCTTAGAACAGAAGCTACTAACGGGTGATTTTTTAGCTGGTTTGGTTTTGGCAACACTGGTTTTGACAGCTGACATGTTTTAGTACCTTGTGTCACTGTCAAACAGCTTCAGTTTGGTTTGCAATTTAACCACGGATCGTCTTACAAATGAACAACGCTTGCAAATTATTGAATTTTACTATCAAAATTCGTGCTCGGTTCGAAATGTTCATCGCGCGCTGCTTCCATTTTATGGTCGGCATTCTCGACCTTCTGAGCAGTCTATTCGGAGAATTGTGACCAAATTTCGCACCAAATTTACTTTGTTGGACATTAAACTAACAACACGTTTACGTACTGTACGTAGTGAAGAAAATATTGCGGCCGTATCAGCTAGTGTGACAGAAGACCGCGAAATGTCGATTCGGCGCCGTTCCCAGCAGTTAGGCTTTTGTTACAGCACTACGTGGAAAATTTTGCGGAAGGATTTGGGCGTAAAGCCTTTTAAGATACAGCTGGTGCAAGAACTAAAGCAAGCCGACCTACCATATGTGGTTTCAACAAGACGGTGCCACATGCCACACAGCACGCGAAACATTGGCGCAATTGCGAGGCGAGTTGGGTGAACAGTTAATTTCACGTTTCGGGCCGGTCAATTGGCCGCCTAGATCGTGCGATTTGACACCATTAGATTATTTTTTGTGGGGGTATGTCAAGGCTAATGTCTATAGGGGCAAGCCCGCTTCGATTCACGCACTGGAAGCCAACATCCATGCATTCATTCGTGATATACCGGCCGATATGTGTGAAAGAGTATGCCAAAATGGGAATCAGCGGATGGGCTACCTGAGACGCAGCCGCGGTCAACATTTGCATGAAATTATCTTTAAACATTAAATTGCAAGGTTCAAACTATCGATTCAAATAAATATTTCATTAATTTTTTCGAATTTTTTGTGTTTTTTTTAAAAAAAGTTCTCAACCTCTTAAGAAATCACCCGTTAGTTACGCGGCTGGAAGAAAAGATCCTTATACACCTATTATCAAGTAGCAGCAGCGCAGAGTTGTGGGAAAAGCTGAATGCAGTATACGAGCCAAAGTCACAGGTCAGTATCCATTTAGTCTAACAAAAATTTTTTAACCTAAAATACGAAGAACCGATGTCTGCCTTCATATCGAAAATTGAGGATTTCAATTGATTGAAATTGAAAGGTATAAACGAGACGCTGTCCGAAAGTATGGTAACGACGAAGCTACTAATGACATTACCAGAGAAGTACAAACATTTTGTGTCCGCATGGGAGTCCGTTCCAACGAAGAGCCCAACATTGAAGGAGTTGATTTCAAGACTTCTTGTGGAAGAGGAAAGAACATGCAGTCAAGGTGAAACTCAGAGAAACGCATCAGACGTAGCCTTCTTAAACAAAAAAATCTTCACAGAAACAAAAAGCAATTGTATTACAAGGAAAAACAAAAATTGTATTACAGGAAAAAACTGTAGACAGGATTAATACATTAATACGATGATAACGATTGGCAATGGGCGGAAAATAAGTGCGGTTGGCAAAGGAAGTATTAGCATCTCGGCATATAACGGAACGTCGTTAAAATACATGGAGTATCGGATGTGTGCAAAATTTTAGATGCCGAAGGTAACGCGCAAGCCATTGTATTTAGAAAAGGAAGCATAAACACAATTGAAGTCGAAGTAATATTCCCAAAAGCGTTGTTATCAAAGTCCTTATCATCTTGGCACGAAAGTCTCGCACATCCAAACTTTGCGCACTGCAAACAAATTTTAATCAAGCATAATATCCCGGCAAGTGATAATGAATCGAATTTCTGTGATGCCTGTCAGAAAGGCAAAATGCATCGTTTACCCTTCAGAAGCAGCTCCAATTCTTCGTCGAGAGTTTGCGAAATCATTTATGTTGATCCCAATGGGCCAATGGAAATCACGAGAATCGGTGGCAGCAAATACTTTCTTATATTTAAAGATGATTACTCTCATGTCAGATTCGTTTATTTTCTGAGAGATAAGAGAGAAGTTGCTGAAAAGGTGAAAGAGGTAATCGAAGTTGCACAAAACGATACCGGCAGAAGGATCAAAGCGTTCAGATCAGACAACGGGACCGAAATACTAAAGGCACAGGTAAAACAAATATTAATTAATAAAGGCATTAGACACCACCTCACAGTACCATACGCACCACAACAAAATGGGAAAGTCGAGCGAGAAATGAGGAGAGTTGTTGAAGCCACACGCGCCATGTTGCTTGGAGCTAATTTCGAAAAAAAAAATTGGGCGGAGTGTGTAAATGCGGCAGTATATATAATCAACCGAACTGGTACTAGCACCGTCAAAAACAAGTCGTTTTTGAACTGCGGTTTAACAAAATTCCAAAAATAGACTTCGTTAAAGCCAATTGCACAGTTGCTTATGTGCACATACCCGATGAAAAGAGGAAAATATGGGATGCAAAGGCAAAAGAAGGAATCCTAGTCGGCTATACAAAAAACACAAAAGGTTATAGGATATACTTGAAGGGCGAGGAAAAAGTAGTCACAGCGATCAGCGCAATATTCCAGAAAACCAAGAATCAGAAAATAAAAACTAAGAGCCGAACGACGGAAGCTTGGTAGTAGCTGCACAAAAATCTGATTATGATGAGCAAGACGGAGAAGAAGAGGAATTGATAGCTGAAGAAAATAGAGAATGTGCGAATATATTCAATGAAAGAAATACAGAACATAGACAGAAACTTTACATAGCGACACAGACACAAACGACACAGAAGTTGAGAGTGAAGCTGGGAACGAGGAAACGGAAAATGTGACGCGAAGTGGAAGGCAAGTTAAATTACCAGCGAGGTTCAACGATTACGACACAGATTGTTTGTTCATGGCTAGAGATTTAAATTAACCGAGTTTTGAAGAAGCAGTTGAGGTTCAGGAAAGTCATGAGTGGACTGAAGCAATAGAGCTCTTCCTTCAGCTGTCAGCACCACAAGAATAAATTGGGAGAGGAACAAAAACGTGAAACCTGCGAGAATCTGAAAACAATGAAAAATCCTCAACTTTTGGTACGAAACTTGCGCGATTTCAACGTTAGTTTTTGGCTTAAAAAAGCAAATAAGAAGTGTTGAATCCGTTTCAAAACATCTTAAACATTTGGAACTAACATTTAATTTAAATTTGTCCAACAAATATACACATGTGTTTCTGTGTAATATTATGTGGCGGCAATATTGAAAAATAACTTTTTATGGTTGTCTTAGACGTTGTTGGCGTTAGAGTTTTGCCAAACAAACGTTTAATAGGTTCTGGGGTAATGCGAAATACTTTTTAAAATTATTTGAAATCGATTCGAAACCATAAAATGTTTTTATAAGCGAAAAAAGCTCGTTGAAATCGGGCAAGTTCTGTACCAAAAGTTGAGGATTATTCATTCCATCAACTTTTTTAGCGCGTTCATAAAAAGAGATGCAAGTGGAAGACCTCTATCAAACGCGAATTAGAGGCACTAGAAGAAAACAAAACGTGGACCGAAACTGAACTACCAGAAGGAAAGGGTACAATAGAAACTAAATGGGTGTTCAAGGTAAAAACAGGCATAAAAGGTAAGAAAAGTTGTAAGGCTAGACTAGTAGCAAAAGGTTTTCAGCAAAAAGAGAAGTTTGATCACTCCGAAATTTATGCTCCAGTGGCCAAGTTGCCCACTTTTAGAATTCTCTTAGCTATAGCTTTGAAGAGTAATATACTAATTTATCGAATGGATGTGAAGTGTGCCATTTTGAATGGTTCCATTGATGAAGAGAGGTATACTTGGTCAAGCCAAAAGGTATGAAAAAGGATCGTTAAGTTTTAAAACTAAATAAATCACTATACGGACTTAGAAAATCACCAAAATATTGGAATGAAAGATTTAATAATTTTATGATAACTTTGGGTTTTAAGAGATGCAAATCAGATTACTGCCTTTATTTTATACGTGAACGACAGTTTTATGTCCTATTATATGTTGACGACCTTATTATAATAGGAGGGAATCCGGTCGACGTCGAAAATTTGAAAACAAAATTAAATGAAAGTTTCAAAATGAAAGACCTTGGTAAAATATCTAACTATTTAGGAATGAACATAGTCCAGAAAAGCACTAGCATTGGGCGTTGCAGAAGCTTGCTGGATTAGAATTCTTTTTGTCGAAATTCAACCTAATCAGAATAATAAACCAGTGGTAATTTATGAAAATAATCAGTCGGCTATATTTGTATCTAAAAATCCAGAACATAATTTAATTGAGGGAGGGTGTTGCAGTTTGAGCCCATCTAGAAAACCAATTAAAATTCAATAGCCCTTAGCCCTCTCTTGAGAAACTATACCTTTCATTCTTTAGTAATTTCACTTTCCTTTTAACCACGTTGCATTCAACTTCATTTTTCTACTTACACAACCTAATAAAATCTCTTTTGTTTAAAAGCCAGAGTTTTTTTTTAACTACCAGAACTTATAATACCGCGAAACTGCCTGAAAATGCTTTTGGCGATTAGCACTACGCAAGTTCCTGTCCTGTCGCGTTCTCTCGTTGTTGTGCGTCAGGTGGGTGAGAGTAAACAGTGCTCACTGTGTCGCTGGGCCTGGTTAGCCAATTCGCAATCGACGGTGATGAGCCGATTATTGGATCCTATGTTCAACGTCCTTCAATCGAACGGCTACTCGAAGCGAAAACGTTCATGGAACCCAAATTTGTCGCGATATTCCAGGGTATATTAAGTTTGATGTATAGTTTGTAACCCCTAAGACCTTTTAGAGATATGAATGAGACCGACCGGAGAATCGATTAAGCCCTATCCATCCGGCCGTCCGTATGTTAACAACAGTAGGCCTTAAATTTTAAGGTAGAGAGCTAAAATTTATCAACTCAATTTTGGCATTGCACGACCAGGCAGTTGAGTCGAAAAAGTTGAGTTGAAATCTGCCGCCCAAGCGAGTGCCCATTAGGAATAAATTTTTGCCATGCACAACGCGTCAACTGAAAATCGAATTTGTTTTGATTACACTACACAAATGTCAAAAGACATCTGATTCTGGTTTGCTGAGTTCAGTCCACAGGTAGAGTTCAGCACAATTGAGGTGGAAATCTTTGCTATTGGGAGTTTTTTTCCTTTTTGCTAATTTTTCCTTTAACATAAACAATCAAGCTATTTGATTGTGTGCATAAATTTTATTAATTAATGCGTTTTCTTATAAAAAAAATTACGTAAGACTTTCTGGTCTAAGCTTCTTATAAAAATTAGTTGCAAAAAGAATTTGATAAATTTTCCAGTAGTCCGAAACACATTTTGAAAACAGTTTTTTTTTATAATTGAAAAGGCACATTTAAACAATACTCTGTTAACTTTTAGATCAATGTTTAGAATAAGGAGTTTTTTCCCTCAATTTTTTATTTGTTTTCGAATGATTTCATGAATAGTTTCAATAGTTCGTTTTAATTATTACTAGTTCATTTATCCAATTATAAATAGTAATCCAAATGGATAAATTGACGTCTCAAGTCGACAAGAAATAAAAGGAACAAACGTAGGGTCTAGACACGGATAACGTTTTTATTCACATGAAACAAATTACAGATCCCATCACCAAAAAGAAATTTTTCGCGATTGCGCACAAAATTGAGAAAATGTATTTTAGTTTGATTTAAAAAAAAAAATTCAATAACACATGAATAATTTTTATTTGAATAGCAGGAATTGTTTGTTAATAAAATGCTATTCAAATAAAGATTTTATTTAGCTATTTGCGAATTATTGCAAATAAAATTGGTGGCATGATTGAAATCAAGTCAAATGATTTATTTGAAAATGTATTTTTATTTCATTATGGAAATTCAAATAACTTCGGAAGGTACAAATTTAAAAAAGTTCTTAAACTTTACAAAAGAAAATTTAAGAGCAAGAGATTTTGTATATTATAAGCTCTTCCAATAGTGTGAAATTTTGACATCTAATCCTTTATATTTAATTTCTTTGACATCATCTGAAAATCTGTTTTTTTCCCCGTTCTGTTCCTTGCGACAACACGGATTTACGAAGCGTTTAATTTTATCTCATTGCTTCAAAGTGGGATCAAGCTTATCAACAGACGAGCTATCCGTTCTTTTGTATTTCTCTCAGATGGTCCTAGGTCTTTATTTATATATATCTTTTACACGAATTTAAAAGACTGTACATTTTTTACCAGTATATTTAAGGCGTCACTGACAAAGTCACTAGAATTTTAGAGCAATACAGAGTGAAACAGATCTTACCACCAGAAAAGGTGATCTTTTAAAAAAGAGTAATATTCACCCAAAGACCAGTTCCCATTCTAGACAGCAGTATTTTATATGCTGTGCCCTTTAGTTGTTTTCGGCATTCATTGGACAAACCCGGCGAAGTATTTCATTTCGTTTGAAAGAATGTACAAATGCTGTTAGCATATACAGTTAGTTGTAGGTTTAATAAAGGCCAATTTATCTTGTGCAAACTATTTATCAATTTACCAATTTATCTTAGGCAAATAATAAAGGTAGCATTTCTGTTTTAAATGCTGAACGAGCGTGATTTGTGTATCATTCTAATATTTAATATTGCTTGCACAAACAAAGATTTCATCGTTTTTCGCAATCAATTTATTCATTTCTTTCTTTTCCATGAAAGCGAACAATGCAGCATTAAAAAAATAATAAATAAACTCTTATTTAATAAACTCTTATTTAAATTTCCTATTAATTAAAAGGAAAAATCAAACTTTCTTGCACGAGATTCGGAAAAGTCAACTTGTCTGCTCGGAAATCTGAATGAAATTTCCGAACGATTGCCACGAATCGATCCTCGATATTTTTATTTTTTTTTTTTTGAATACTAGTATGAACGGAGGCTAAGACTCCAAAATCTTTCAAAGATACCAATACGCCCACTATAGCAGGTACATAATACCGAAGTAGCCGATATTGGTTATGCCCGATTTCCACGTGCTAAAAAACCACCCATTTATGAGAGACACTATGAAACTGCCAGAACGCACTTCATAGTAGTAAATTTTCGCTCTCTCATAATACTTCTTGACTACAACTAAGTTAACTTAACAAGTAGTTTACGCTTCCATAGTGTTAATCGCATTGTATAGGTTGCTTTCCAGTGAATGCACCTACTAAGCCGTTCATTCATGCGGCTTCACCCTACGTCGCTAGATCGAAGGGTCTTGTTCTTTGTAGTCGTCGCTCGTTGTTAACATCGTTAAGAGTCTCGTTTAGAGTACGGATCATTTCATTGTTGCGATGAACATGAAGGCGAGCATTTAGCTTTCGAGCGAAGTTTGTTACTTCTTCGCCGACGGTAGCTATTCCTAAATCTCTGTGAATATCGCTATTCCTTATATACCATGGAGCATTCACAATTGGTCTTAGTGTCTTGTTTTGAAAAGTCTGCAACATGGACGTGTTGCTCGGCTTGGTACAACCCCAAAGTTGTATACCGTATGTCCAGGACGGCTTTAACACCTGCCTGTACAAGAGCAGTTTGTTATATGTGCTTAATTTCGAAAATCTTCCAATAAGCCAATACATTTCCCTGAGCCCAATCTCGAGCTCGTCACGCTTCTTCTTTACGTGAGGTTTCCACCTTAGTTTAGCGTCCAGTGTCATCCCTAGATACTTCGCTTCATTTGCATAAGGTATTTGTGCAGAATCAATCAATCACACATGAATAATTTTTATTTGAATAGCAGGAATTGTTTGTTTATAAAATGCTGTTCAAATAAAAATTTTATTTAGCTATTTGCGAATTATTGCAAATAAAATTGGTGGCATGATTGAAATCAGGTCAAATGATTTATTTGAAAATGTATTTTTATTTCATTATGGAAATTCAAATAACTTCGGAAGGTACAAATTTAAAAAAGTTCTTAAACTTTACAAAAGAAAATTTAAGAGCAAGAGATTTTGTATATTATAAGCTCTTCCAATAGTTTGAAATTTTGACATCTAATCCTTTATATTTGATTTCTTTGACATCATCTGAAAATCTGTTTTTTCCCCGTTCTGTTCCTTGTGACAACACGGATTTACGAAGCGTTTAATATTATCTCATTGCTTCAAAGTGTATTCAAGCTTATCAACAGACGAGCTATCCGTTCTTCTGTATCTCTCTCAGATGGTCCTAGGTCTTTATTTAAATATATCTTTTACACGAATTTAAAAGACTGTACATTTTTTACCAGTATGTCTGAGGCGTCACTGACAAAGTCACTAGAATTTTAGAGCAATACAGAGTGAAACAGATCTTACCACCAGAAAGGGTGATCTTTTAAACAAGAGTAATATTCACCCAAAGACCAGTTCCCATTCTAGACAGCAGTATTTTATATGCTGTGCCCTTTAGTTGTCATCAGAATTCATTGGACAAACCCGGCGAAGTATTTCATTTCGTTTGAAAGAATGTACAAATGCTGTTAGCATATACAGTTAGTTGTAGGTTTAATAAAGGCCAATTTATCTTGTGCAAACTATTTATCAATTTACCAATTTATCTTAGGCAAATAATAAAGGTAGCATTTCTGTTTTAAATGCTGAACGAGCGTGATTTGTGTATCATCCTAATATTTAATATTGCTTGTACAAACAAAGATTTCATCGTTTTTCACAATAAATTTATTCATTTCTTTCCATGAAAGCGAAAAATCCAGCATTAAAAAAATAATAAATAAACTCTTATTTGAAAGGAAAAATCAAACTTTCTTGCACGAGATTCGGAAAAGTCACCTTGTCTGCTCGGAAATCTGAATAAAAACTCCGAACGATTGCCACGAATCGATCCTCGATATGATGACCTGAAACGCAGTCGATATCTAAAATGTATAGCCTGAAACGCACTCAAAACCCAAAATTTGCTGCACCAAGCGCACTCATTTTGGCCTTGGAGGCACAAATCTTGCTTCCAGCTTGGTACATTAGTGAATTTTTTTTTTGCACCCCATAAAGTAGCATTGCAACCCACTAACACAATCATGATAGCTGGCAGCATTTTCCCTAGAGAGCCGAAAACGAGTTTGGGGCAAAAAGAGGCACCCCAGCGAAGATGACTATCTCATTATACCTGATCAATGGACAGGATTGTGTTTTTGAGCGACGAGATGTTTTTCACGACAAACAGGAACTGATTGATGGCATTTTTTATCTAAAGATGATGTGTAAGATGTGAAATGCACAACCAGAAGGCCTAAAAGCAACTTACCATTCTCGTCGATGTCGTTTAGTTGTGGTAAATTTATTCTGTTAAATCCAATTTAATTTCTTCAAAAAATCCGACCGGTCCATGCAAATTCGAATAAACATTACAAATGGAAGTGTCAAAATTAAAACGTACAAGGTGACCAGTGTTACCGTCCTTAAATAAAAAAAGTGCCTGGACATATTTATGTGAAATCCCAATTTTCTTCGTAGTTTTGTACTTGTTATTTATTTAACAATGTTTCTTATGCGCAAACTCTTGGACTTGAAGGACTTGAAGCGCAAACTGAAGGAATTGAAGATGTTATATGGAAAAAGGGGTTTATTTATATGCCTAGTATTTGTGAAGTCATTTTTGTAAAAAGTTATCCCAAAAAGGCAAAATAGGTTTTGGAACCAGTAAAAATTATTTTTATGGGATTGGCCTTTAAGGACTCTTGAACGCGAGCGAACGAATAAGGCAATTGTGTTCAAACCTTTTTAACCTTAAGAGTATTGCACATTTTTGTAGAGTTATATTATGGGAACCTAATTCTAATTGCGTAATTGTTTTCATACAGTTTGCGGAAAATGAGCAGTCGTTGCGAATTGTTAATAAACTTTGACAGTTCACGAAGGGAGCCTTTTGTCCACGTCAAAAAGTTTAAAATCCAATACTTAGTTTCTTAGACACATTTTCGGCTTGGGACACAAGGCTACAGAAAAACGCGCGCCAAAAAACAGCGATTTTCTATACGAAGCATATTCAACATACGAACAATAATTTTGCGTGCGGTTTCTGTCAGTTTTGATAAAAAATTAACGTTCACCGACTAAAAAAAAGAGTTTGCAAGGTCTTTGTGGTAAAATCAGCACAGAAACAATCGATTGCTGTACGATTCCAATGAAGTGTGGTGGAAACCGTCATTTTTTATCGATACATAAAAAAATCAGTTTTTTGTATTTTTCGCGACTTATTTTCGTAGACGCAATCGTGTGTTGTCTAACATTTAATCGCTTGTGCAGTCGAACTGCAATTTAGTCGCACGTTTCTCTGTCGCCGTTGTGTCTCTGGCCTACACGCCATTTTTGTGGAACCAGAACCTCGCTTGCCACTTGCATATAAAAATGTTCGATTTGCTGCTGTTCAATAGAGAACTCTAAAATTAATTTGTTCGTAATTACTCCATTGCAGTTTGCACAAGCAGTATCTTTTTGAAAGAGGAACTTTTTAACACACCAATGAACACAGAGTTAGAAGTTTCAAAATGTCGCAGGCAAATTAATGTCCGGGATAATAAATCGTGAACGAAAAGAAGTGGCGAGAATTTGAATACAGTCATGTCAGTTAGTATGATTACGCTGTTGAACAGTGTACTGCAAAACAAAAAGCAGGGCTAAACTTTTCGTTTATGATTTCGTTGTGTCATTTTTGTAGGGGATTTTTAGTTTCACTTCAGCTGCATACTGCCCCTTACGTTGTGCCATTTTCAAATATCGTCATTCATGGTCATCAGTCTTTAGTCTTTAGTGTAGCTCTGAAACTTTATGTCTACCCCAGTACAAAAAATTAAGAAGCATTTTTAATATATATATACCTTTTAAGGGTTTGGCAGTGGTTAGACATAATTTTAAAGGTTTTGGGATATACCGCATTAAAAATAAATTATGAGTGCAAACCGCACTCGCCCCGAACGTTTCGCTTAAGTTACATCAAGCGTGGTCACCCGGAAACTGCATAAAAATGCTTTTAGCGATTAGCACTACGCAAGTTGTAGCGGTGCGTAGGTGGTAGTGCTGTCGCGTTCTCTCGTTGTTGTGCGTCAGGTGGCTGAGAGCAAACAGTGCTCAGTGTGTCGCTGGGTCTGGTTAGTCAAATCGCAATCGACGGTGATGAGCCGATTATTGGATCCCATGTTCGCGACAATTTGAAACTTTCATCGCGCTTGAAATTTTTGTGGCGTTTTATGTCAATCGCTTCACGAACAAGCCGTGGGATGTAATGCAACTCCCGAGCCAGTATCTTAGCCTGGTCAAATCTGATCCAATGGTGTTGATTGGGATGGTCTAAGACGTGCTCGGCTAGAGCGGATTTTTCTCGCTGCTGATTGCTCACAGCATTTATATGTTCTCTTAAACGGGTCGAAATACTTCGTCGCGTTTGTCCAATGTATGATGACCCACAGCTGCAAGGGACTGCGTAAACTCCTGGAGTTTGGAGAGGAAAGCGATCTTTGGGTGATTGTAGATAATTTATCACCTTTTTTGGCGGTAAGAAGATCGTTTTCACACCGTAGCGTTTTAGAATTCAACCGACTTTGTCCTTGACACCTTTCACGTACGGTAGAAAGGCTCTCTTGTGCGTCTCATTGCAGTCTTCTTGTCGCAACAAATTTGGCTTCCATGAACGTTGTCTTTTCGAGTAGCCGTTCGATTGAAGGGCGTTGAACATGGGATCCAATAATCAGCTCATCACCATCGATTGCGAATCGGCTTACCAGACCCAGCGACACAGTGAGCACTGTTTGCTCTCAGCCACCTAAAGAACTACAACGAGAGAACGAGACAACACTACCGCCTACGCACCGCTACAACTTGCGTAGTGCTAATCGCCAAAAGCATTTTTAGGCAGATTCCCGGTGACCACGCTTAATGTAACTTATGCGAAACGGGGTGAGAACTTACCTAATACTACTAAAGTACCTAATACTACTAACCTAATAGTACTAAAGTAATTTATTTTTAATCATTTAATATTTAATATCATTTAATATTTTAATCTAAAATGATTTGATCAATGAAATGATCATTTAATATTTTATATCATTTTAAACATTTTTATACCCGACCCAGGGTATATTAAGTTTTATGTATAGCTTGTAACGCAATGAAATAATCACCGTAGACCATTAAGACCTTTTAGAGGTATGAATGGGACCGACAGGAGAATCAATTAAGCTATGTCCGTCCATCCGTAAACAACTTTAGGCCTTAAATTTTAAGGTAGAGAGCTGAAATTTGGTGGGTTGGCTAGAAGTCCAGTTCTCCAGATCAGGTTTGAAAATAAGCGAAATCCGCCCACATACACGCCCACTACAAGCTTGTATGTGCGACCATCTCTAATTTCGAAAAATACTGTTTCCAAATTTTAGCTATGTTAAAACTGTAAAAATGGCGCTAGCGCATTCATTTTTGATATGTACCAAACCGAACGTTAGACGGCCGGACCCAGGGATGACCGATCTGGGGGACAGCCGAACCCAAAACCCGGGAAAGGATATTGCAAGGTTTGATAGAATATCCCAGTCGCAAATAATTGCGGGGAAAATTTTTTTAACTGGCCGCTGCCATTGTGAAATCAGCGGTTGAGTGAGTATGCGCGATCGTTGGCTGCTGCGAATTTGCGATCAGATACAAAATAAGTGTGTGGTGATTGAAAAGGGTTGAGCTGCGATTTATATGCTGTACTGTAGTTTTGCGTGCAAGCACAGAATTAAAGGGTCATCCCATTTGGGGTGCGATTTGTAGTTGTAGGTAAATACCTAGTCGATATGGTATTGGTTGAAGCAATTTTGTAGGTGATTTGATTTAACGCATTCACGGATTGTTCGAAATTGATTAATATACAATTTAGACAATTAAGGCATTTAAAATGGAGTGGTTAGGAAATGTTTTTGGTAGTTCTATAGAAATTTAGTAGCTTGTTGTGGATTGTTGAATTGTTGGAAAAAAATTATACTTAGGTAAGATGTCGATTGAAGTTAAGTGGAGAGACTTAGAACATTTAAGTTGGTTCTTATTCTTAGAGGGAAATATGTCGGAACAAAAAGCACATATACGCACACTTATAAGTAGATACTGCACCAATTTAAGACCCTAGGTTTATAGCTATACGATGCACATTAAACCCTTACAGGGCTTTTTTTATTGGTGCACGTGAAAATATTTAAGGCATTGCATAGCCATCTATGTGTAAGTTAACATATCGTGTTCCCATGCTTAGTAGATGCGAAAAATGTCTACTAAGCAACTAAGTTAACCCTAGGGAAAAAAGGGAAAATATTAAATATCCCAAGCATAAATAGTAATAAATTAAACGAATTCAATAAATTTTCCAATCTTTATTGTCCACAATTTTTCACAATCCTTTCATCTCCTTAGTAATGAGTCGTAGTGAATAGACGTGTTTCTTGTTGCTCCGCAGTTTCTTTACCCAAGTTTCTTAGTAAGCCACCCCTAGATAACTCTAAACACGGGATTGAACCTATACACCCATAATCTACAAACATTTTTTGATTTGGTGCTCTAATTGCATTTGTGTATCTCTGTGTAGCAAAATAAATAAACAAAGAAATTTCAAAGACAATGTGAGTGAACAATACAACAATACTGAGTGAAAATGTCTACTGAGAAAGCTGAGGCTCGCAAACAACTCCAACTGCAGTCTATTTAGCAGAGAAACTCGCAATCAGAATCTCCGAGAACATCTAATGCTAAACCACTCGATGTAGCGGACCTCTGGACGAAAATTGAGAGCCGCCTTACCATTTTTGCCAAAGAATTTAACGGCAAAATCTCAAAAGTAACCTCCCTCGAAGAAAAAATGTATAACAAGGTGAGTGCAATAGAAGAAAAAATGCAGGGTGAGCTGAATAAGCTAAGAACATATTGCGGAGAGCTCTAGTCTCGAATTGACCGCCTGTATAGGGATCATATCAACGCTGATGCGTACTCGTTGGAATACCAGCCACTGAAAATGAGAACCTGCAAGAGGTTTTCTTTAAATTGTGTGAAGCGACTAATACTCACACCCCACCAGTCAAGACATTATTTAGGGTTAGACCCAGAAGTTCTCATGGAAGGCGTTCCTCGCATGATGGCACAATTGTGATAAAGTTCCAGAACGTATCAGACAAAAAGAACGTCATCAAAGGGTGCCTCGATAGATTCGAAAAATCCCTTCTTTTCGAAATTCAAAATTCCCCTTCGCGATGTTGGTTTTGACTCGGATGAAAAAATATTTATGAATGAGAGCTTGACGCGACGAAACTACCAATTACAACGTCTTGCTCTTAAACTCAAACAAAGCAAACACATATATGCTCAGTGTACACGCAAAACGAACGAGTATTTGTAAAGAAATCATTCACTGGTGACAGCATCCCAATAAATTCAAAAGATGACTTGGAGAAACTTGCGGACTCAACAATCAACAATGAATATTATTAAAATTTTTTGTTTATATAATTTTCAAATGGCTTTTTGCAATTTTTTTTCTTTTAAAATTTTAAATTTTTGTTTTAATTTAAAATTTATTTAAATTAAATTAAATTAAATTTTAATAATTTAAAATTTTTCTCTTTTAATAGGATGCATTTGCTCTCTCAAAAAACTCTTCCTTCTCATAAATCTTTTGAGAAGTGAGCTTTTGTCCCAATTTTCTATTTACCAGCAATAATAGTAAGTCGCGACCAATCATATTTCAAATTGATCTGTGTGCTACCAATCGCAATCGCTTTGTGTTATCCTTATTTTTATTAAATTATATTATGTATATGCATTGCATGCATGATTATATGCATGCTCCTATGCTAACGTCACTGGTGCATATATTACATAGTTAAAGTTTGTTAGTAAATATGTGCGAAGCTAGCTCAAAGGGGCGTTATGCTGAATATTATTAGCAAGTCTAAAAAGGGCTTGCATATTGGCCATGTGAATGCTCAAAGTATGGGAAATAAAATGGATGATATGCGTGTTTTGTTTGAAAACACATAGACATAATTCTAGACATAATTTGTGTATTTGAAACTTGGCTCATTCCGGGGAAGGGTAATCGCTTGTATGATCTAGATGGCTTTCACTTATTTCGAGGAGATCGCCTTCGTCAGTTAGGTTGGGGAGGAACCGCGATCTATATAAGGGATACCTTTAAGTGTAAGGAAATAAGAAAATCTACGGAGCTTGACGATTCGGAGTTCGTGTTTGTTGAAGTAATTCAAGGTTGCAACAAACTCTTAGTAGGTTGTATGTACATGGCACCAAATGTAGCAAACTATGAGATTGTGAGAAACATATTAGAGGAACTAGGACCTCTTTACACTCAAACTGTTTTATGTGGAGACTTGAATTTGAACATATTAGGAAACAATAACAGACTTTTTGTGGATGCAGTAGAATCGCTAGGTTTTCATTCTGTGAATTCAGTAACTCAGTAAGTGATTGCGAACCATCCTTAATAGATGTCTTTCTGGTATCCGAAACTAAAGTTATAGAGCATTTTGATCAAATAATTTCACCGTCGTTCTCAAATCATGATTTGATTGTTTTAACTCTCAATGTTTTTCCAGTTCAAACTGTTGAGGAGCCAACTTTTTATAGGAATTTTTGATCCATAAATCCTAATTCTCTCTTCAGTGACTGTATATCTCTCGACTGGTCACAAATATATAGAACATCAAACGTTGATGAACAGGTCAGTACTTTTCAGAAAAATATTAACCATCTTTTTGAGGTACATGTTCATTTAGCAAAAAAAGAAAACAAAGTGGAATATACCGTGGTATACGCAAGAGGTTCAGGAGTTAAAAAATAAACGTGACACTTTGTACCTAAGATGGCGTAGATACAAGTGTTCTGCAATCTTTGGTGAATACAAAAGGGTGCGCAACTTGGTAACAAACAAACTGCGAAGGTTCAAAAGCGAGTTTTATGCTAATAAGTTTAGTCGAAGTCAACCAAGCACAAAGTTTTGGAAAAATATTCGTAAAATTGGTTTGCATTCCAGCACCAAGTCTGTTTCGGATAATGTCGATCTTGATAAAATCAATGCGAAATTTGTATGTAGGCAACCGATCCTTGGAGCTGATGGCCAAAATGAAATCTCGGAAATAGCAACAGAAACGTTTTCCTTGTCATGTCTGGATGAGACGTATGTTGGCGAGATGATATTGTCCATAAAATCTAGAGCTATGGGACTTGATGGTATTCATCCCGATTTTCTTAAACTTTTACTGCCCTTTGTCCTTAAACATATTACGCACATATATAATACCATTTTGACAACGTCAAAATTTCCTGAGGAGTGGAAAAAGGCAAAAATTTTTCCGATCCCCAAAAGTAATGGCGATTTCAGGCCGATAGCTATTCTGCCATTCTTGAGTAAAGTTGCAGAAAAAATCATAGGGACACAAATAAAAGCTCAGCTCGATAGAAATAACCTTGTCACTGAATATCAGTCAGGATTTAGGAGAAAACATAATTGTGTTTCCGCACTTTTAAAAGTTACAGACGATTTACGCGTGGCCAATGATAAAAGAATGTCATCAATAATTATTTTTCTAGATTTTTCAAAAGCTTTTGATTCTGTTGATCACTGCATTTTATTAGCAAAGTTAAGAAAACAATTTGGATTTGGTACAACTGCGTGTAAACTTATTGCATCATATTTAGAAAATCGTTACCAGGCTGTATACTACGAAAATAAATGTTCGTCCTTGTTAAATGTAATATCTGGTGTTCCCCGAGGTTCGGTCCTGGGTCCATTATTATTAAGCCTCTTTATAAATGATCTCCCTCAGTGTATAAAATATTTCTTCGCATCACATCTTTGCAGATGATGTACAAGTTTATATGTACTTTTGTAAATCCAATTTTGCCCGTGCATGTATAGAAATCAATGATGATCTAAGTTCAATTTATCAATGGTCTCTGCAAAATTCGTTAACGCTTAACCCGACAAAGACAAAAGCATTATTTGTTAACAAAAATAAAAATAATACCTGTCCACTATTGCTCGTTAATAACACGCCTGTTGAATTTGTTAGCAAAATAAAAAATGTGGGCATTATTTTTAACGAAAACTTCAGTTGCAGGAACCATCTTAACAGTGTTGTTTCAAAAATTCATTGCGTTCTACGGGGTCTTAGTCCAACTAAAAACTTTTTGCCGGTGTTTGTTAAAATGAAACTTATAAGATCTTTTGTTCTACCTTTAATTGTTTATGGATGTGAATTATTCTCTGACATGGATTCTGAATCGTCAAGAAAGCTTAATGTAGCTTATAATTGTTGTGCTAGATATATTTTTAACAAAAAACGTCGTGATCATATATCCGAATTTGCTAACAAAATAAATGGTTGCCGCCTAAATAATTTTTTAAAATATCGAATAATACTTGCGATGCACAAAATTGTTAACACCAGAGCACCAAGCTATTTACTCCGCAAAATATCATTTGGGCGTTCACAAAGATACTTGCAAATAACTATGCCTTCTTCAAGCTCTTTAACTAGCTATAGACAGTTTTTTGTCTGCGCGACCCACCTTTGGAACTTTCTACCACATGAAATAAAGCAAGATAATAGTACAAACTCGTTTAAAAAACTAATCTTTGAGCATTTTTCCGCGGCGGCTTAATAGTGAATTGGTTTAAATGATTAGCGTATTCCTCTTTTGTTTTTTCTTCTCCTGCCTGCTTCATATTTCTTCTTTATTCTTCAATTCTATTCTTTTTCTTTTATTTTTCTTATTTCTCTTATGCATCCTCAAATTCTAAATTTTAAATTGTGTATTAACTTTGTTTTTCATTTTTTAATTTTTTTGGCTTATTTTATTAAGGCCATTATTATTTAAGTTTTAAGGTTTAAACCCAGGAATTCCAAATCGATACACACCACCTCTTCATCGATTTCAAGGCCGCGTATGACAGCATCTATAGAGACGAGCTATATAGCGCAATGTCTAGTTTTGGTATCCCTGCCAAACTCGTCAGTCTGTGCAGGATGACGATAGAAAACTCACGCTGTTCCATCAAGGTCGGCAAAGACCTCACCGACCCCATTGATGTCAAAAAAGGATTTAGACAAGGCGACGCGCTGTCATGCGACTTCTTTAACATCATACTTGAGAGAATTTTGCAGAACTCTCGCGCCAACACCAGAGGTACAATCTTTCAAAAGTCCGTTCAACTACTTGCATACGCAGACGACATTGACATAATCGGTAGAACAAAGCGTGATGTCAGTGAAGCCTTCGTGAGTATTAGGACGGAAGCGGCGAATATGGGTTTAGCTGTCAATGAGGGCAAAACCAAGTATATGCTGTCATCAAGAAAAGACACCCAACACCGACGTCTTGGACAAAACATCACCGTCGACAGCTATAACTTAGAGGTAGTTAGGGACTTTGTCTACCTGGGTACCGCTATAAATTCAGACACTGACACCAGCGCTGAAATCAAACGAAGGATAACTCTTGCCAATCGCTGTTTCTTTGGGCTAAGAAGGCAATTGAGTAGCAAAGCCCTCTCTCGAGCAACTAAAGTGTCCATGTATAAGACCCTCATCATCCCAGTCCTGCTTTACGGTGCAGAAGCATGGACACTGTCAAAGGCGGATGAAAACACTTTAGGCTGCTTCGAGAGGAAAATTCTTCGGACGATTTACGGTCCCGTCTGCATAGACGGAGAGTGGAGGAGGAGATATAACATCGAACTGTACGGGCTGTACAGCAATACCGACCTAGCCAAAAGAGACAAAACACAACGTTTAAGATGGCTGGGTCATCTAGAGCGGATGGACACCAACGCCCCGGCAAGGAAAATCTTCGAATCCACACCGCAGGGACGACGCGGTAGAGGAGCACCGAGACTCAGGTGACGCATGCAAGTGGAAGGGTACCTCAGCCAACTTCGCGTGCGAAACTGGAGACGGCTAGCTAGAGACAGAGCTGGCTGGCGAAGCTTGTTGGCTGAGGCCCAGGTCCACCCCGGACTGTAGCGCCACCTTAAGTAAGTAAGTAAGTTTAAGGTTTTTCATTTTTAATTAAGTAAATTTTCAATATTAAGATCCTATAATTTTAACCTGTGCAAGCCAAGATGTTTCTGATAAACTCATTTGTACAGCGATAGTCGAAATAAAATAAATAAATAAATAAATAAATAAATAAAATAAATAAATCAATCATCATCATCATCATTTTCGAATGCCACTTATCCTTTGAAAGGGTCGCGGAGCGAGGGTGGCTAAATGGTCCTTCCATCTTTCTCGATCCTCCGCCACCAACTCAAGAGACTCCGTCGCGCTCCCCAGGCGGGACTCAGAGAGGTTCTTTACCTGATCCCACCACCTGTTTCTTGGCCTACCAGGGGGGCGACGCGCTCGCATCTCGGCAAGCATGACGTGTCTAGGAAATCTGTCAGGGGGCATGCGAACAACGTGTCCAAACCATCGAAGAATCGATCGCTCCACTAGGAGAAGTAGCTGCTCAACATTAAGATTCCTACGAATACTGACGTTTCTCACTCTGTCCCTTAGAGTAACACCAGCAACGCACCTCAAGAATCTGATTTCGGCAGCTTGTACCCGCGATCTAATTCTTTTGGTCATTACCCAAATTTTATGACCATAGATGAGGGTCGGAACGAGCACTGAATTAAAAGCTGAGATCTTTGCTTTCACTCCAAGTTCAGCCTTCCTGATAACTGGCCGGCGCAGTTCCTTTACTATTGCTCCAGCTTGGCCAATATCACTCCTTCCATCTTTCGTGAAAAAGACCCCGAGATACTTAAACTTCTCCACCTGTTTTAATGGAACTCCATTTATGTGCAGGGTACATTGCACAGGAGTTCGGGAAACAACCATCACTTCCGATTTGTTCACGTTTACTTTCATCCCAGCATCACCGCAGACGGCTGCAAATCTATCCAGTGCTCGTTGAAGTTCCTCTTTGGATGATGCAAGGATGGCCAAATCATCTGCGATAAGCAGATGGCCCATCCTAATGCCAGCCAATTCGAAACATTGCTCGCCAAGACTACGCTTCACTGTCCAGTCCATATATGCTATGAAAAAGAGCGGCGACAGAACACAGCCCTGGCGAAGTCTAACGCGCACATCAAAAGGACGGGATTTGACGCCATTTATCCGTACACAGCTTCTGCAGTTTCCATACAAAGACTGGATGGCTCTCAGAAGAGGCCCACTCAGCGCATAGTCCTGCAAAACTCTCCACAGCGTATCCCGAGGGACTCGGTCATACGCCTTTTCCAGATCTACAAAACACGCATAGACCGGTTTGGCATATTCCCACGCCTTCTCAAGAATAACCTTCAGAGTAAAAAGCTGGTCGGTTGTGCCTCTGCCAGGCCGAAAACCGCACTGTTCTTCCCGTAACAAAGGCTCGATTACAGCACTGGAACGCGTTTCCAACACCTTCGCGAATACTTTTCCCGGAAGACTCAAGATAGATATGCCCCTATAGTTGGCGCAATCTCTCTTGTTCCCTTTTTTGAAAATAGGTACTATAACTCCCGTTTGCCAATCGCTAGGTGCCTTCCCGCTATCCCAGGCCACCTTAATGACACGTGTTAGCCATTTAACACCCTCTTCACCCATTGCCTTGAGCATTTCTGGCCGGATTTCATCAACTTCAATAGACTTGCCAACTTTCAGCGATTTAATCGCTTCAGTGACTTTGTCTACTGTGGGACTATTCTCCGCCCTTATCTCGTCAGCAGTGGGAATGCCATCTTCAGTGCCCTGTTGGGGGTTGAGCAACTCCGAAAAGTGCTCTCTCCATCTGCGCAAGACATCGCTCTCATTTGAAAGAAGTGTACCGTCCTTGGATTTAACTCCTTGAATGATATTTAACTTCCTTCCTCTGAGCCGGCGAATGGTCTGCCAAAAAATCTTGTTTGCAGATCTGTAATCGTGCTCCAACTTCTCGCCAAACTTTTTCCATGACTGTTCCTTGGCTGTTCTGACTGCCAGATTGGAAGTTCTCGCGCCTCATTGTACCGGGCTCGAAAAGTAGAGTATCTACATTGGATCCACGCAATGTATGCTCTCTTCTTCTCTCTGATGGCTTCTTGAACTCCAGGCGTTTTAAACCAAGCAGTTCTTTTCTCACCACCAGCCGCTACCCCAAGCCGCTTCACTCCACAAACATTTCCTGCAGAGGCAAAGACTGCCGATAAAAACAGCTGCCATTCCTCCTCTACATTCAAAAGGTCAGTTGGAATTTGTTCAAACTTCTCCGAAACATGCTGTGCAAAACGCTCTCTGAAATCAGAGTCAGCATCCTGCAACGTTTCCCACCGTATGCGGGTCACCAGTCTTGGCTTTCGCCTGGGTGGCAAAGGAACACTGTGACTGAAAAACAATTTACACAGCACTAAGTGGTGATCAGTTGACAACTCAGCTCCCCTGAAAACTCGAACATCACAAATCATTCTTTGAACACACGATGGTACAACAAAGAAATCAATCAGTGACTTCTGATTTAAACTGTGCTTGTACCATGTGTATTTGTGAATGTCTCTGTGTGGGAAAAAGGTGTTCATGATGGACAAGCCATATGCACAGCAAAAGTCCAACATCTTCCCTCCGTTTCTGTTTTGATCCGCGTCACCGTGCCTCCCGATCACACTCCTCCAAGTACTGTCGTCTGTACCGACATGTGCATTGAACTCACCCATCAGGAGAAAGAAGTCGGCAGCATCAACTTCGTTCAAAAAGCACTCATACTCTGACTCTCGATTTGGTGCATAAACCTGAACCAGAGCCAGAGTTGATCGTTCAAGCTTAAGCTTTAAGATCAGAATCCTTCCCCCTAACGGAATGACATCGAATACATTTTCTGACAACCGGGGGCTTGTGAGTATCCCCACACCCGCCTGTGCAGTCATGTGATTTGGGACGCAAGACCAGAAGAGCTTTCACCCATCCTCGAAGTCTTTGGTCCCAGAACCCTTCCACTTAGTTGAGGAGATGCCAGTTGCATCGAGCTGATACTTCTTGGCTTCATCAACCGGTTCAAGTTCCTTCCTCGTTAGCGAGGAGACATTCCACGTGCCAATTTTGAGTTAGTGCCGTTGTCGATTTGTAGAGTTTCCACCCCAGAGTTTAAGCCCTCATTTTGACTTGGAGCTGTCACCCTCCGCCCCCCGGAATGGATAGCGGCACCTTTGACGGGCTGCTCATAATTTCTTCGGGTTAAACTCGGTCGGATGCCGAGCGGGATCTTCCGACCACCGAGTGCTCGAATGCTGACACCCCTCAGGCCTAGCTCCAAAGGGTGCCCTGGATTACCAGGATCAGCAAATATCCGAGGCTGTTTTCGTTTTCTTTTCATGGTTGGGGGAAGGGGTGCATTTTATACCTAGCTGCCAGGTTTAAATTCGGCCGATCCTAACCCGGGTAACAGACGCCGACCAGGAAGCCGCTCGTTCCGGAACAGACGCTCCTGGATTTCTGTTATCTGAAGCTCAGCCGTCCCTCTGGGATCAAACGCTGACCAACAAGCCGCACAATATGTAACAGACGCTGCTGGATTTTATTTAAACCTTCGGGTTCGTCTTTTTCAGTTATAACTTTACTGCCAAGGGTGGCCCACAAGGAGTCCAGGAATACAGCATCACTTATGCCTGAAGATTACTTCCTCCAGTAGATTTCAGTCGGCTCTTACGACAGGCATACCTTACCTCAAGGCTATTCTTAAACCCGACCTTGCAGGGCACAATCTATATTTATTTTAATAAAAAAACGACGCGTTTCGGCAGTATTATTCCATCATCAGGCATTTATAAAAAAAAAAACACTTAATTAAAACTTATGAAAACTTTTAAAACTTGTTGGCTCCGGTGTACTGCTGCGAATGCTGTTTACTCTCTGTTTTGTTTTTCATTGTTCTTGTTGCAATCACAACTACACTAGCTTCGATTCTAACTTAGAAGCCGTGCACGTATGCAAGAAAGGGAGACTATTAGACTAGCTCGAAGAGTTCGACAAAACAGGACAGAATCTTAAATGACAAACTAAATTTAAAGCCAAATGCACTTCACGACACTGCAATAAGGCACCACACAATACTTAGTACACACGACACTTAGGTTGTTTTCGTAATAATAAAATTTGGTGCCCAACATATTAAAATAAACTTTTTTTTTTTTTCTCCGTGGGTAGGTAAAAACCTTTATAAGCACTATGAGAATCGAACGCGCGTGCTCATAGTAGTGTGAGATTCTTACTCACTAAAAAATCTCCCAATGTTTGTAAGACTACGACTAAGTTTCCTTAACAAGTAGTTCAAGCTTCTGTATAGTAATCGCGTTTGGCAGGCTACCTTCCAACGAAAGCACCTGCAATACCGTCATTATGTGCGGTTTCCTCTTACGACGCTAGATCCAACGGTTTTGTTCGTTGAAGTCGGCGTGCAAGATTTGTCTGATCCAGAGTTCGGATTATTTCGTGGTTGCAATGGCCGTGAAGACGAGTGTGAAGTTTGCGCGCAAAGTTTCTTACTTCGTCGGTCACGGTTGCGATGCCTAGATCTCGATGTAAATCGCTATTTCTTATATACCATGGAGCATTTACGATTGCTCTTAGTGTCTTATTCTGAAAAGTTTCTAAGATAGATATGTTGCTTGGTTTGATACAACCGCAAAGTTCTATACCGTACGTCCAAGATGGTTTTAGCACTTGCTTATACAATAGCAGTTTGTTATATACGCTTAGTTTCGAATAACGTTCGATAAGCCAATTCAGTTCTCGGAGCTTGATTTCAAGTTCATCGCGTTTCTTTTTAACGTGTGGCTTCCACTTAAGTTTTGCGTCTAGGGTCATGCCTAAATATTTCGCCTCGTTTGCGTACGGAATTTGTACCGAGTTTATAAATAGAGGTAAGTTGAATACCCTCTTGTAAGTAAAATTTACATGCGTTGATTTTGTCTCATTAAGGAGGATTCGCCAGGCCTTTGTCCATTCGCATATTTTATCCAAAGCGTGTTGGAGTTTTCCCGTTGATAGTTCGACTGTCTTATCCGTAGCGTACCTTGTGGAACGCCGGCTTGTATTTCTTTGAATTCTGAGTATTCGCTCCCGTATCTCACTCGAAACTGTCTGTTGTCAAGATAAGACTCTAAGAGTTCATACATTTTTTCCGGCAAAACTTTCCGTAGCTTATATTTTAGGCCTTCGTGCCAAACTTTATCAAAGGCTTGGGATACGTCAAGAAAAGCGGTAGAACATATCATTTTCGCTTCTAAGGCTTTCTCAATTTTATTAGTTATTCGATAGACCTGGTCAGTTGTTGAATGTTTGATCCTAAAGCCGAATTGATGATCCGGAATCAATCGTCTTTCTTCAATTATTGGTTGCAGTCGTTTGAGCACAAGTTTCTCGAAGACTTTAGATATAATCGGCAGAAGCGAAATCGGTCTATATGATTTTTTGTCGTTCGGACATTTCCCTGGCTTCGGAACCATTATTACCTCTGCGACTTTCCATTGCCGTGGAACGTATGAAATTCTCATTGATGCGTTTATGATGTAGAGAAGCTTGACTAGCGCTCTTTTCATTAGCTCCTTCAAAATTTCCCCAGTAATTAGGTCGTAGCCTGGAGCTTTGTTATTCTTCAAATTTCGGATTGTTTGACGAAGTTCAGACAGTGTCACGGTTTTCATTCGATAATTGTCTAGTTCCGCGTTGCGATACAGATCGTCAACCAACGGCTCCCCGTCAAACGGTTTGAATGTTTCTTCTAGATGTTCTGCAAATACATCTGCTTTCTCTTTGTCGCCTTTTACCCATTCACCGTTATCTTTTCTTATTGGCGCCGAGTGTACTATGGGCTTTTTAATGGACTTCACGGCTTTCCAAAGTGAATAGTTTGACCCTCTATCGGCAGTCAAGTTTTCAAGGTAGTTGGTAATCTCGCGACTTTTAAAATCTTGAGGTAAGTGCTTTAATTTGTTAGATAGCCCATTCAGGATGGTTCTATCAGGAGGAGCTCGAGACAAATGTCACCTCTTTCGAGCCTTTCTCTTTTCGCGTATGAGCTCTTCAATTTCGCGCGGGAAAATTGATCCGCTTTTCCTTACTCCAGTCTTCCGGAAAGAAATATTGTTCCAAGCAGCGTTTTGAAGAGTTCTAACGAGTTTATCGACTTCGTCTTCTATTTCTAAAGGGGTTATAAGTGGTACATGTAGAGATACATTTTCTTTGCAGTATTTCCTAAAGCCATCCCAGTCGGTGTTGTTATTAGTTAGCCTAGGCGCTCTCTCATTTTTTGCTAGACTTCCGCCCATTTTCAAAACGACTGCCGAGTGATCCGAACAGAGATCATAGCCTTCTTCTACATTTGTGAGGTGGCGAGGGACCCCTTTTGCGATAAAGAAGTCGACAAGATCCGGTACTTTGTTTCTGTCGGTTGGCCAATACGTTGGCTTTCCCGTCGAAAGGAAAACCACGCCACGTTTCATGCTACCTTTGAAGAGTACTCTACCTCTTGTTGAATTGCACCGTGATCCCCAAAAGGTGTTTTTCGCATTAAAGTCCCCGCCGATGATAAAATTCGATCCAAGTAAGTCAAAGAGGGGAGTAAGATCGTCGTCCGCTAGCCTATACTGTGGAGGAAAATAACTCGAGGCTACATTATAATCTAGGTGACCTATTTTTACCGATACTGAAGTTATTTGCATAGAGTCAAGCTCAATTTCTTCGTTTTTGCAATGCTTAATGCAGTCTTTGATGTAGAGAGAGGATCCGCCTCTCGAATTTTCTGATGGATGATGCGCGTGGTAGTCGATGTAACCTCTAATTTTGGGTCCGGATCTTAAAGTGTATTTCCGAAATCAGGCATAGGTCAATATTTTTTTTCCGTAGAAATACTTCTAGTTCGTCGATTTTCTTTAAAAGACCATTTGCATTCCATGTAAGTATGTTAATGAGCTTCATATTCATGATTTGTTATTCGTTTTGTGAGGTTTAAACTCTAGCTCGCTCAGTTTGTCAAATATTACTAGAAATACTTCTAGTTCGTCGATTTTCTTTAAAAGACCATTTGCATTCCATGTAAGTATGTTAATGAGCTTCATATTCATGATTTGTTATTCGTTTTGCGAGGTTTAAACTCTAGCTCGCTCAGTTTGTCAAATATTACTTGATTAACTTTAGTTTGTTGCTCAAGCTTTTGCAATATCATAAATAATATTTGAGATACCGAATCTGTTGTGGTAGGTTCTGGAGGTTTGCTTTTGTGTGACGCGACTTCAGAGTACGATCTTGGGCCGATGAGTGATGATTTTCCCTTTGTACTTGGACCGGCAGCGTTTTCTTGCGGAGTTTGTATTTTGTCCCTTGTCAATCTCGTATTTCTGACCGATTTTGAAGTTTTCGGCTTGTCAGCTCTAGAACGTTTTGGGGTTGTGGCCCTATCTACAATATGTTGCTTAACAGTTTCGTGACGTTTTTGTAGCTCTATTGCGATTTCGCAACCTCTATAGCTCGCCGGGTGACTTCCATTACAATTGGCGCAGGTCGCTGGGTCCTGACTGCTTACGTTGCAATCTTTTGAAAGATGTCCACCGGCGCATTTGACACATCGCGGTTCTTTTTTGCAGTACGCTTGAGTATGTCGGAAGCCTTGGCATCGCTTACATTGAGGTACTAGTCTATTGCCCTTTCGCTTGGGCTCAATTTTTACCCTGATATTAAGGATTGTTTTTATTTTATATATTTCGTTTATGTTTTCAATCCTATCGAACGTCAGCATGAAAATAGGAAGACCGCGCTTGAGCACGGTGTCTTTTTCTCCTTCCGTACGTTGTTTTTCTTTCTTAAGTATGTTTACGGCATCCAGAATTTTAAAGCCTTGGGCTTGAACATCTTCAACAATTTCTTCCTTCGTGCAGGTTGGGTGAAGTCCCCTAGCGAAAACCCGAAGCGGCTTCTCGAATTTGTTTTCGTAGGTATACCATTGTACATTCTCGGTATTTAATTTTTGCGAAAATGCGCGATAGGCATCAGAGTCATCGACATTGACTTTCCATACATTATTTCGAAGAGAAATCAAATTGTACTTCGTCCCCAGAGTATTTTTTAAGATATTTCGCAGCTTTTCGTAGTGTGCGACCCCAACGACATTTATTGCGGGCGGTCGGCGAATTTTTTCTTCAATTTTCGCTGCCGCTTTTTCTTGACACGGTTGGTGTTTCATCGTGTTTATATGCGGCCTCAACTACTGGCGAAGACCCAATTTTTCGTTTTTTGGTAGATCTTTTCTTAAGAGCCGGACTAGTTTCACGTGCAAGCTCTTCTTCGTCTGTCACGTATTCGCTTTGACGCTTCGGCGTGTCCTCATGTTTTGTAGTATAACGGGGATTCCTAAGAGACTCGTTTTCTTTTCGTAACGAATCTACTTCATTTTTGAGCTCATGGTAGAGACGTTCCATATCTTTAAGCTTAGCGCGGAGTTCGTTGTTTTCCGCTTCAAAGCATTTACTTTTCGCTGAGTCCCCATTAACCGGCGGACTTCCTTTCCCGGAGATGATCGATCTAGGTGGTGGTGATCGAGGTACCCTTGGTTTCTTCATAAAGGGATTTGAAAGCAATAAATGGCTCTCCCCAGAATCCGTAGAGCCTACCTCCGAAGAGGGTGGATTTGCCAGTGATGCTGGATTACCACCTGGGGTATTACTTCCGTTCGTTTTGTCCATTGCATGGTTTGTATGCGCTACGCGCTCGGCATACGGAGGGTGGATTTTAGTCGCCTCTTACGACAGGCATGCCTTACCTCGGGTATATTCTAACCCCTACCCGAAATGGGGTATTGAAATAAACTAGGAAATATATTAGAAACGGTGCTTTAGCTCAGAAAAAAATTGGCAACACGGCTCCAGAATAAATTATATATGAAATTTAAACCAGCAGGACAATATATGTATACGTTCATTCATGGGTAACACGGGTAAAACTTGACAACACGGTTCGCCAACTATAACAAACTAGGTATATGACTTTCCAACCAACACGACAATTACATTGTTCATGGGTATAGAACAGTAAGCAGCAATACGCAAAATCCTTTGCCTTTTCTTTTCCAACGTGACAGAGCACAACACAAAAATATTATTACTTTGCCCAAGGAAAAATACACCTACCTATTAATCATAAATTAGTGAATAACTAGATATTCAACTTGAGTCCCTCTTGCCCTCCAACACCCACTTGTTTACGTTTTTTATGCCATTGTCGAACTCCGTGTCGGTGACTGCGTGTGAGGAGATGCAACAATAATTTACTTTATGCAGTCAGCTGATGAAAACCCACAAAATTAGCGAGGTGAGTATTTTGACATTTCGATTTTTTTTATTGTGAAAAAATTTGTGATAAATGTTTAAGCTGAAATTTGTCCATAATAATTCAATTTTAGATCCCTTGATCCAACATAAATAGTTTTTATATAATGGAACCAACGGCTCAAGCAATCGCTTTACTGAAATATGCAGAGAACGCTGCGGTTGCGATGGGCTATCAGCATCTCAGACCAACGGTCGGCCTCGTGGGTACAATCTGAAATTCCGGTGCCCTTCAGCACACCATTATCACCAGAGAGCTCTCACAGCAGTCAGACGAGGAGGGGCTGGCCGACCCAGTATACTTTGCATGAATGAATGTAGGTACTATATAGACCACAATGCACACACCACGTATTGGTCACACCTATTTGGGAGAGAGGGCTTGTCAGTAGTTCATGAAAGATAATTTGAAAAGCCGATATTTAGTAGAAGTCAATTGACCCGGCAGACGCAACTTAATTAACATTGCCTTACATCATATTATGTGTATACAACCTCTGCAGCATAAAGCAATTCATCTCAAACCGCAGCCCAATGGTAGCAATGTTTCTTACTTTCCTCAGCTGGTAAGAAGTTTTTCTTTTCAGGTGATCCTTTTTCCCGCAGGAAAATCTTCGGGCTGAAGAGGACCAAATTCTGTGCGAGTTTCACGAATCCAACGAGAACAGTCAGCCCTGGGACTATCATTAATTGCGTACTTTCTTCGATTTTACTCCCTCGTATTTTTATATTGTTTTACAATAAACCCTAACCTATACACACGCAGCAGTGTTCTATTCTCTGTCGTGTTTCTCGTCCTATCTTTGAAGCCAATAATCTTTTGCTTCTTCAGAATACATACACATAGTTCTGAAAAACTGCTGAGCACGAAAATGTCAATTCTTTACTGTTCGGAGATAGACTAGTCAGTTCAGTTCAGTATTAAAAACTTTGAGCAAAGAAAAAGGAACCAACTGACCCCTTCTGATGCCATATACATATATATATACATATTCTTTTTTTTTTCAAAAACTGAGCTGTTCAGTTTTCTCTATATTTTTAAAACATTAATTAATTTAAACACACAGCTGCACTGGTGGTTCGTAGCTTTCCGGCGTGTCAACAACAGCGCCATCCGATACAACGCCTTCGGTTCCCTTGCCACCACCATGCGGTGCAATTTTAGTTTTAATCGCTTAATTAGAGCAAGAGGCGAACTCAGTACGAGATCTAGACAATAAGTGATTCAATTCCGTGTCTTACTTCTCGCAGGAGATGATCGATCTAGGTGGTGGTGATAGAGGTACCCTTGGTTTCTTCATAAAGGGATTTAAAAGCAATAAATGGCTCTCCCCAGAATCCGTAGAGCCTACCTCCGAAGAGGGTGGATTTGCCAGTGATGCTGGATTACCACCTGGGGTATTACTTCCGCTCGTTTTGTCCATTGCATGGTTTGTATGCGCTACGCGCTCGGCATACGGAGGGTGGATTTTAGTCGCCTCTTACGACAGGCATGCCTTACCTCGGGTATATTCTAACCCCTACCCGAAATATGGTATTGAAATAAACTAAGAAATATATTAGAAACGGTGCTTTAGCTCAGAAAAAAATTGGCAGCTGCACTGGTGGTTCGTAGCTTTCCGGCGTGTCAACAACAGCGCCATCCGATACAACGCCTTCGGTTCCCTTGCCACCACCATGCGGTGCAATTTTAGTTTTAATCGCTTAATTAGAGCAAGAGGCGAACTCAGTACGAGATCTAGACAATAAGTGATTCAATTCCGTGTCTTACTTCTCGCAGGTCAGCATCAACGTATGCGGAGTCAAATTCTTTAAAAATAAATAAACGAATGTATATGCAATCCGCGAATGAATGCTGGGAGGGCTACTCTGACATTCGAATTCAAATCTTAAATCCTCTTTTCTTTATTATTATCTAGAGAAATTTTTTCCAACCAGTCCTAGGATTTTTTCATACACAAAGGCTAGTCGGTCCATTGTGTTCGCCTCTTTTACAAGTCTTGTCAATACCTAAGGCTTCGGTTGACTGGCCCGGTTCCAGTTAAACACTGAAAAACCTCAACAGATAAGCAAAAATGACTGGATGACAAAGAAAACTAAAACTAAAGTTGTCCCTCCTTGAAGTCTTCTTCCGATCCACAACCTAGGCCAGAAAAACGAAAAACTCCATAACAAGGTGAATATCATGTTACCACCTTGCAGAAATGCAAGGTGATGCACGAAAACAAAACTACGCTAGCGTTTGGTCGAGCTGTGAAGAATGGATAAAAACATGGATAAAGAAATTCAATTTATAAATTTATTTACTGTTCTTTTAATATTTTATTATTTATCACAGCATGAGGTGGCGTTTAAAAACAAAAAAACTTTGAAAGATGCTCCGGACATACCTAAAATGTAGTGTCTTCGCTGCTACTATAAGTATCGCATTTATCTTTTAAAATAGAGCCATTTAAGTCGACTAGACACAAGACATAAAAGCTACTCACCTGGTTTCTGTTGCAACAAGGCTTCTACCCTAGGTGAAATTAAACATTATGATTTAAAATATGTATGCTGTTTCCACACTACCTCATGGGGTAAGCATTACAGCGCGTTAACCGACTGAGTATTTTTCGGGTGGCCGGTTTCCCCAATAGGCCTATTTCACCCGTCACCTAAAAATAATATGTTAGTTATGTTGAAAATAAAAAAAAATAAGGCATGCGATGCAATAGTAAGAATTTTTTTTCGAACTTTTAACATTTTAAATATATGTTTTTAGACTTAAAAAAAAAATTAACTTCACATTCTTTTTTTTCTTTTATTAACAATTCACAAGGTACTGAATTGCAAGTAACACTCTATAAGTGTTTGATACTAAGCATCTTGTCCCTATTCCAAATCCTTAAACAAAAATAAATGCGCACTCTTAGAAAATAATTGAAAACATAACAATCTGGAAAGTTTTAACAGCAGGTTTATTTGGTTACAGGTATTATCTCATCCGAGAGATGCTCTATAACGCCTTTGTAGCCATAATATTTGTAGAATTGTTCGCAAAAGAGGTCCTCCAACTCACGTATATATTCCACAAACTCTTGTGGAGGCGCAGTCAGGCTACAATTTTCGAATTGCTTTAATTTGGCGTAAATTAAGTGCTCTAGTTGCACCTTATCAGCATCTTCTAAGGGGGCGAGAGGTTTGTTACATGCGTGACTATAGTAAGATTTACGAAAAAGCCAGCCACAAAACAAAATAAAACAGTTTTGCTGAAGCAAGTCAGTAGTTTAGAAAACGAGTTTATGGGATTTGAATTGGTGCTATTCAGTAGCCAAGTCGCTTGTCTGATTAAAGGCTGATTGCACATTGCCTCCATTTGCACCGGTTCGATAAGCTCGCAATTCCCTCTTCTAACTACATTCAAATATTCAAGTCTCCATCGCGCTTGAAAGCTGCTGGAGAACTGCAGCGGTGTTGGGTGGTCGTTATTTCTACCACTACTTCTTATTTCTCCGAAAAATTGTTCCAAGCAATCCTGATTTAGATGGCGAGTAAGGAGGAATTGAAACTCGGATGGCTCAAGGTATTGCCACAAAGAAATGATGGAAGATATGTTCAAGAGCCACGCCTTTATAAATAAGAACTGATTGGTAATGTCCTTACCAGAACTCGAAAAAACTTTTATGGAAGCAAGAAGTCTAGAAGCTTCCTGGAGGAACTCGCGCTGCATTGAGCTATTGGTAAAAGCAAATTTATAGGGGTTACCTTTTTTACGGGAAGAAGAATTAAATATATCAAAAAGTCTATCAAAAAACTTTAACAACTGGGACGTACCGTTGCCGATACCGAAAAGATACATAAAAAAAATCTATTTTTTGTCGTGTGGCTCAAAATTCGAAATTTGTCGCAAATCGAGCCTCGCGACTTATTTTCGTAGACGCAATCGTGTGTTGTCTAATATTTAAACGCTTGTGCAGTCGAACTGCAATTTAGTCGCACGTTTGCGACTTTTAGTTTGCACGTTTAGTCTCTGTCGCCGTTGTGTCCCTGGCCTACACGCCATTTCTGTGGAACGAGAACCTCGCTTGCCACTTGCATATAAAAATGTTCGATTTGCTGCTGTTTAATAGAGAACTCTAAAATTGATTTGTGCGTAATTACTCCATTGCAGGTTGCACAAGCAATATCTTTTTGAAGGAGGAACTTTTTAACACACCAATGAACAGAGAGTTAGAAGTGTCAAAATTTCGCAGGCAAATTAATGTCCGGGATAATAAATCGTGAACGAAAAGAAGTGGCGAGAATTGGAGCACAGTAATGTTAGTTAGTATGATTTCGCTGTTGAACAGCGTGCTGCAAAACAAAAAGCAGCGCAAAACTTTTCGTTAATGATTTCGTTCGGTCATTTTTGTATGGGATTTTTTGTTTCACTTCAGCTGCACTGTGCCATTTTCAAAGATCGTCAGTCATGGTCGTCAGTCTTTATTTCAAGTGAGGTAGGTCATGGGATAGGTGAAAAGAAATATACGATTGTAAACACATAAATGTACTTTATGAGTGCGAGAAAGAAAAAAGACCTTAGATGGGTATATCTTCTTAGGTTGAAACTTTTTGTCTGTTCGGCCGCTTTTTTGTATTAGACCGAAAATCAAGCTGAAGTCAGACCGAAAATCAAGTGCTGGAAATTTATGCTTACGATTGGGTCTGTAGCTCTAAAACTTTATGGCTACTCCAGCATAAAAAATTAAGAATCATTTTTAATATATATATAACTTTTAAGGCTTTGGCGGTGGTTGGACATAATTTTAAAGGTTTTGGGATATACCGCGTTAAAAATAAATTATGAGTGCAAACCGTACTCACCCCGAACGTTTCGCTTAATTTAGTTTTAATTAATTAATTAATTAACTTAATTAACTTTTCACTTAACATCAAGTGTGGTTGTTGTGTCCAACATTTGATGACGCCGAACAATTCGCAGTTCCCAGCAATGCATGAGAATTATTTCCAAACGCAAAGTTATTTCTATCATTCCCATGCGTTCAATTACAATTATTGTAATTGAACCTCATGATTACAAAATGTGTAGCGAGTGTAAATAAACCTTAGAATAAGAAATTGTACAGTAAGCATTATTTTAGTATATATAAGGCATTAGAATAGAATACAATTTTTATGTTCACATTGGACATCCAGCATTACGGTCATTTTATTTAGTTTCCCCCTCTTAGGGGGAAAAGAACTTACTTACTTACTTACTTAAGGTGGCGCTACAGTCCGGGGTGGACCTGGGCCTCAGCCAACAAGCTTCTCCAGTTTCGCACGCGAAGTTGGCTGAGGTCCCCTTCCACTTGCGAGCGCCACCTGAGTCTCGGTGCTCCTCTACCGCGTCGTCCCTGCGGTGTGGATTCGAAGATTTTCCGGGCCGGGGCGTTGGTGTCCATCCGCTCTAGATGACCCAGCCATCGTAGACGTTGTGTTTTGACTCTTTTGGCTAGGTCGGTATCGCTGTACAGCCCGTACAGTTCGGTGTTATATCTCCTCCTCCGCTCTCCGCCTATGCAGATGGGACCGTAAATCGTCCGAAGAATTTTCCTCTCGAAGCAGCCTAAAGTGTTTTCATCCGCCTTTGACAGGGTCCATGCTTTTGCACCGTAAAGCAGGACTGGGATGATGAGGGTCTTATACATGGACACTTTAGTTGCTAGAGAGAGGGCTTTGCTACTCAATTGCCTTCTTAGCCCAAAGAAACAGCGATTGGCAAGAGTCATCCTTCGTTTGATTTCAGCGCTGGTGTCATTGTCTGAATTGATAGCGGAACCCAGGTAGACAAAGTCCCTAACTACCTCAAAGTTATAGCTATCGATGGTGATGTTTTGTCCAAGACGTCGGTGTTGGGTGTCTTTTCTTGATGACAGCATATACTTGGTTTTGCCCTCATTGACTGCTAAACCCATATTCGCCGCTTCCGTCCCAATACTCACGAAGGCTTCACTGACATCACGGTTTGTTCTACCGATTATGTCAATGTCGTCTGCGTATGCAAGTAGTTGAACGGACTTTTGAAAGATTGTACCTCTGGTGTTGGCGCGAGAGTTCTGCACAATTCTCTCAAGTATGATGTTAAAGAAGTCGCATGACAGCGCGTCGCCTTGTCTAAATCCTTTTTTGACATCAAAGGGGTCGGTGAGGTCTTTGCCGACCTTGACGGAACAGCGTGAGTTTTCCATCGTCATCCTGCACAGACTGACGAGTTTGGGAGGGATGCCAAAGCTAGACATTGCGCTATATAGCTCGTCTCTATAGATGCTGTCATACGCGGCCTTGAAATCGATGAAGAGGTGGTGTGTATCGATTTGGAATTCCTGGGTTTTCTCCAAGATCTGCCGCAGTGTGAATATTTGATCGATGGTGGACTTTCCTGGCCTAAAGCCACACTGATATGTGCCTATCAGATTGTTGACAAATGGCTTCAGGCGTTCACACAGTACAGCAGAAAAGATCTTGTATGCGATGTTAAGAAGACTTATGCCTCTGTAGTTGGCACAGCTCAGAGGGTCTCCTTTCTTCAGGATCGGGCAAACAATGCTGAAGTTCCATTCGTCGGGCATGCTTTCTTCCAACCATATCTTGCAAATGAGCTGGTGCATGCTCCTAACCAGCTCATCGCCAGCGGATTTAAAAAGTTCGGCAGCTAGGCCGTCTGCTCCGGCTGCTTTGTTGCACTTGAGCTTAGACACAGCTACTTTCACCTCCTCCAGGACGGGTGGCCGGTATCGTTCGTATGCTTTGTCGGTAACGTCTTCACCCGGGTTGAATGGTTCGTTCTGCCTGACAGCGGTATTTTTCCAAATCCTTAGCACCGACTGCGATTCTACAACGATGTTCCCTTGGTGGTCCTTACAGGCTTCAGTTCGAAGTTTATACCCTTGGCAGGACCTTTTGATCCTTTGATAAAACTTTCTAACCTCATTCCTGTTGTAACATCTCTCTATCTCTTCAGCCGCGCGCTTCTCGTGCTCTCTCTTTTTCCTTCGGAGAAGCCGGTGCTCTTCTCTCCTCCTCTGCTCGTAGAGCTCGCGAGCAGCTCTAGTCCTTCTGTGCAGCGCCGCTTTGTATGCTTCCTGTTTAGCTGCATATGCTTGCCGGCATTCATCGTCAAACCAGGGGTTTCGTTGTGGTCGCCGTGTGAAACCCAGCACTTCAGAGGCGGCGTCTCTGATGGCATTTTGGCAATGTTGCCACTGGCTATCAATACTTGATGCTTGTTGCATAGGACTTCGTAGAAGGTTTTTAGAAACTCGGTTGGAGAAGGACCTGGCGATCGCTTGCGATTGTAGTCGGCCGACGTCAAACTTCCTCACAGTATTTCCATTACTTGGCGCTGGTCGGGATATGATCGGGCACTCGCTGAAGATTTGGAAAAAACTATTATCAATTTCAAGAAAGACAGTCCATCCAGAAAAACTCTGAAATATAAGGAAGAGCGACTGTCAAAAGTTGAGGCCATTTGGACGGAGTTTAAACGGAGCCATGAAAAGATCAGACCACTGGTGAAACTAGACACCAATTATATGCAGAGAAATACGTATGGAAAGGTGGAAGAAATGTATGTAGAGATAAAAACTCTGCTGGAAAAACTCAATCCACAGACAGAGGTCACGACGACTGCACAAACCTCAGGCCCCGATCAGAGCACAGCTCAAATGCAGCGATTAAGAAAACTGCATTTGAAGATTGAGGCAATTCTGCAAAACATGGAAGAGTTTGAGGGCACATTTGCTGAGTACTCGAAAGAGATATACGAGTATCAGCAAAAAATAATCATGGAGCAGATGAGAAACCTAACGGATGTGCATGAGGACTTCATGACAAATGCTTCAGAGTCTGACATTCAAACTCCATACGTGAAAGAATCTAAGTATAACGATATAAAAAAAGACATTAACCAATGTCTGCTTAGAATGGCATGTACGCTGAGGGAATCTCATTCCACAAATGTTGTCAAAGAGTCCAGTTCAAATGCAAAACTACCAATGCTCAAAATTCCAGCATTTAAGGGAAATTATCTTGAATGGCGCTCATTCTGTGACATTTTCTCTACGATAATACACGAGAGGTCATCACTGAGTGCTACAGAAAAGATGGCGTACTTGAAAACTCATTTGGAAGGCGAGCCGATGCATTTGATTCAACATTTGACAATATCAAGTGTTAATTATTCCTGTGCATGGGAAACATTGAAGGCGCGTTATGACAATGAAAGAAAAATTGTCTCGATGTACATTGACAAGATGATAAAGCCTGAACATCAAGGAAATCAGCCAACATCAACATCAATCAAGGCAATTCTAGATGCAGCAAAGGAAGGGTTGTCAGCAATAAGCAACATGGGTTTCAACACCTCTTCGTGGGACCCTATAATCGTACATCTTGTAACCAAAAGCTTAGATCCAGAAAGCAGAAACCTGTTTGAACAAGGTTTAGAGAAACCAAACAAGGTGCCGTCAATAAAAATTCTTTTCGAGTTCCTCTCGAGAAGATATCAAGCGCTAGATGTCCTACCTCCAACAAAGCACAGACAACACAAAACTGAAAATGAACCGCACACGTCAGTGAGAAACTTTCACGTAGCCTCGAGATCAAATCAATGTTCTTTACGCAAAGGGGACCACGTGATATACTCATGTCCCAAGTTTCTAAGTGCACCACCAAAACAAAGGTTTCAGCAAATAAAGCAAGCCAATTTGTGTCATAATTGCTTACGACATGACAAGCAGAGTCAGTGCCTTAGCAAAAGAACCTGCAGATACTGCAACAAAAATCATCACTCTCTTCTACATGTGGAGTGGTCTGAAAAAGAACCTCAAAATAAGAGAGTGGAGGTCCAACAAACTCAGGGGAGTCAACAACCGGCAGTTCAACAACCAGGTGTTCAACAAAAGGTCGAATCTAAACAGATAGCCCATGGCCATCAAAATCAGAGCGTCCTTCTGGCAACGGCTATGCTTCACGCAAGCAGCAGTGATGGGATGAAAAGTGTGAGGATACGAGCCCTGATCGATCCAGGATCTCAGGCGTCCCTTATAACTGAGGCAATCACCCAATCGTTGCGGCTTAAAAAGCAAAAAGTACTCGTTGAAGTATGCGGACTTGGTGCAATTGGCGCAGGAACAGCACGACACAGAGTAGACGTGACAATATCTCCACGCTTCTCGTCTAAATTTAAACTTCATCTAGAAGCCCTTGTATTACCAAAACTAACAAGGCAGCTGCCATCCTCTTCAACCCACAACCTTACAACGGATAAGTTTGACGACATAGAACTGGCAGATCCTACATTCAACATTCCAGGATCAATCGACATGATTATTAGGGCAGATGCCTATGGTGACATTATCCTCAACGGTTTACGGAGAGAAACCAGTAATATGCTGATAGCACAAGAGTCACACTTAGGATGGCTTATTTCTGATCGCACATCTCCAAAACTGGACAGAGTTGGCACAATAAACGGATTCGTGGTACAAACAGCAGCTGATCAGCAACTTCAAAGGTTTTGGGAGCTGGAAGAGTTACCACAGCCAACATTTAAAATGCAAAGTGACAAGGAATGTGAAGATATCTTCAAGAAAACACACCGCAGAGACATAGATGGCAGATATGTAGTTAAAATCCCTTTTAACCAGAAAAAAGGGAATCACTGGAGCTGGGACAATCCAAACACAGAGCTGTGGCAAGATTCCGTCAGCTAGAAGCAAGGTTGAGTAAGGACAAACAACTCAAAGCAGACTATACGAAGGTGATAGAAGAGTTTCTGGAACTGGGACATATGATTGAAGCACCTTCCAACACGAAATCAATGAACAACAGTTACTACATACCTCATCATGCTGTTTTGAAACCTGAGAGTACTACAACCAAACTACGAGTAGTATTTGACGGATCAGAAAAGACTTCGACAGGAGTCAGTTTAAACGAATTAATGCTAGTTGGTCCAAATCTTCAAGAGGACATAACAACAATTTTAATGCGCTGGCGAAAACATAAGTATGTATACACTGCGGACATAGAAAAAATGTACCGCCAAATAAAGCTGAACGAAGACGACCAGGACTACCAGCGTATTTTATGGCGAAGTTCGATTAATCATCCAATAAGAGAGTACAAGCTCACAACAGTGACCTACGGTACGGCCGCTGCACCTTATTTGGCAGTTAAAACACTTCAACAAATGGCTCTAGATGAGCAGGAGAGGTATCCGCTTGCAGCAGACATTGTCAAAAATGATTTCTATGTTGATGATGTGATGTCTGGACGAGATACCTTAAAAGAATGCGAAGAAACTCATATGCAATTGACAACAATGCTTAAAGGGGCAGGTTTCAACCTTCGTAAGTGGGCTACCAATGACATTCGGCTGCGTAAGAACGTTCCACAGGAGTCTCAGAACCTCAGCAGCATACAAATCGACAAAGGAGAGAAGATTAAAACACTGGGTATCCACTGGAGTCCTTGAAGTGATACCTTTCAGTTTAAAGTCCATATAAGCCCACCAAAAGAAGAAATTGAAACTTGTTGAAGAAATTGAAATTGTTCTCTTCGTAAGCGAAGAGAACGACATTATCAGAAATAGCAAAGCTGTATGACCCGCTCGGATGGTTGGCCCCGGTTACTGTTAGCGCATAAATCTTAATGCAACAGATCTGGATTGGGATCAACCAATCACAACTGAACTAGAAGATCAATGGAATAAGCTGAAGAATAACCTTGTGGTATTGGAAAACATCAGAATTCCGAGATGGCTGGGAGTTGATCAATCCAAAAAAATAGAATTACATGGATTTTTTGACGCGTCTGAAGCCGCTTATTCAGCTGTTGTATATTCGAGGGTGCCTGTGCGCGGAGGTAGCTATGTTACAGCATTACTGATTGCGAAGACTAAAGTGGCTCCTATTAAGAAGAGAATTCCGCTTCCTAGACTAGAACTTTGTGGAGCTCATTTGCTGTCCAAAGTCTTGTTGGAAACAATGCGGATATACAACTCGCAAGTAGGCAAGGTATTTGCGTGGACAGACTCCACAATAACATTAGCTTGGATACAAAAGTGCCCATCAACATGGAAGACATTTGTAGCCAACAGAGTTTCGGAGATCCAAGAAGTAACGAGCCCAAGTTCATGGAGGCACGTCCGATCGTTGGATAATCCAGCTGACTGTGCTTCTAGAGGTATTACACCAGAACAGATTCAACATCATCCGTTATGGTGGAATGGACCTGAGTGGCTACTTCACAATGAAGATAGCTGGCCGAATCAAGTCGTACCTGAAGTTGAAGTCACAGAGGCAAGAGTAGCGAAAATAGTCTTAAATACCGTTGTTTCTGATTCGTTCGATATCACCGAAGGATTCTCCAGTTATAACACTTTAATAAAAGCAGTCGCTTATTGCAAAAGATTTAGTGACAACTGCAAATCTCCAAACTCAAAACGATCGGGAAGCTTAGAGTTACAACTAAATGAACTCAACACAGCACGCAAAAACATCTTACGAGCAGTTCAAAAAAAGACGTTCCCAGAAGAAATCAAACACCTCCAAGAAGGAAAAAGCTTAAATTGTAAAAGTAAACTTTTATCGCTTAACCCATACTTGGATGAAGAAGATCTGTTAGTCGTAGGAGGTCGATTGGAAAACGCAAACTTATCGGAAATCGAGAAACATCCTTACATTCTACCACCCAATGACAGATTTACTAAATTATTGGTTGAAAACGTACATCAGCGCACCCTTCATGGAGGCATTCGATTAACACTATTGACGTTGCGCAAATCATACTGGATCCTTCAAGCAAAACGTGTGGTGCGGCAGATTATACACAACTGTGTGCGATGTCATCGGTTTAGAGCACAAGGAAAAACCCAACTTATGGGAATTCTACCAGCCTCAAGAGTAACTCCATCAACGCCATTTACACATACTGGAGTCGATTATGCCGGACCTGTTCAAGTCCTTATATCAAAGGGTAGAGGACACCGTACAACAAAGGGTTACATTGCAATTTTCATATGCCTGGCAACCAAGGCTATTCACATTGAACTAGTGAGCGATCTGAGCTCTGCTGCATTTTTAGCAGCTGTACGGCGCTTTACATCAAGAAGAGGAATTTGTTCGCATTTCTATAGCGACAATGGGACCACCTTTGTTGGAGCGAACAAGGAAATTCAAATTCTTCTGCGCAATGCCATAAGACAATCAGAAATAGATGTCTCGAAAAACCTCATCGTGGATGGAACCGAATGGCATTTCATACCACCAGCGGCACCGCACTTTGAGTGAAGTCAATCAAATACCATTTAAAACGAGTTATTGGTGACACCTCTCTCACCTTTGAAGAACTTTCCACATTGCTGGCCCAAATCGAAACATGTCTGAACTCTCGGCCGTTAGTTGCAATCAGTAACGACATCGGCGAATCACCAGCAATCACACCTGGGCACTTCCTCATTGGAGATTCACTCAATGCACTTCCTGGACCAATCGTGAGAGAATCGAAAAGCTATCGCTCCCGTTGAGTACTTACACAAAAAATGTACCACGATTTTTGGAAAATTTGGTCCTCGGAGTATCTTTCCCAACTCCAACAACGAAGAAAGTGGAAACAGAGGGAAGACAACATAGAAGTAGGAGACATCGTGTTGATAAAGGAGGATCGACTTCCACCAACAGCTTGGATGATGGGCAGAGTCTCTGAAGTTCACCCGGGCAAAGATCATGGAGTTAGAGCTGCAACTGTTTTTTGCAACAAAAAATATGTTAAGAGACCTATTACAAGGTTGTGTCCCTTACCGATCGAAACGGAGAAAGAAACAGAAACTTCAGAAGATGCTAGCTCCTCAACAGCACCCAGGGCATCTTCTCAGCAAGTTAACATTGCAGTGACTTCGGAAGATATCCAGAAGCCAGCAAATCTTCATAGAATGGAACGAAACCTTCACAAAAACAGAAATATAAACCCCTTTCTATGGATTTGGTGTTTGTCAGCACTTCTGAACTCCTCAATCGCGGTGCCAATGAAACAGGAATTCGAAATTACCCAGTTTAGAAGTCAACCTGGCATCTACTTCGAAGATTCGGGCAGTGCAAATTTGATCGCAAGCTCGTGGAAAACGATAGTGTTTGTTAACATGAGCAACTACTGGTCAGAGTTCTACGCATACAAAAACAGCATAACAGAAATGAAAAACCTATGTCTACTTACGAATTTGACAGACGTTAAAGATTTGCTTTGTGAAGGCACTTTAAGTCAGTTCATACGCCAGCTTCGACAAATCGAACTGAATAACGATGTGCTTCTACATGCAAACAACGATAAAATACACCGATCGAAACGCTCTCCGTTTGACTTTATTGGAACTGTCGCAAATGAGTTATTTAGAGTACTGGACCAAAGATTCGCCCAGGGTTATGAAGAGACTATAGAACATGTGCGACTGAATGAAAATCATCTTATAGAACTCTTGAGAAACCAAACAACTATAATCGAATCTACGGTTAACATTTTCAAACAAGATAAGTTAGAAACTGAAAAACAGCTCAAGTCGCTTAGTAACATCATAAGCCGTCTAAGTAATGAAGTCGATAAGTACAACACGTACAAAATGCTTAGCTCAACAGCTCTTAACGCACTTCTCATGATGATAAACTATCAGAATACTCAGAATGTGCTGTTAGATGTCATCCTGTCAACACACAATGGAAGAATCCATCCTCTCATCCTATCGGTGAGACAGTTGAAGGAAGAGCTTACGAGAATTCACGACAACATTCCCCGATCAATGATGATACCTGGAGAACGGCATCACGAGTCAATTCTTCAACTCTACAAGAATCTTCGCCCGAGAGGAAGGGTTACAAGCAGCAACATTATAATAGAGATTTCACTTCCACTTCTCTACAATGAAGACTTCAAGATTTACAAGTTGCTTCCAGTTCCCACATGGACCACTGAAAATTTTACATGCATACGGAACAATGCTAGAACTTTGTGGAGCTCATTTGCTGTCCAAAGTCTTGTTGGAAACAATGCGGATATACAACTCGCAAGTAGGCAAGGTTTTTGCGTGGACAGACTCCACAATAACATTAGCTTGAATACAGAAGTGCCCATCAACATGGAAGACATTTGTAGCCAACAGAGTTTCGGAGATCTAAGAAGTAACGAGCCCAAGTTCATGGAGGCACGTCCGATCGTTGGATAATCCAGCTGACTGTGCTTCTAGAGGTATAACACCAGAACAGATTCAACATCATCCGTTATGGTGGAATGGACCTGAGTGGCTACTTCACAATGAAGTTAGCTGGCCGAATCAAGTCGTTCCTGAAGTTGAAGTCACAGAGGCAAGAGTAGCGAAAATAGTCTTAAATACCGTTGTTTCTGATTCGTTCGATATCACCGAAGGATTCTCCAGTTGTAACACTTTAATAAAAGCAGTCGCTTATTGCAAAAGATTTAGTGACAACTGCAAATCTCCAAACTCAAAACAATCGGGAAGCTTAGAGTTACAACTAAATGAATTCAACCCAGCACGCAAAAACATCATACGAGCAGTTCAAAAAAAGACGTTCCCAGAAGAAATCAAATACCTCCAAGAAGGAAAAAGCTTAAATTGTAAAAGTAAACTTTTATCGCTTAACCCATACTTGGATGAAGAAGATCTGTTAGTCGTAGGAGGTCGATTGGAAAACGCAAACTTATCGGAAATCGAGAAACATCCTTACATTCTACCACCTAATGACAGATTTACTAAATTATTGGTTGAAAACGTACATCAGCGCACCCTTCATGGAGGCATTCGATTAGCACTATCGACGTTGCGCAAATCATACTGGATCCTTCAAGCAAAACGTGTGGTGCGGCAGACTATACACAACTGTGTGCGATGTCATCGGTTTAGAGCACAAGGAAAAACCCAACTTATGGGAATTCTACCAGCCTCAAGAGTAACTCCATCAAGGCCATTTACACATACTGGAGTCGATTATGCTGGACCTGTTCAAGTCCTTATATCAAAGGGTAGAGGACACCGTACAACAAAGGGTTACATTGCAATTTTCATATGCCTGGCAACCAAGGCTATTCACATTGAACTAGTGAGCGATCTGAGCTCTGCTGCGTTTTTAGCAGCTGTACGGCGCTTTACATCAAGAAGAGGAATTTGTTCGCATTTCTATAGCGACAATGGGACCACCTTTGTTGGAGCAAACAAGGAAATTCAAATCCTTCTGCGCAAAGCCATAAGACAATCAGAAATAGATGTCTCGAAAAACCTCATCGTGGATGGAACCGAATGGCATTTCATACCACCAGCGGCACCGCACTTTGGAGGGATATGGGAGGCAGCAGTGAAGTCAATGAAATACCATTTAAAACGAGTTATTGGTGACACCTCTCTCACCTTTGAAGAACTTTCCACATTGCTGGCCCAAATCGAAACATGTCTGAACTCTCGGCCGTTAGTTGCAATCAGTAACGACATCGGCGAATCACCAGCAATCACACCTGGGCACTTCCTCATTGGAGATTCACTCAATGCACTTCCTGGACCAATCGTGAGAGAATCGAAAAGCTATCGCTCCCGTTGAGTACTTACACAAAAAATGTACCACGATTTTTGGAAAATTTGGTCCTCGGAGTATCTTTCCCAACTCCAACAACGAACAAAGTGGAAACAGAGGGAAGACAACATAGAAGTCGGAGACATCGTGTACATAAAGGAGGATCGACTTCCACCAACAGCTTGGATGATGGGCAGAGTCTCTGAAGTTCACCCGGGCAAAGATCATGGAGTTAGAGCTGCAACTGTTTTTTGCAACAAAAAATATGTTAAGAGACCTATTACAAGGTTGTGTGCCTTACCGATCGAAACAGAGAAAGAAACAGAAACTTCAGAAGATGCTAGCTCCTCAACAGCACCCAGGGCATCTTCTCAGCAAGTTAACATTGCAGTGACTTCGGAAGATATCCAGAAGCCAGCAAGTCTTCATAGAATGGAACGAAACCTTCACAAAAACAGAAATATAAACCCCTTTCTATGGATTTGGTGTTTGTCAGCACTTCTGAACTCCTCAATCGCGATGCCAATGAAACAGGAATTCGAAATTACCCAGCTTAGAAGTCAGCCTGGCATCTACTTCGAAGATTCGGGCAGTGCAAATTTGATCGCGAGCTCGTGGAAAACGATAGTGTTTCTTAACATGAACAACTACTGGTCAGAGTTCTACGCATACAAAAACAGCGTAACAGATATGAAAAACCTATGTCTACTTACGAATTTGACAGACGTTAAAGATTTGCTTTGTGAAGGCACTTTAAGTCAGTTCATACGCCAGCTTCGACAAATCGAACTGAATAACGATGTGCTTCTACATGCAAACAACGATAAAATACACCGATCGAAACGCTCTCCGTTTGACTTTATTGGAACTGTCGCAAATGAGTTATTTGGAGTACTGGACCAACGATTCGCCCAGGGTTATGAAGAGACTATAGAACATGTGCGACTGAATGAAAATCATCTTATAGAACTCATGAGAAACCAAACAACTATAATCGAATCTACGGTTAACATTTTCAAACAAGATAAGTTAGAAACTGAAAAACAGCTCAAGTCGCTTAGTAACATCATAAGCCGTCTAAGTAATGAAGTCGACAAGTACAACACGTACAAAATGCTTAGCTCAACAGCTCTTAACGCACTTCTCATGATGATAAACTATCAGAATACTCAGAGTGTGCTGTTAGATGTCATCCTGTCACCACACAATGGAAGAATCCATCCTCTCATCCTATCGGTGAAACAGTTGAAGGAAGAGCTTACGAGAATTCACGACAACATTCCCCGATCAATGATGATACCTGGAGAACGGCATCACGAGTCAATTCTTCAACTCTACAAGAATCTTCGCCCGAGAGGAAGGGTTACAAGCAGCAACATTATAATAGAGATTTCACTTCCACTTCTCTACAATGAAGACTTCAAGATTTACAAGTTGCTTCCAGTTCCCACATGGACCACTGAAAATTTTACATGCATTGTTCCGTCCTCGGATTATTTATTAGTCAATCATCAAGGAGATCACTTTTACCCGATCAACAAAGATGAATTCATGTCATGCCAACAAAGGTCAACTGATAGATATTGGTCCAACTTGCAACATCCATTATTGATGTATCGATCAGAGGTCAGTTCTTGTGAAATGAACATGTTGCGATACAACCAAAAATTGTCAACATCGTGCGTTTTAAGAAATATCCCAGCAAAGGCATACTGGATAGAGATGCACCACATAAATACATGGATATTCAGCATGCCGCAGCAGACAACCATCAACATCATCTGTGATTTGCACCCAACACCAGTAGTCTTGGAAAAAAGCGGGATAATAAAGTTGCCTTCACACTGTATGATTCAAGATCAAACCATGATCATAATTGGCCGGCAGACAATAACCAGCAGAATTGTGTCTTCGTTTCTGCCATCACACAACTTGACCCTCCATTTACCGACACGTAATATGTCAACAGTAAATGAACTGCCAGCAAACGTTCAAGGAAGTGGCAACAAACAAGCCCTTTCCAATATTGAAAAGGCAATTAATTTGCAAAAGAATCAGGAACACATTCTGGAAGAAATACGCATACATAGGATTCATCAGTATTCATTTGTTGGTTCAAGTGCAATTATTCTTATGGTCGTTATCGTCATCGCCATTATCATCTTGCGAAAAAGAGAAGGTCAATCCCCGAGAGTTCAACACCTGTATGAAACCAAAAAATCAATCACGCCACCACTACAACCAACGCTTGATGACGCCGACTTCTGCATATCGTCCGTGTGAAGAGGCCCCAGCATGTTGTGTCCAACATTTGATGACGCCGAACAATTCGCAGTTCCCAGCGATGCATGAGAATTATTTCCAAACGCAAAGTTATTTCTATCATTCCCATGCGTTCAATTACAATTATTGTAATTGAACCTCATGATAACAAAATGTGAAGCGAGTGTAAATAAACCTTAGAATAAGAAATTGTACAGTAAGCATTATTTTAGTATATATAAGGTATTAGAATAGAATAAAGTTTTTATGTTCACATTGGACACCCAGCATTACGGTCATTTTATTTAGTTTCCCCCTCCAGCGGTAAGAACTACAATAAATCTTTATTGCTGCTTAAACAGTGGTCACCCGGAAACTGCATAAAAATGCTTTTGGCGTCAGGTGGCTGAGAACAAATAGTGCTCAGTGTGTCGCTGGGTCTGGTTAGCCAATTCGCAATCGACGGTGATGATCCGATTATTGGATCCCAATTTGAAGCTTTCGTCGCGATTGAAATTTTTTTGGCGTTTTATGTCAATCACTTCACGAACAAGCCATGGGATGTAATGCGACTCCCGAGCCAGTATCTTACCCTTGTTAAATCTGATCCAATGGTGTTCGTTGGGATGGTCTAAGACATGCAGCGGCTTTTCTCGCTGCTGATTGCTCACAGCATTTATATGTTCTCTTAAACGGGTCGAAATACTTCGTCGCGTTTGTCCAATGCATGATGACCCACTTCTGGAGTTTGGAGAGGAAAGCGATCTTTGGATGATTGTATATAATTTATCACCTTTTTGGCGGTAAGAAGATCGTTTTCACACCGTATCGTTTTAGAATTCAACCGACTTTGTCCGTGACACCTTTCACGTACGGTAGAAAGGCTCTCTTGTGCAACTCATTGCAGTCTTCTTGTCGCAACAAATTTGGCTTCCATGAACGTTGTCTTTTCGAGTAGCCGTTCGATTGAAGGGCGTTGAATAATAATCGATTTAATAATCGGCTCATCACCGTCGAATGCGAATCAGCTAACCAGACCCACCGACACAGTGAGCACTGTTTGCTCTAAGCCACTTGAAGAACTACAACGAGAGAACGAGACAACACTACCACCTACGCACCGCTACATCTTGCGTAGTTCTAATCGCCAAAAGCATTCTTAGGCAGTTTCCCGGTGACCACGCTTAATGAAATTTATGCGAAACGGGGTGAGAACTAACCTAATACTACTAAAGTACCTAATACTAATAACCTAATAGTACTAAAGTAATTTATTTTTAATCATTTAATATTTAATATCATTTAATATTTTAATCATTTTAATCATTTAATATTTTATATCATTTTTAACATTTTTATACCCGACCCAGGGTATATTAAGTTTGATGTATAGTTTGTAACGCAATGAAATAATCACCTTAGACCACTAAGACCTTTTAGAGGTATGAATGGGGCCGACAGGAGAATCAATTAAGCTATGTCCGTCCATCCGTAAACAACTTTAGGCCTTAAATTTTAAGGTAGAGAGCTGAAATTTGGTGGGTTGGCTAGAAGTCCAGTTCTTCAGATCAAGTTTGAAAATAAGCGAAATCCGCCCACATACACGCCCACTACAAGCTTGTATGTGCGACCATCTCTAATTTCGAAAAATACTGTTTCCAAATTTTAGCTATGTTAAAACTGTAAAAATGGCGCTAGCGCATTCATTTTTGATATGTACCAAACCGAACGTTAGACGGCCGGGCCCAAGGATGACCGATCTGGGGGACAGCCGAACCCTAAACCCGGGAAAGGATATTACAAGGTTTGATAGAATATCCCAATTGCAAATAATTGCGGGGAAAATTTTTTTAACTGGCCGCTGCAATTGTGAAATCAGCGGTTGAGTGAGTATGCGCGATCGTTGGCTGCTGCGAATTTGCGATCAGATACAAAACAAGTGTGTGGTGATTGAAAAGGGTTGACCTACGATTTATATGCTGTACTGTAGTTTTGCGTGCAAGCACACAATTAAAGGGTCATCCCATTTATGGTGCGATTTGTAGTTGTAGGTAAATACCTAGTCGATATGGTATTGGTTGAAGCAATTTTGTAGGTGATTTGATTTAACGCATTCACGGATTGTTCGAAATTGATTATTATATAATTAAGACAATAAAGGCATTTAAAATGGAGTGGTTAGGAAATGTTTCTGGTAGTTCTATAGAAATTCAGTAGCTTGTTGTGGATTGTTGAATTGTTGAAAAAAAATTATACTTAGGTAAGATGTCGATTGAAGTAAAGTGGAGAGACTTAGAACATTTAAGTAGGTTCTTATTCTTAGAGGGTAATATGTCGGAACAAAAAGCACATATATACACACTTATATGTAGATACTGCACCAATTTAAGACCCTAGGTTTATAACTATACGATGCACATTAAACCATTACAGGGCTTTTTTTTATTGGTGCACGTGAAAATATTTAAGGCATTGCATAGCCACCTATGTGTAAGTTAATATATCGTGTTCCCATGCTTAGTAGATGCGAAAAATGTCTACTAAGCAACTAAGTTAACCCAAGGGGAAAGATTAAATATCCCAAGCATAAATAATAATAAATTAAACGAATTCAATAAATTTTCCAATCTTTATTGTCCACAATTTTTCACAATCCTTTCATCTCCTTAGTAATGAGTCGTAGTGAATAGACGTGTTTCTTGTTGCTCCGCAGTTTCTTTACCCAAGTTTCCTATGGCCTACACGCCATTTCTGTGGAACCAGAACCTCGCTTGCCACTTGCATATAAAAATTTTCGATTTGCTGCTGTTTAATAGAGAACACTAAAATTGATTTGTGCGTAATTACTCCATTGCAGGTTGCACAAGCAATATCTTTTTGAAGGAGGAACTTTTTAACACACCAATGAACACAGAGCTAGAAGTGTCAAAATTTCGCAGGCAAATTATTGTCCGGGATAATAAATCGTGAACGAAAAGAAGTGGCGAGAATTTGAGTACAGTAATGTTAGTTAGTATGATTTCGCTGTTGAACAGCGTACTGCAAAACAAAAAGCAGCGCAAAATTTTTCGTTTATGATTTCGTTCGGTCATTTTTGTATGGAATTTTTTGTTTCACTTCAGCTGCACTGTGCCATTTTCAAAGATCGTCAGTCATGGTCGTCAGTCTTTATTTCAAGTGAGGTAGGTCATGGGATAGGTGAAAAGAAATATACGATTGTAAACACATAAATGTACTTTATGAGTGCGAGAAAGAAAAAAGACCTTAGATGGGTATATCTTCTTAGGTTGAAACTTTTGTCTGTTCGGCCGCTTTTTTGTATTAGACCGAAAATCAAGCTGAAGTCAGCCCGAAAATCAAGTGCTGGAAATTTATGCTTACGATTGGGTCTGTAGCTCTGAAACTTTATGTCTACCCCAGCATAAGAAATTAAGAATCATTTTAAATATATATATAACTTTTAAGGCTTTGGCGGTGGTTAGACATAATTTTAAAGGTTTTGGGATATACCGCATTAAAAATAAATTATGAGTGCAAACCGTACTCACCCCGAACGTTTCGCTTAGGTTACATCAAGTGTGGTCACCCGGAAACTGCATAAAAATGCTTTTGGCGATTAGCACTACGCAAGTTGTAGCGGTGCGTAGGTGGTAGTGCTGTCGCGTTCTTTCGTTGTTGTGCGTCAGGTGGCTGAGAGCAAACAGTGCTCAGTGTGTCGCTGGGTCTGGTTAGCCAATTCGCAATTGACGGTGATAAGCCGATTATTGGATCCCATGTTCGCGACAATTTGAAACTTTCGTCGCGATTGAAATTTTTGTGGCGTTTTATGTCAATCGCTTCACGAGCAAGCCGTGGGATGTAATGCGACTCCCGAGCCAGTATCTGGCGATCACCCAGGAAAGCGATTTTTGGGTGATTGTAGATAATTTATCACCTTTTTTGGCGGTAAGAAGATCGTTTTCACACCGTATCGTTTTAGAATTCAACCGACTTTGTCCGTGACACCTTTCACGTACGGTAGAAAGGCTTTCTTGTGCAACTCATTGCAGTCTTCTTGTCGCAACAAATTTGGCTTCCATGAACGTTGTCTTTTCGAGTAGCCGTTCGATTGAAGGGCGTTGAACATGGGATCCAATAATCGGCTCATCACCGTCGATTGCGAATCGGCTAACCAGACCCAGCGACACAGTGAGCACTGTTTGCTCTAAGCCACCTGAAGAACTACAACGAGAGAACGAGACAACACTACCACCTACGCACCGCTACATCTTGCGTAGTTCTAATCGCCAAAAGCATTCTTAGGCAGTTTCCCGGTGACCACGCTTAATGCAATTTATGCGAATCGGGGTGAGAACTAACCTAATACTACTAAAGTACCTAATACTAGTAACCTAAAGTAATTTATTTTTAATCATTTAATATTTAATATCATTTAATATTTTAATCATTTTAATCACTTAATATTTTATATCATTTTTAACATTTTCATACCCGACCCAGGGTATATTAAGTTTGATGTATAGTTTGTAACGCAATGAAATAATCACCGTAGACCACTAAGACCTCTTAGAGATACGAATGGGACCGACAGGAGAATCAATTAAGCTATGTCCGTCCATCCGTATATAAGCAACATTAGGCCGTAAATTTTAAGGTAGAGAGCTGAAATTTGGTGGGTTGGCTAGGAGTCCAGTTCTTCAGATCAAGTTTGAGAATTAGCGGAATCCGCCTACATATACGCCCACTACAGGCTTGTATGTGCAACCATCTCTAATTATAAAAAATACTGTTCCCAAATTTTAGCTATGTTAAAATTGTAAAAATGGCGCTAGCGCATTCATTTTTGATATGTACCAAACCGAACGTTAGACGGCCGGACCTAGGGATGACCGATCTGGGGGACAGCCGAACCCAAAACCCGGGAAAGGGTATTACAAGGTTTGATAGAATATCCCAATTGCAAAAAAATTGCGGGGAAATTTTTTTTTAACTGGCCGCTGCCATTGTGAAATCAGCGGTTGAGTGGGTATGCGCAATCGTTGGCTGCTGCGAATTTGCGATCAGATACAAAATAAGTGTGTGGTGATTGAAAAGGGTTGAGCTGCGATTTATATGCTGTACTGTAGTTTTGCGTGCAAACAAACAATTAAGGGGTCATCCCCTTTGGGGTGCGATTTGTAGTTGTAGGTAAATACCTAGTTGATATGGTATTGGTTGAAGCAATTTCGTAGCTGATTTGATTTAAAGCATTCAGGGACTGTTCGAAATTGATTATTATATAATTTAGATAATTAACGCATTTAAAATGGAGTGGTTAGGAAATGTTTTTGGTAGTTCTATAAGAATTCAGTAGCTTGTTGTGGATTGTTGAATTGTTGAAAAAAAATTATACTTAGGTGAGATATCGATTGAAGTAAAGTGGAGAGACTAAGAACATTTAAGTAGGTTCTTATTCTTAGAGGGAAATATGTCGGAACAAAAAGCACATATATACACACTTATATGTAGATACTGCACCAATTTAAGACCCTAGATTTATAGCTTATTTGAAGTAAGTAGGTTTGTGTGTCTGGATTGCAGTGCAAATCAAGCATGATTGATGATTTCATTAATTTTGTGTACAGAAATAGCGGCTTCCCCATACGATGCGTATTAAACACTTACAGGGCTTTTTTTATTGGTGCACGTGAAAATATTTAAGGCATTGCATGACCACCTATGTGTAAGTTAACATAGTTAAGTAGATGCGAAAAATGTCTACTAAGCAACTAAGTTAACCCAAGGTAAAAGATTAAATATCCCAAGCATAAATAATAATAAATTAAACGAATTCAATAAATTTTCCAATCTTTATTGTCCACAATTTTTCACAATCCTTTCATCTCCTTAGTAATGAGTCGTAGTGAATAGACGTGTTTCTTGTTGCTCCGCAGTTTCTTTACCCAAGTTTCTTAGTAAGCCACCCCTAAATAACTCTAAACACGGGATTGAACCTATACACCCATAATCTACAAACATTTTTTGATTTGGTGCTCTAATTGCATTTGTGTATCTCTGTGTAGTAAAATAAATAAGCAAAGAAATTTCAAAGACATAGTTAGTGAACAATACAACAATACTGAGTGAAAATGTCTACTGAGAAAGCTAAGACTCGCAAACAACTCCAACTGCAGTCTATTCAGCAGAGAAACTCGCCATCACAATCTCCGAGAACATCTAATGCTAAACCACTCGATGTAGCGGACCTCTGGACGAAAATTGAGAGCCGCCTTACCATTTTTGCCAAAGAATTGAACGGCAAAATCTCAAAAGTAACTTCCCTCGAAGAAAAAATGTATAACAAGGTGAGTGCAATAGAAGAAAAAATGCAGGGTGGGCTGAATAAGATAAGAACAAACTGTGGAGAGCTCGAGTCTCGAATTGACCGCCGTATAGGGATCATATCAACGCTGATGCGTACTCGTTGGAATACCAGCCACTGAAAATGAGAACCTGCAAGAGGTTTTCTCCAAATTGTGTGAAGCGACTAATACTCACACCCCACCAGTCAAGACATTATTTAGGGTTAGACCCAGAAGTTCTCATGGAAGGCGTTATTCGCATGATGGCACAATTGTGATAAAGTTCCAGAACGTATCAGACAAAAAGAACGTCATCAAAGGGTGCCTCGATAGATTCAAAAAATTCCTTCTTTTCGAGATTCAAAAATTCCCTTCGCGATGTTGGTTTTGACTCGGATGAAAAAATATTTATGAATGAGAGCTTGACGCGACGAAACTACCAATTACAACGTCTTGCTCTTAAACTCAAACAAAGCAAACACATAAGTTCAGTGTACACGCAAAACGGACGAGTATTTGTAAAGAAATCATTCACTGGTGACAGCATCCCAATAAATTGAAAAGATGACTTGGAGAAACTTGCGGACTCAACAATCAACAATGAATATTATTAAAATTTTTTGTTTATATAATTTTCAAATGGCTTTTTGCAATTTTTTTTCTTTTAAAATTTTAAATTTTTGTTTTAATTTAAAATTTATTTAAATTAAATTAAATTAATTTTTAACAATTTAAAATTTTTCTCTTTTAATAGGATGCATTTGCTCTCTCAAAAAACTCTTCCTTCTCATAAATCTTTTGAGAAGTGAGCTTTTGTCCCAATTTTCTATTTACCAGCAATAATAGACCAATCACATTTGAAATTGATCTGTGTGCTACCAATCGCAATCGCTTTGTGTTATGCTTATTTTTATTAAATTATATTATGTATATGCATTGCATGCATGATTATATGCATGCTCCTATGCTAACGTCACTGGTGCATATATTACATAGTTAAAGTTTGTTAGTAAATATGTGCGAAGCTAGCTCAAAGGAACGTTGCGTCGATCAGTTGAAGCTTATGCTGAATATTATTAGCAAGTCTAAAAAGGGCTTGCATATTGGCCATGTGAATGCTCAAAGTATGGGAAATAAAATGGATGATATGCGTGTTTTGTTTGAAAACGATTGTCTAGACATAATTTGTGTATTTGAAACTTGGCTCATTCCGGGGAAGGGTAATCGCTTGTATGATCTAGATGGCTTTCACTTATTTCGAGGAGATCGCCTTCGTCAGTTAGGTTGGGGAGGAACCGCGATCTATATAAGGGATACCTTTAAGTGTAAGGAAATAAGAAAATCTACGGAGCTTGACGATTCGGAGTTCGTGTTTGTTGAAGTAATTCAAGGTTGCAACAAACTCTTAGTAGGTTGTATGTACATGGCACCAAATGTAGCAAACTATGAGATTGTGAGAAACATATTAGAGGAACTAGGACCTCTTTACACTCAAACTGTTTTATGTGGAGACTTGAATTTGAACATATTAGGAAACAATAACAGACTGTTTGTGGATGCAGTAGAATCGCTAGGTTTTCATTCTGTGAATTCAGTAACTCAGTAAGTGATTGCGAACCATCCTTAATAGATGTCTTTCTGGTATCCGAAAATAAAGTTATAGAGCATTTTGATCAAATAATTTCACCGTCGTTTTCAAATCATGATTTGATTGTTTTAACTCTCAATGTTTTTCCAGTTCAAACTGTTGAGGAGCCAACTTTTTATAGGAATTTTTGATCCATAAATCCTAATTCTCTCTTCAGTGACTGTATATCTCTCGACTGGTCACAAATATATAGAACATCAAACGTTGATGAACAGGTCAGTACTTTTCAGAAAAATATTAACCATCTTTTTGAGGTACATGTTCATTTAGCAAAAAAAGAAAACAAAGTGAGCAAGAGGTTCAGGAGTTAAAAAATAAACGTGACACTTTGTACCTAAGATGGCGTAGATACAATTGTTCTGCAATCTTTGGTGAATACAAAAGGGTACACAACTTGGTAACAAACAAACTAAGAAGGTTCAAAAGCGAGTTTTATGCTAATAAGTTTAGTCGAAGTCAACCAAGCACAAAGTTTTGGAAAAATATTCGTAAAATTGGTTTGCATTCCAGCACCAAGTCTGTTTCGGATGATGTCGATCTTGATGAAATCAATGCGAAATTTGTATGTAGGCAACCGATCCTTGGAGCTGATGGCCAAAATGAAATCTCGGAAATAGCAACAGAAACCTTTTCCTTGTCATGTCTGGATGAGACGTATGTTGGCGAGATGATATTGTCCATAAAATCTAGAGCTATGGGACTTGATGGTATTCATCCCGATTTTCTTAAACTTTTACTGCCCTTTGTCCTTAAACATATTACGCACATATATAATACCATTTTGACAACGTCAAAATTTCCTGAGGAGTGGAAAAAGGCAAAAATTTTTCCGATCCCCAAAAGTAATGGCGATTTCAGGCCGATAGCTATTCTGCCATTCTTGAGTAAAGTTGCAGAAAAAATCATAGGGACACAAATAAAAGCTCAGCTCGATAGAAATAACCTTGTCACTGAATATCAGTCAGGATTTAGGAGAAAACATAATTGTGTTTCCGCACTTTTAAAATCATCAATAATTATTTCATCAATAATTATTTTTCTAGATTTTTCAAAAGCTTTTGATTCTGTTGATCGCAGCATTTTATTAGCAAAGTTAAGAAAACAATTTGGATTTGGTACAACTGCGTGTAAACTTATTGCATCATATTTAGAAAATCGTTACCAGGCTGTATACTACGAACATAAATGTTCGTCCTTGTTAAATGTAATATCTGGTGTTCCCCGAGGTTCGGTCCTGGGTCCATTATTATTAAGCCTCTTTATAAATGATCTCCCTCAGTGTATAAAATATTTCTTCGCATCACATCTTTGCAGATGATGTACAAGTTTATATGTACTTTTGTAAATCCAATTTTGCCCGTGCATGTATAGAAATCAATGATGATCTAAGTTCAATTTATCAATGGTCTCTGCAAAATTCGTTAACGCTTAACCCGACAAAGACAAAAGCATTATTTGTTAACAAAAGTTAAAATAATACCTGTCCACTATTGCTCGTTAATAACACGCCTGTTGAATTTGTTAGCAAAATAAAAAATGTGGTCATTATTTTTAACGAAAACTTCAATTGGAGGAACCATGTTAACAGTGATGTTTCAAAAATTCATTGCGTTCTATGGGGTCTTAGTCCAACTAAAAACTTTTTGCCGGTGTTTGTTAAAATGAAACTTATAAGATCTTTTGTTCTACCTTTAATTGTTTATGGATGTGAATTATTCCCTGACATGGATTCTGAATCGTCAAGAAAGCTTAATGTAGCTTATAATTGTTGTGCTAGATATATTTTTAACAAAAAACGTCGTGATCATATATCCGAATTTGGTAACAAAATAACTGGTTGCAGCCTAAATAATTTTTTAAAATATCGAATAACACTTGCGATGCACAAAATTGTTAACACCAGAGCACCAAGCTATTTATTCCGCAAAATATCATTTGGGCGTTCACAAAGATACTTGCAAATAACTATGCCTTCTTCAAGCTCTTTAACTAGCTATAGACAGTTTTTTGTCTTCGCGACCCACCTTTGGAACTTTCTTCCACATGAAATAAAGCAAGATAATAGTACAAACTCGTTTAAAAAACTAATCTTTGGTCATTTTTCCGCGGCGGCTTAATAGTGAATTGGTTTAAATGATTAGCGTATTCCTCTTTTGTTTTTTCTTCTCCTGCCTGCTTCATATTTCTTCTTTATTCTTCAATTCTATTCTTTTTCTTTTATTTTTCTTATTTCTCTTATGCATCCTCAAACTCTAAATTTTAAATTGTGTATTGACTTTGTTTTTAATTTTTTAATTTTTTTGGCTTATTTTATTAAGGCCATTATTATTTAAGTTTTAAGGTTTAAACCCAGGAATTCCAAATCAATACACACCACCTGTTCATCGATTTCAAGGCCGCGTATGACAGCATCTATAGAGACGAGCTATATAGCGCAATGTCTAGTTTTGGCATCCCTGCCAAACTCGTCAGTCTGTGCAGGATGACGATGGAAAACTCACGCTGTTCCGTCAAGGTCGGCAAAGACCTCACCGACCCCTTTGATGTCAAAAAAGGATTTAGACAAGGCGACGCGCTGTCATGCGACTTCTTTAACATCATACTTGAGAGAATTGTGCAGAACTCTCGCGCCAACACCAGAGGTACAATCTTTCAAAAGTCCGTTCAACTACTTGCATACGCAGACGACATTGACATAATCGGTAGAACAAAGCGTGATGTCAGTGAAGCCTTCGTGAGTATTGGGACGGAAGCGGCGAATATGGGTTTAGCAGTCAATGAGGGCAAAACCAAGTATATGCTGTCATCAAGAAAATACACCCAACACCGACGTCTTGGACAAAACATCACTATCGACAGCTATAACTTTGAGGTAGTTAGGGACTTTGTCTACCTGGGTTCCGCTATCAATTCAGACAATGACACCAACGCTGAAATCAAACGAAGGATAACTCTTGCCAATCGCTGTTTCTTTGGGCTAAGAAGGCAATTGAGTAGCAAAGCCCTCTCTCGAGCAACTAAAGTGTCCATGTATAAGACCCTCATCATCCCAGTCCTGCTTTACGGTGCAGAAGCATGGACCCTGTCAAAGGCGGATGAAAACACTTTAGGCTGCTTCGAGAGGAAAATTCTTCGGACGATTTACGGTCCCGTCTGCATAGGCGGAGAGTGGAGGAGGAGATATAACACCGAACTGTACGGGCTGTACAGCGATACCGACCTAGCCAAAAGAGTCAAAACACAACGTCTACGATGGCTGGGTCATCTAGAGCGGATGGACACCAACGCCCCGGCCCGGAAAATCTTCGAATCCACACCGCAGGGACGACGCGGTAGAGGAGCACCGAGACTCAGGTGGCGCACGCAAGTGGAAGGGGACCTCAGCCAACTTCGCGTGCGAAACTGGAGATGGCTAGCTAGAGACAGAGCTGGCTGGCGAAGCTTGTTGGCTGAGGCCCAGGTCCACCCCGGACTGTAGCGCCACCTTAAGTAAGTAAGTAAGTAAGTTCTTACCGCTGGAGGGGGAAACTGAATAAAATGACCGTAATGCTGGATGTCCAATGTGAACATAAAAACTTTATTCTATTCTAATGCCTTATATATACTAAAATAATGCTTACGGTACAATTTCTTATTCTAAGGTTTATTTACACTCGCTACACATTTTGTTATCATGAGGTTCAATTACAATAATTGTAATTGAACGCATGGGAATGATAGAAATAACTTTGCGTTTGGAAATAATTCTCATGCATTGCTGGGAACTGCGAATTGTTCGGCGTCATCAAATGTTGGACACAACAACCACACTTGATGTAACTTAAGCGAAACGTTCGGGGTGAGTGCGGTTTACACTCATAATTTATTTTTAATGCGGTATATCCCAAAACCTTTAAAATTATGTCTAACCACCGCCAAAGCCTTAAAAGTTATATATATATTAAAAATGATTCTTAATTTTTTATGCTGGGGTAGCCATAAAGTTTTAAAGCTACAGACCCAATCGTAAGCATAAATTTCCAGCACTTGATTTTCGGTCTGACTTCAGCTTGATTTTCGGTCTAATACAAAAAAGCGGCCGAACAGACAAAAAGTTTCAACCTAAGAAGATATACCCATCTAAGGTCTTTTTTCTTTCTCGCACTCATAAAGTACATTTATGTGTTTACAATCGTATATTTCTTTTCACCTATCCCATGACCTACCTCACTTGAAATAAAGACTGACGACCATGACTGACGATCTTTGAAAATGGCACAGTGCAGCTGAAGTGAAACAAAAAATCCCATACAAAAATGACCGAACGAAATCATAAACGAAAAATTTTGCGCTGCTTTTTGTTTTGCAGTACGCTGTTCAACAGCGAAATCATACTAACTAACATTACTGTACTCAAATTCTCGCCATTTCTTTTCGTTCTCGATTTATTATCCCGGACAATAATTTGCCTGCGAAATTTTGACACTTCTAACTCTGTGTTCATTGGTGTGTTAAAAAGTTCCTCCTTCAAAAAGATATTGCTTGTGCAACCTGCAATGGAGTAATTACGCACAAATCAATTTTAGTGTTCTCTATTAAACAGCAGCAAATCGAAAATTTTTATATGCAAGTGGCAAGCGAGGTTCTGGTTCCACAGAAATGGCGTGTAGGCCAGGGACATAACGGCGACAGAGAAACGTGCGACTAAATTGCAGTTCGACTGCACAAGCGTTTGAATATTAGACAACACACGATTGCGTCTACGAAAAGAAGTCGCGAGACTCGATTTGCGACAAATTTCCGAATTTTGAGCCACACGACAAAAAATAGATTTTTTTAAGTATCTTTTCGGTATCGGCAACGGTACGTCCCAGTTGTTTAAGTTTTTTAATAGACTTTTTGATATATTTAATTCTTCTTCCCGTAAAAAAGGTAACCCCTATAAATTTGCTTTTACCAATAGCTCAATGCAGCGCGAGTTCCTCCAGGAAGCTTCTAGACTTCTTGCTTCCATAAAAGTTGTTTCGAGTACTGGTAAGGACATTACCAATCAGTTCTTATTTATAAAGGGGTGGCCCTTGAACATATCTTCCATAATTTCTTTGTGGCAATACTTTGAGCCGTCCGAGTTTCAATTCCTTCTTACTCGCCATCTAAATCAGGATTGCTTGGAACAATTTTTCGGAGAAATAAGAAGTAGTGGTAGAAATAACCACCACCCAACACCGTTGCAGTTCTCTGGCAGCTTTCAAGCGCGATGGGGATTTGAATATTTGAATGTAGTTAGAAGAGGGAATTGCGAGCTTATCGAACCGGTGCAAATGGAGGCAATGTGCAATCAGCCTTTAATCAGACAAGCGACTTGGCTACTGAATAGCACCAATTCAAATCCCATAAACTCGTTTTCTATTAATTTGCCTCAAAATATAGAAACTACTGACTTGCTTCAGCAAAACTGTTTTATTTTGGTTTGCGGCTGGCTTTTTCGTAAATCTTACTATAGTCACGCATGTAACAAACCTCTCGCCCCCCTAGAAGATGCTGATAAGGTGCAACTAGAGCACTTAATTTACGCCAAATTAAAGCAATTCGAAAATTGTAGCCTGACTGCGCCCCCACAAGAGTTTGTGGAATATATACGTGAGTTGGAGGACCTTTTTTGCGAACAATTCTACAAATATTGTGGCTACAAAGGCGTTATAGAGCATCTCTCGGATGAGATAATACCTGTAACCAAATAAACCTTCTGTGAAAACTTTCCAGATTGTTATGTTTTCAATTATTTTCTAAGAGTGCGCATTTATTTTTGTTTAAGGATTTGGAATAGGGACAAGATGCTTAGTATCAAACACCTATAGAGTGTTACTTGCAATTCAGTACCTTGTGAATTGTTAATAAAAGAAAAAAAAGAATGTGTAGTTAATTTTTTTTAAGTCTAAAAACATATATTTAAAATGTTAAAAGTTCGAAAAAAAATTCTTACTATTGCATCGCATGCCTTAAATTTTTTTATTTTCAACATAACTAACATATTATTTTTAGGTGACGGGTGAAATAGGCCTATTGGGGAAACCGGCCACCCGAAAAATACTCAGTCGGTTAACGCGCTGTAATGCTTACCCCATGAGGTAGTGTGGAAACAGCATACATATTTTAAATCATAATGTTTAATTTCACCTAGGGTAGTAGCCTTGTTGCAACAGAAACCAGGTGAGTAGCTTTTATGTCTTGTGTCTAGTCGACTTAAATGGCTCTATTTTAAAAGATAAATGCGATACTTATAGTAGCAGCGAAGACACTACATTTTAGGTATGTCCGGAGCATCTTTCAAAGTTTTTTTGTTTTTAAACGCCACCTCATGCTGTGATAAATAATAAAATATTAAAAGAACAGTAAATAAATTTATAAATTAAATTTCTTTATCCATGTTTTTATCCATTCTTCAAAGCTCGACCAACCGCTAGCGTAGTTTTGTTTTCGTGCATCACCTTGCATTTCTGCAAGGTGGTAACATGGTATTCACCTTGTTATGGAGGTTTTCGTTTTTCCGGCCTAGGTTGTGGATCGGAAGAAGACTTCAAGGAGGGACAACTTTAGATTTAGTTTTCTTTGTCATCCAGTCATTTTTGCTTATCTGTTGAGATTTTTCAGTGTTTAGCTGGAACCGGGCCAGTCAACCGAAGCCTTAGGTATTGACAAGACTTGTAAAAGAGGCGAACACAATGGACCGACTAGCTTTTGTGTATGAAAAAATCCTAGGACTGGTTGGAAGAAATTTCTCTAGATAATAATAAATAAAAGAAGATTTAAGATTTGAATTCGAATGTCAGAGTAGCCCTCCCAGCATTCATTCGCGGATTGCATATACATTCGTTTATTTATTTTTATAGAATTTGACTCCGCATACGTTGATGCTGACCTGCGAGAGGTAAGACACGGAATTGAATCACTTATTGTTTAGATCTCGTACTGAGTTCGCCTCTTGCTTTAATTAAGCGATTAAAACTAAAATTGCACCGCATGGTGGTGGCAAGGGAACCGAAGGCGTTGTATCGGATGGCGCTGTTGTTGACAATCCGGAAAGCTACGAACCACCAGTGCAGCTGTGTGTTTAAATTAATTAATGTTATAAAAATATAGAGAAAACTGAACAGCTCAGTTTTTGAAAAAAAAAGAATATATATATATATATGTAAATGGCATCAGAAGGGGTCAGTTGGGTCGGACGTTTGGGTTCCTTTTTCTTTGCTCAAAGTTTTTAATACTGAACTGAACTGACTAGTCTATCTCCGAACAGTAAAGAATTGACATTTCAGTGCACCTCAGCAGTTTTGCAGAACTATGTGTATGTATTCTGAAGAAGCAAAAGATTATTGGCTTCAAAGATAGGACGAGAAACACGACAAAGAATAGAACACTGCTGCGTGCGTATAAGTTAGGGTTTATTGTAAAACAATATAAAAATACGAGGGAGTAAAATCGAAGAAAGTACGCAATTAATGATAGTCCCAGGGCTGATTTTTCTCGTTGGATTCGTGAAACTCGCACAGAATTTGGTCCTCTTCAGCCCGAAGATTTTTCTGCGGGAAAAAGGTCCATCTGAAAAGAAAAACTTTTTACCAGCTGAGGAAAGTAAGAAACATTGCTACCATTGGGCTGCGGTTTGAGATGAATTGCTTTATGCTGCTCCGCAGAGGTTGTATACATATAATATGATGTTAGGCAATGTTAATTAAGTTGCGTCTGCCGGGTCAATTGACTACTACTAAATATCGGCTTTTCAAATTATACTTCATGAACTACTGACAAGCCCTCTCTCCCAAATAGGTGTGACCAATACGTGGTGTGTGCATTGTGGTCTATATAGTATATGTATATATATACCTATATATACATATATGTATATATATATATACCTACATTCATACATGCAAAGTATACTGGGTCGGCCAGCCCCTCCTCGTCTGACTGCTGTGAGAGCTCTCTGGTGATTATGGTGTGCTGAAGGGCACCAGAGTTTTAGATTGTACCCACGAGGCCGACCGTTGGTCTGAGATGCTGATAGCCTATCGCAACCGCAGCGTTCTCTGCATATTTCAGTAAAGCGATTGCTTGAGCCGTTGGTTCCATTATATAAAAACTATTTATGTTGGATCAAGGGATCTAAAATTGAATTATTATGGACAAATTTCAGCTTAAACATTTATCACAAATTTTTTCACAATAAAAAAAAATCGAAATGTCAAAATACTCACCTCGCTAATTTTGTGGGTTTTCATCAGCTGACTGCATAAAGTAAATTATTGTTGCATCTCCTCTAACGTATTCACGGACACGGAGTTTGACAATGGCATAAAAAACGTAAACAAGTGGGTGTTGGAGGGCAAGAGGGACTTAAGTTGAATATCTAGTTATTCCCTAATTTATGATTAATAGGTAGGTATATTTTTCCTTGGGCAAAGTAATAATATTTTTGTGTTGTGCTCTGTCACGTTGGAAAAGAAAAGGCAAAGGATTTTGCGTATTGCTGCTTACTGTTCTATACCCATGAATAATGTAATTGTCGTGTTGGTTGGAAAGTCATATACCTAGTTTGTTATAGTTGGCGAGCCGTGTTGTCAAGTTTTACCCGTGTTACCCATGAATGAATGTATACATATATTGTCCTGCTGGTTGAAATTTCATATATAATTTATTCTGGAGCTGTGTTGCCAATTTTTTTCTGAGCTAAAGCACCGTTTCTAATATATTTTTTAGTTTATTTTAATACCTTGGGCACCAAATTTTATTGTTACGAGAACAACCTAAGAGTCGTGTGTACTAAGTATTGTGTGGTGCTTTATTGCATTGCCTTGAAGTGCATTTGGCTTTAAATTTAGTTTGTCATTTAAGATTCTGTCCTGTTTTGTCGAACTCTTCGAGCTAGTCTAATAGTCCCTTTCTTGCATACGTGCACGGCTTCTAAGTTAGAATCGAAACTAGTGTAGTTGTGATTGCTTTCGATGAGCACCACACAAGACTAAGAGAAATAGCAACACAACAAGAACAAGAACAATGAAAAACAAAACAGAGAGTAAACATCATTCGCAGCAGTACACCGGAGCCAACAAGTTTTAAAAGTTTTCATAAGTTTTAATTAAGTGTTTTTTTTTATAAATGCCTGATGATGGAATAATACTGCCGAAACGCGTTGTTTTTTTATTAAAATATATATTGATTGTGCCCTGCAAGGTCGGGTTTAAGAATAGCCCTGATGTAAGGGATGCCTGTCGTAAGAGCCGACTGAAATCTACTGGAGGAAGTAACCTTCAGGCATAAGTGATTCTGTCCAGGAATATAAACTCCTTGTGGGCCACCCTTGGCAGTAAAGTTATAACTGAAAAAGACGAACCCGAAGGTTTAAATAAAATCCAGCAGCGTCTGTTACATATTGTGCGACTTGTTGGTCAGCGTTTGATCCCAGAGGGACGGCTGAGCTTCAGATAACAGAAATCCAGGAGCGTCTGTTCCGGAACGAGCGGCTTCCTGGTCGGCGTCTGTTGCCCGGGTTAGGATCGGCCGAATTTAAACCTGGCAGCTAGGTATAAAATGCACCCCTTCCCCCAACCATGAAAAGAATCAATCAGATATTTGCTGATCCTGGTAATCCAGGGCACCCTTTGGAGCTAGGCCTGAGGAGTGTCAGCATGCGAGCACTCGGTGGTCGGAAGATCCCGCTCGGCAACCGACCGGGTTTAACCCGAAGAAATTACGAGCAGCCCGTCAAAGGTGCCGCTATCCATTACGGGGGGCGGAGGGTGACAGCTCCAAGTCAAAATGAGGGCTTAAACTCTAGGGTGGAAACTCTACAAATCGACAACGGCAGCAACTCAAAATTGGCACGTGGAATGTCTCCTCGCTAACGAGGAAGGAACTTGAACCGGTTGATGAGGCCAAGAAGTATCAGCTCGATGCAACTGGCATCTTCTCAACTAAGTGGAAGAGTTCTGGAACCAAAGACTTCGAGGATGGGTGGAAGCTCTTTTGGTCTGGCGTCCCAAATCACATGACTGCACAGGCGGGTGTGGGGATACTCACAAGCCCCCGTTTGTCAGAAAATGTATTCGATGTCATTCCGTTAGGGGGAAGGATTCTGATCTTAAAGCTTAAGCTTGAACGATCAACTCTGGCTCTGGTTCAGGTTTATGCACCAAATCGAGAGTCAGAGTATGAGTCCTTTTTGAACGAAGTTGATGCTGCCCTGGACAGAGTGGCAGAAATGGACTTCTTTCTCCTGATGGGTGACTTCAATGCACATGTCGGTACAGACGACAGTACTTGGAGGAGTGTGATCGGGAGGCACGGTGACGCGGATCAAAACAGGAACGGAGGGAAGATGTTGGACTTTTGCTGTGCATATGGCTTGTCCATCATGAACACCTTTTTCCCACACATAGACATTCACAAATACACAAATCCAAGACTGGTGACCCGCATACGGTGGGAAAGGTTGCAGGATGCTGACTCTGATTTCAGAGAGCGTTTTGCACAGCATGTTTCGGAGAAGTTTGAACAAATTCCAACTGACCTTTTGAATGTAGAGGAGGAATGGCAGCTGTTTTTATCGGCAGTCTTTGTCTCTGCAGGAAATGTTTGTGGAGTGAAGCGGCTTGGGGTAGCGGCTGGTGGTGAGAAAAGAACTGCTTGGTTTAAAACGCCTGGAGTTCAAGAAGCCATCAGAGAGAAGAAGAGAGCCTACATTGCGTGGATCCAATGTAGAAACTCAACTTTTCGAGCCCGGTACAATGAGGCGCGAGAACTTCCAATCTGGCAGTCAGAACAGCCAAGGAACAGTCATGGAAAAAGTTCGGCGAGAAGTTGGAGCACGATTACAGATCTGCAAACAAGATATTTTGGCAGACCATTCGCCGGCTTAGAGGAAGGAAGTTAAATATCATTCAAGGGGTTAAATCCAAGGACGGTACACTTCTTTCAAATGAGAGCGATGTCTTGCGCAGATGGAGAGAGCACTTTTCGGAGTTGCTCAACCCCCAACAGGGCACTGAAGATGGCATTCCCACTGCTGACGAGATAAGGGCGGAGAATAGTCCCACAGTAGACGAAGTCACTGAAGCGATAAATTTTTTTATTTTCAACATAACTAACATATTATTTTTAGGTGACGGGTGAAATAGGCCTATTGGGGAAACCGGCCACCCGAAAAATACTCAGTCGGTTAACGCGCTGTAATGCTTACCCCATGAGGTAGTGTGGAAACAGCATACATATTTTAAATCATAATGTTTAATTTCACCTAGGGTAGTAGCCTTGTTGCAACAGAAACCAGGTGAGTAGCTTTTATGTCTTGTGTCTAGTCGACTTAAATGGCTCTATTTTAAAAGATAAATGCGATACTTATAGTAGCAGCGAAGACACTACATTTTAGGTATGTCCGGAGCATCTTTCAAAGTTTTTTTGTTTTTAAACGCCACCTCATGCTGTGATAAATAATAAAATATTAAAAGAACAGTAAATAAATTTATAAATTAAATTTCTTTATCCATGTTTTTATCCATTCTTCAAAGCTCGACCAACCGCTAGCGTAGTTTTGTTTTCGTGCATCACCTTGCATTTCTGCAAGGTGGTAACATGGTATTCACCTTGTTATGGAGGTTTTCGTTTTTCCGGCCTAGGTTGTGGATCGGAAGAAGACTTCAAGGAGGGACAACTTTAGATTTAGTTTTCTTTGTCATCCAGTCATTTTTGCTTATCTGTTGAGATTTTTCAGTGTTTAGCTGGAACCGGGCCAGTCAACCGAAGCCTTAGGTATTGACAAGACTTGTAAAAGAGGCGAACACAATGGACCGACTAGCTTTTGTGTATGAAAAAATCCTAGGACTGGTTGGAAGAAATTTCTCTAGATAATAATAAATAAAAGAAGATTTAAGATTTGAATTCGAATGTCAGAGTAGCCCTCCCAGCATTCATTCGCGGATTGCATATACATTCGTTTATTTATTTTTATAGAATTTGACTCCGCATACGTTGATGCTGACCTGCGAGAGGTAAGACACGGAATTGAATCACTTATTGTTTAGATCTCGTACTGAGTTCGCCTCTTGCTTTAATTAAGCGATTAAAACTAAAATTGCACCGCATGGTGGTGGCAAGGGAACCGAAGGCGTTGTATCGGATGGCGCTGTTGTTGACAATCCGGAAAGCTACGAACCACCAGTGCAGCTGTGTGTTTAAATTAATTAATGTTATAAAAATATAGAGAAAACTGAACAGCTCAGTTTTTGAAAAAAAAAGAATATATATATATATGTAAATGGCATCAGAAGGGGTCAGTTGGGTCGGACGTTTGGGTTCCTTTTTCTTTGCTCAAAGTTTTTAATACTGAACTGAACTGACTAGTCTATCTCCGAACAGTAAAGAATTGACATTTCAGTGCACCTCAGCAGTTTTGCAGAACTATGTGTATGTATTCTGAAGAAGCAAAAGATTATTGGCTTCAAAGATAGGACGAGAAACACGACAAAGAATAGAACACTGCTGCGTGCGTATAAGTTAGGGTTTATTGTAAAACAATATAAAAATACGAGGGAGTAAAATCGAAGAAAGTACGCAATTAATGATAGTCCCAGGGCTGATTTTTCTCGTTGGATTCGTGAAACTCGCACAGAATTTGGTCCTCTTCAGCCCGAAGATTTTTCTGCGGGAAAAAGGTCCATCTGAAAAGAAAAACTTTTTACCAGCTGAGGAAAGTAAGAAACATTGCTACCATTGGGCTGCGGTTTGAGATGAATTGCTTTATGCTGCTCCGCAGAGGTTGTATACACATAATATGATGTTAGGCAATGTTAATTAAGTTGCGTCTGCCGGGTCAATTGACTACTACTAAATATCGGCTTTTCAAATTATACTTCATGAACTACTGACAAGCCCTCTCTCCCAAATAGGTGTGACCAATACGTGGTGTGTGCATTGTGGTCTATATAGTATATGTATATATATACCTATATATACATATATGTATATATATATATACCTACATTCATACATGCAAAGTATACTGGGTCGGCCAGCCCCTCCTCGTCTGACTGCTGTGAGAGCTCTCTGGTGATTATGGTGTGCTGAAGGGCACCAGAGTTTTAGATTGTACCCACGAGGCCGACCGTTGGTCTGAGATGCTGATAGCCTATCGCAACCGCAGCGTTCTCTGCATATTTCAGTAAAGCGATTGCTTGAGCCGTTGGTTCCATTATATAAAAACTATTTATGTTGGATCAAGGGATCTAAAATTGAATTATTATGGACAAATTTCAGCTTAAACATTTATCACAAATTTTTTCACAATAAAAAAAAATCGAAATGTCAAAATACTCACCTCGCTAATTTTGTGGGTTTTCATCAGCTGACTGCATAAAGTAAATTATTGTTGCATCTCCTCTAACGTATTCACCGACACGGAGTTTGACAATGGCATAAAAAACGTAAACAAGTGGGTGTTGGAGGGCAAGAGGGACTTAAGTTGAATATCTAGTTATTCCCTAATTTATGATTAATAGGTAGGTATATTTTTCCTTGGGCAAAGTAATAATATTTTTGTGTTGTGCTCTGTCACGTTGGAAAAGAAAAGGCAAAGGATTTTGCGTATTGCTGCTTACTGTTCTATACCCATGAATAATGTAATTGTCGTGTTGGTTGGAAAGTCATATACCTAGTTTGTTATAGTTGGCGAGCCGTGTTGTCAAGTTTTACCCGTGTTACCCATGAATGAATGTATACATATATTGTCCTGCTGGTTGAAATTTCATATATAATTTATTCTGGAGCTGTGTTGCCAATTTTTTTCTGAGCTAAAGCACCGTTTCTAATATATTTTTTAGTTTATTTTAATACCTTGGGCACCAAATTTTATTGTTACGAGAACAACCTAAGAGTCGTGTGTACTAAGTATTGTGTGGTGCTTTATTGCATTGCCTTGAAGTGCATTTGGCTTTAAATTTAGTTTGTCATTTAAGATTCTGTCCTGTTTTGTCGAACTCTTCGAGCTAGTCTAATAGTCCCTTTCTTGCATACGTGCACGGCTTCTAAGTTAGAATCGAAACTAGTGTAGTTGTGATTGCTTTCGATGAGCACCACACAAGACTAAGAGAAATAGCAACACAACAAGAACAAGAACAATGAAAAACAAAACAGAGAGTAAACATCATTCGCAGCAGTACACCGGAGCCAACAAGTTTTAAAAGTTTTCATAAGTTTTAATTAAGTGTTTTTTTTTATAAATGCCTGATGATGGAATAATACTGCCGAAACGCGTTGTTTTTTTATTAAAATATATATTGATTGTGCCCTGCAAGGTCGGGTTTAAGAATAGCCCTGATGTAAGGTATGCCTGTCGTAAGAGCCGACTGAAATCTACTGGAGGAAGTAACCTTCAGGCATAAGTGATGCTGTCCAGGAATATAAACTCCTTGTGGGCCACCCTTGGCAGTAAAGTTATAACTGAAAAAGACGAACCCGAAGGTTTAAATAAAATCCAGCAGCGTCTGTTACATATTGTGCGGCTTGTTGGTCAGCGTTTGATCCCAGAGGGACGGCTGAGCTTCAGATAACAGAAATCCAGGAGCGTCTGTTCCGGAACGAGCGGCTTCCTGGTCGGCGTCTGTTGCCCGGGTTAGGATCGGCCGAATTTAAACCTGGCAGCTAGGTATAAAATGCACCCCTTCCCCCAACCATGAAAAGAATCAATCAGATATTTGCTGATCCTGGTAATCCAGGGCACCCTTTGGAGCTAGGCCTGAGGAGTGTCAGCATGCGAGCACTCGGTGGTCGGAAGATCCCGCTCGGCAACCGACCGGGTTTAACCCGAAGAAATTACGAGCAGCCCGTCAAAGGTGCCGCTATCCATTACGGGGGGCGGAGGGTGACAGCTCCAAGTCAAAATGAGGGCTTAAACTCTAGGGTGGAAACTCTACAAATCGACAACGGCAGCAACTCAAAATTGGCACGTGGAATGTCTCCTCGCTAACGAGGAAGGAACTTGAACCGGTTGATGAGGCCAAGAAGTATCAGCTCGATGCAACTGGCATCTTCTCAACTAAGTGGAAGAGTTCTGGAACCAAAGACTTCGAGGATGGGTGGAAGCTCTTTTGGTCTGGCGTCCCAAATCACATGACTGCACAGGCGGGTGTGGGGATACTCACAAGCCCCCGTTTGTCAGAAAATGTATTCGATGTCATTCCGTTAGGGGGAAGGATTCTGATCTTAAAGCTTAAGCTTGAACGATCAACTCTGGCTCTGGTTCAGGTTTATGCACCAAATCGAGAGTCAGAGTATGAGTCCTTTTTGAACGAAGTTGATGCTGCCCTGGACAGAGTGGCAGAAATGGACTTCTTTCTCCTGATGGGTGACTTCAATGCACATGTCGGTACAGACGACAGTACTTGGAGGAGTGTGATCGGGAGGCACGGTGACGCGGATCAAAACAGGAACGGAGGGAAGATGTTGGACTTTTGCTGTGCATATGGCTTGTCCATCATGAACACCTTTTTCCCACACATAGACATTCACAAATACACAAATCCAAGACTGGTGACCCGCATACGGTGGGAAAGGTTGCAGGATGCTGACTCTGATTTCAGAGAGCGTTTTGCACAGCATGTTTCGGAGAAGTTTGAACAAATTCCAACTGACCTTTTGAATGTAGAGGAGGAATGGCAGCTGTTTTTATCGGCAGTCTTTGTCTCTGCAGGAAATGTTTGTGGAGTGAAGCGGCTTGGGGTAGCGGCTGGTGGTGAGAAAAGAACTGCTTGGTTTAAAACGCCTGGAGTTCAAGAAGCCATCAGAGAGAAGAAGAGAGCCTACATTGCGTGGATCCAATGTAGAAACTCAACTTTTCGAGCCCGGTACAATGAGGCGCGAGAACTTCCAATCTGGCAGTCAGAACAGCCAAGGAACAGTCATGGAAAAAGTTCGGCGAGAAGTTGGAGCACGATTACAGATCTGCAAACAAGATATTTTGGCAGACCATTCGCCGGCTTAGAGGAAGTTAAATATCATTCAAGGGGTTAAATCCAAGGACGGTACACTTCTTTCAAATGAGAGCGATGTCTTGCGCAGATGGAGAGAGCACTTTTCGGAGTTGCTCAACCCCCAACAGGGCACTGAAGATGGCATTCCCACTGCTGACGAGATAAGGGCGGAGAATAGTCCCACAGTAGACGAAGTCACTGAAGCGATTAAATCGCTGAAAGTTGGCAAGTCTACTGGAGTTGATGAAATCCGGCCAGAAATGCTCAAGGCAATGGGTGAAGAGGGTGTTAAATGGCTAACACGTGTCATTAAGGTGGCCTGGGATAGCGGGAAGGCACCTAGCGATTGGCAAACGGGAGTTATAGTACCCATTTTCAAAAAAGGGAACAAGAGAGATTGCGCCAACTATAGGGGCATATCTATCTTGAGTCTTCCGAGAAAAGTATTCGCGAAGGTGTTGGAAACGCGTTCCAGTGCTGTAATCGAGCCTTTGTTACGGGAAGAACAGTGCGGTTTTCGGCCTGGCTCTTACTGGCTTTTTACTCTGAAGGTTATTCTTGAGAAGGCGTGGGAATATGCCAAACCGGTCTATGCGTGTTTTGTAGATCTGGAAAAGGCGTATGACCGAGTCCCTCGGGATACGCTGTGGAGAGTTTTGCAGGACTATGCGCTGAGTGGGCCTCTTCTGAGAGCCATCCAGTCTTTGTATGGAAACTGCAGAAGCTGTGTACGGATAAATGGCGTCAAATCCCGTCCTTTTGATGTGCGCGTTAGACTTCGCCAGGGCTGTGTTCTGTCGCCGCTCTTTTTCATAGCATATATGGACTGGATAGTGAAGCGTAGTCTTGGCGAGCAATGTTTCGAATTGGCTGGCATTAGGATGGGCCATCTGCTTTTCGCAGATGATTTGGCCATCCTTGCATCATCCAAAGAGGAACTTCAACGAGCACTGGATAGATTTGCAGCCGTCTGCGGTGATGCTGGGATGAAAGTAAACGTGAACAAATCGGAAGTGATGGTTGTTTCCCGAACTCCTGTGCAATGTACCCTGCACATAAATGGAGTTCCATTAAAACAGGTGGAGAAGTTTAAGTATCTCGGGGTCTTTTTCACGAAAGATGGAAGGAGTGATATTGGCCAAGCTGGAGCAATAGTAAAGGAACTGCGCCGGCCAGTTATCAGGAAGGCTGAACTTGGAGTGAAAGCAAAGATCTCAGCTTTTAATTCAGTGCTCGTTCCGACCCTCATCTATGGTCATAAAATTTGGGTAACGACCAAAAGAATTAGATCGCGGGTACAAGCTGCCGAAATCAGATTCTTGAGGTGCGTTGCTGGTGTTACTCTAAGGGACAGAGTGAGAAACGTCAGTATTCGTAGGAATCTTAATGTTGAGCAGCTACTTCTCCGAGTGGAGCGATCGATTCTTCGATGGTTTGGACACGTTGTTCGCATGCCCCCTGACAGATTTCCTAGACAGGTCATGCTTGCCGAGATGCGAGCGCGTCGCCCCCCTGGTAGGCCAAGAAACAGGTGGTGGGATCAGGTAAAGAACCTCTCTGAGTCCCACCTGGGGATTGCGCCGGAGTCTCTTGAGTTGGTGGCGAAGGATCGAGAAAGATGGAAGGACCATTTAGCCACCCTCGCTCCGCGACCCTTTTAAAGGATAAGCGGCATTCGAAAATGATGATGATGATGATTGATTTATTTATTTTATTTATTTATTTTATTTCGACTATCTACTATTTGTACAGCACAAATGAGTTTATCAGAAACATCTTGGCTTGCACAGGTTAAAATTATAGGATCTTAATATTGAAAATTTACTTAATTAAAAATGAAAAACCTTAAACCTTAAATAATAATGGCCTTAATAAAATAAGCCAAAAAAATTAAAAAATGAAAAACAAAGTTAATACACAATTTAAAATTTAGAATTTGAGGATGCATAAGAGAAATAAGAAAAATAAAAGAAAAAGAATAGAATTGAAGAATAAAGAAGAAATATGAAGCAGGCAGGAGAAGAAAAAACAAAAGAGGAATACGCTAATCATTTAAACCAATTCACTATTAAGCCGCCGCGGAAAAATGCTCAAAGATTAGTTTTTTAAACGAGTTTGTACTATTATCTTGCTTTATTTCATGTGGTAGAAAGTTCCAAAGGTGGGTCGCGCAGACGAAAAACTGTCTATAGCTAGTTAAAGAGCTTGAAGAAGGCATAGTTATTTGCAAGTATCTTTGTGAACGCCCAAATGATATTTTGCGGAGTAAATAGCTTGGTGCTCTGGTGTTAACAATTTTGTGCATCGCAAGTATTATTCGATATTTTAAAAAATTATTTAGGCGGCAACCATTTATTTTGTTAGCAAATTCGGATATATGATCACGACGTTTTTTGTTAAAAATATATCTAGCACAACAATTATAAGCTACATTAAGCTTTCTTGACGATTCAGAATCCATGTCAGAGAATAATTCACATCCATAAACAATTAAAGGTAGAACAAAAGATCTTATAAGTTTCATTTTAACAAACACCGGCAAAAAGTTTTTAGTTGGACTAAGACCCCGTAGAACGCAATGAATTTTTGAAACAACACTGTTAAGATGGTTCCTGCAACTGAAGTTTTCGTTAAAAATAATGCCCACATTTTTTATTTTGCTAACAAATTCAACAGGCGTGTTATTAACTAGCAATAGTGGACAGGTATTATTTTTATTTTTGTTAACAAATAATGCTTTTGTCTTTGTCGGGTTAAGCGTTAACGAATTTTGCAGAAACCTTTGATAAATTGAACTTAGATCATCATTGATTTCTATACATTCACGGGCAAAATTGGATTTACAAAAGTACATATAAACTTGTACATCATCTGCAAGGATGTGATGCGAACAATATTTTATACACTGAGGGAGATCATTTATAAAGAGGCTAAATAATAATGGACCTAGGATAAAACCTCGGGGAACACCAGATATTACATTTAACAAGGACGAACATTTATTTTCGTAGTATACAGCCTGGTAACGATTTTCTAAATATGATGCAATAAGTTTACACGCAGTTGTACCAAATACAAATTGTTTTCTTAGCTTTGCTTATAAAATGCCGTGATCAACAGAATCAAAAGCTTTTGAAAAATCTAGAAAAATAATTATTGATGACATTTTTTTATCATTGGCCACGCGTAAATCGTCTGTAACTTTTAAAAGTGCGGAAACACAATTATGTGCTCTCTTCTAAATCCTGACTGATATTCAGTGACAAGATTATTTCTATCGAGCTGAGCTTTAATTTGTGTCCCTATGATTTTTTCTGCAACTTTACCAACTTTACTCAAGAATGGCAGAATAGCTATCGGCCTGAAATCGCCATTACTTTTGGGGATCGGAAAAATTTTTGCCTTTTTCCACTCCTGAGGAAATTTTGAGGTTGTCAAAATAGTATTATATATGTGCGTAATATGTTTAAGGACAAAGGGCAGTAAAAGATTAAGAAAACCGGGATGAATACCATCAAGTCCCATAGCTCTAGATTTTATGGACAATATCATCTCGCCAACGTCTCATCCAGACATGACAAGGAAAACGTTTCTGTTGCTATTTCCGAGATTTCATTTTGGCCATCAGCTCCAAGGATCGGTTGCCTACATACAAATTTCGCATTGATTTCATCAAGATCAACATCATCCGAAACAGACTTGGTGCTGGAATGCAAACCAATTTCACGAATATTTTTCCAAAACTTTGTGCTTGATTGACTTCGACTAAACTTATTAGCATAAAACTCGCTTTTGAACCTTCGCAGTTTGTTTGTTACCAAGTTGCGCACCCTTTTGTATTCACCAAAGATTGCAGAACACTTTTATCTACGCCATCTTAGGTACAAAGTGTCACGTTTATTTTTTAACTCCTGAATCTCTTGCGTATACCACGGTATATTCCACTTTGTTTTCTTTTTATTCCCCCTTCAGAAGGGCGCCTTCAAAAACAATTTCCTTTAACATTTCGCTGTCACACGAGCTGCATACAAAATAATATGCAAGTGGATGTTTTCGCCTTTTTGCTAGGCCTTGAACCATTAAAACCACAACGCTTTGTGCGGGATGTTTTGACCTGACCTCCTGAAATTTTATTCCGCAGTCTTCCAGTCCTATTATGGTATCAGTTTTTCGGCAATAATCTAAGTGGGTTTTCAATGACATTTCGTCAGCTGAGATGGAACAATATTGATAAATGCTAGGTAATTGGTCGATGTTAAGTTTCAATGTTCGTACATTAAACGCAATATTGCCTGGCGTTTTTGGCCAAGACGACATGAATGCACGTAAAGTGGTAACCGAGGGCAGGTTCAATGTTGGTCGAAGCAGCCTATAAGTTACTGGAGACGTAAAATGGATTGAAAGTGCCAGAAGTTTCAATTCATTTGAAAACCTATTTCCCTTTGCTGGCCTATTTAAATTCCTGCTAGCGTTTTCTACAATAGTTCTTATATCAGCAGACAGATTTTGACAAACACTATTTCCATCTTTTTGTTTGCACTTAAGGTGCTCTTTGCATACCGAGTCCTCTGGTTCTTTCAAGAACAAAATCTGTGCGTCTTTATCCTTAGTCAAGTCGGTTAGCTCACGATACTTGTCTTTCAGTCTCAATAGGTTCTGCTGAGCATTGTGTAAAGATTGCTTCAGTTTCACCTTTTTGGGCGTATTATTATTCATAAATTCACACGTCTGAACGCTCTTCGCCCCTCCCGATACATTTATCGAGATCGGTGATAAATGATAATGATGATGATAAATGTACTGGGGCTCATCCATTGTACTTACGTATTCCAAATAGCTGACACTTGCTTCGTCAACAGAGGCCAACAAAAAAAGTCTTGGATGGATGGAAGTATGTCGAGATGAAAGGTGCTGGTGCCCATCTCCTTCAATTCTCAGGGACCCGCGATTGTTTTTCCATTTGCGGCATTTCTTGCATCGGGCATAGCATTTGGGCTTAGCCGAATTCTTTTAGGAGTGACGAACATGCTATTGTCAAAATGATTGCTGCACAACCTGTCAGTCTTGTTGAAATGTGTCACACCCAACCTCAACCTCCTTTTCCCAAAGTTCAAATATAGAGAATAAATATAAATAGTGAGTAAGTGCAACAGTGCGTATGTAATAGCTTCGGTCCGTCTGTAACGGATCACAGTATACCCTATTCATATTCCTTTTCTCCTATCCATTCCTTTGATCATTTCCATTCCTATTCTCCTTTCCATTCCTTTTCTCCTTTCCATTTGTTTATTTTCTTGTTTTTCATCTAATTCAACAATTTCGTAATATCTACCTTCAATGGCCAAAAACTTTGTAGGAACGAAATCTAGTATAAAACATGTTGAAGCTAATGTGCTAAATTTTATTTCTTATTTCTTACTTAAGTTAGGCTAAAAAATCCATGTTTTCTGGAAAATCAGAGGTTTTTCTTAACTTCTGCCTCCAAATGTGGGCGTGGCCCGAAACTTTTTATGGAAGATATTTAAAAAAATACTTTCTACATAATATATTAAGAAACGAATTTTCGATTTGGAACAAAAATATTAAATAAATTGCTTTTGAAAGATTACACAGCGATATCAAAGAACGCGGTCATCCAGAACTTCATGGGCGATTACAGACACTTGTCTTAAACAAAACAAATGTGCCCGTCCATCTTATTATTATCTAGTATCTTATTATTGATAAGATCTTATTATTATCTAGTATCTTATTATTATCTTAGTATCTTATTATTGAGAGGTAACAAGATCCTTGTGTAACTATGCGCATTGGTTATCTTATCATTGAAAAAAGATAAGATCCGTTTTTGGTAAATCGAATGATTAAAATAGGAGATCAGCATAACATATATCCCACTAAAATAGATGACAATCTTTTAGAAATCGTTTTCGATCGATTTAAAAAGATGATAATATGATAATATGCATAAAAAAAAGTATAGACGCGAGTAATTTCTAACAAAAGTTTATTTGAGTTTTTAGTTTATTTTTATTAAACGCAAATTTATCATCAGATCGCTGTTTATCAACAAACAATCGCTTAGTCTCTGTTTCGGTTTGGTCCTGTTTCGATATCGATGGTCTTGTTTCCTCTTGGACAAGAAGTATTGATAGGTCGCATAGTTGCACCTAAAATGTAGTGCCTTCGCTTCTAACGGGTTACTATAAGTTTCGCATTTATCTTTTAAAATAGAGCCATTTTAGTCGATTAGACACAATTTAAGGCATACGATGCAATTAATTTTTTTTCGAACTTTTAACATTTTAAATATATGTTTTTAGACTTTAAAAAATTTACTGTACATTCTTTTTTTATTAACAATTCAAAGCAGCTAAACAAAACTTAATACAAAATAACAAATATAATTGTATACTATACGCTTAAAAACTATCATGCAAAAGTGTGAAAAATCTAATGTATGTACATCCTTTTAAGTGGTACAAAAACTAATCCTCCCACTAGTTTGTGTCTTACATTCATTGGGAGGTGCTAAATGTCAAATTTAAGCCTTTTAGAACGTCTTACAGTTTTGAAATCACTGGAGATAGTTGCACATTTAGACCGATTGTGGGGGTGTCTTTAGGCATTTTAAAAATTTTTATACTTGTACTGCCTCGCATGACGGTGACCCTACGTACGAAATTTCAGCACCGTAACTCAAAATTTAAGGCCTAAAACCATGTAACATACAGACGGATGGACGGGCGGACATGGCTTTTTCGATTCATAACTCAGTCTCGATCATATGCCTTTAAGGTCTACCATTATTTTTCCACCGTGTTACAAACTATGTATGTGACAAACTTAATATACCTCCTATCCTATTAAAAATGATTCTTAATTTTTTATGCTGGGGAAGACATAAAGTTTCAGAACTACAGACCAAATCGTAAGCATAAATTTCCAACACTTGATTTTCGGTCTTACCTCTGCTTAATTTTCGTTCATAAACAAAAAAGCAGCCGAACGGCCAAAAAGTATCAACCAAAGAAGATATACCCACCGAATATCTTTTTTCTTTCTCACACTTGTTGCGTAGCCATTGGAATGTCGATGGTAGCGGACGGTAGATCTTTTCTGAAAAGACAACAAAACCGACAGCAACAACAAAAACAAAGGTAAAAACAAGTAGAAACTACCAACAAAACGAGTAGCCCAATTGATGATTTATATCCGATGCACATCGTCGATGTACCTATTTTCAAATGCTTAATGCAAAAAGTCAGCCAATTTAATTAAAAGCAGTGTAGCTCACAAGGGTATAAGACCATTCCCTGGCGACCTGTTAAATCCGTTTTAAAATCCGGGGTGGTCTCCGCTTTAATTAAATCCGTTTTAGATTCCGGGATTTCTGCTTGGAAGCACTTTTGGATTGTTTGGCATATGCAAGCCTAAAGGTACACCATTCTGAATAAGCTTTTGTCTTCCACAAAAAAATTCGTTTGCTACGAACAGGGTAAAAACCTAAGAAGAAAATCACGTTTGGAAACTGCTTCTCAGAATTATAAGATTTGATAAAGAAGCATAGTACTTCTCAATAAATAAGCAACAACCAATTTGTTTGGTTTTTTTTTTTTATAAAATTATGACTGACACGACCGGAATTTATGACATCACGTTTCCGTTGCGTATTAGCTACACGAGCACGAAAAATGTTGAGAATCAAATGGAAGTTTCGATGGGCAAGGAATTTTCGCTTGGCGAAACGTACTAGATTTTGACAGGAACTTTCCCTGATAAACGAATTGATAACGAATTACCAATTCGTTTATCAATATTACAGTTGTAATAATATTCAAAAATAAGATGAATAATTTATCATAGGATGTTGAGTTAATTCTAATCAAATATCTGTGATAATAAGCTGTGATAACATTTCTGTGATATAAGTTAAGATTGATTCGGGTATGACATGAAGTCTGTGACAACAGGAGGTCGAGTGCTATCTTAGACTTTAACCTTAGGACACGACTGGACGAACGATTCATACAGCCGAAAAAAATAAAAACGGCAATTTAAAAAAAATTTTAACGCAGCCTTCCTTCTTTTTGTAAGCTTTGTACTTTAACCATATCTGAAAAAGACTTAAAAAAATTGTTTTTGAAAATGCTTTTATGTTTTTCAGTTAAATCTCAGAAGATTTTGAAATTTCCAAATCCGCTATAATTTTCCTTAAAATTCTGAATTATTTTTTATACGTGTGACTTTTTTTTATAGAATTCCACCAAACAGGAGGAGATAAGGGTGGGCACAAGTTTTTTCATGCATTTTTTCCAAAATGCTTCAAAGCTAAAACTAAGTACTAACAAAGTACTAAAACTGTTTTTAAAAAATATGACCAAGAACTTGGTTTACTTTGGTATCTCTAAGGCAATCGGAGAGTACACTACATGCCCCTAAGCGTCCTCGATAAGGAACAAACTTGCTGGGCCAAGCAACGTGCTGAAAGACAAAAAATAAGGATGTGCAGCGGTACTGAAAAATCGGAGAGTCTTACTGTAGCCGTGATTAACGGTATCGTGTGCCATTGTTTGCTAGATACCGGTTCTAATTGTTCGCTGATACGGTCGGACCTAGCCAAAAAGCTGTGTGTGAAAACAACAACGCATTATACTATCTAAGTGTACAGGGTATCGGCGCGAGTCCCATTCTCTTGACGCAGCAAGCCGACCTCCTTGTGGAGTTCGAGGATGTGGTGGTCGAGATCAATTTTCACGTGATCGACTCAAAGTATGTGAGTAATGAGTTGATAATTGGCTGGGTCGTGTTTAAGGACTCGGCCTTGGAAATTAAGGTAGACAGTACGGGTTCCACGATTCGACGGAAGCCCTTAGTTCCGTCCTCTGTTAATGTTGTGGGGACGACTCACCCCCTGATTGTTCCCGACGAGTTTAAGGAACAGGTCCATAAAATTGTTGGCAAGTACAAAGAGTTCGTCGTGAAGGGCTATCCACCGGCAAGCGTAACCTCAGGGGTACTTGATATTAGGCTACAATCGGACTCAAATGTAAACTACAGGCCTTACCGTTTGTCATTGTCCGAGCGCCAGATTGTTAACGAAATTGTAAGTGATTTTAAGGCACATAAAATCATTAGAGATAGTCACTCTCCGTTCGCTAGTCCCATAGTTTTGGTCAGAAGAAGAATGGCCAAAATTGTTTGTGTGTAGACTACCGGGCTTTAAACCGTATCACAGTAAAGGATCGATTTCCATAACCAAGGATTGAGGATCAGCTTGATAGGTTATGCGGTAATCGATACTATACGTGTTTGACATGCCGCTGGTTTTTACCAGATTCCTGTATCAGAAGACGCTGTCGAGAAGAAGGATTTCGTTACGCCGGACGGCCAGTACGAATATCTGCGGATGCCTCTTGGGTTAGCAATTAACAAAGCTTTGGGTGACCTGAAGGACACTATTGCTCTGGTCTATTTGGACGACGTGCTTATTCCATCGAAAACTGTGGACGAAGGTTTGGGGCGTCTAGATGTTGTATTGAAGGCGCTGACCGATTGTGGGTTTTCTCTAAATGTTGACAAGTGTCATTTTCTTCAGTCGAAGATAGAGTACCTGGGTCGAGAAATTTCCTTCGATGGCGTTAGGCCAGGTACGTCGAAAGTTGAAGCACTCGTTAAGTCGCCTGTTCCAACAACTTTGAGGGAAGTCCGTCAGTTTATGGGGTTGTCGAACTACTTTCCTAGGTTTATACCTGGATTCGTGGCAAAAACAAATTGCATCCCTTCACTCACAAAACAAGGATTGAAGTTCGATTGGACACAAGAATGCGAAGAAGCCAGGATGTACATCGTTGGTCAACTAACTAAATGGCCAGTTTAAGTTATCTTCGATCCTACGCGAGAAACCGAACTACACACCGATGCGAGTGCTATCGGCCTTGGGGCAATACTTTTGCAACGAACAGATGGACAATGTCATGTGGTAGCCTATTACAGCCAAGCTACAAAACCTGACGAGACCCGGTACCACAGTTATAAGCTGGAGACATTGGCGGTGTTCAGCGCTGTTAAGCATTTTCGTACATACCTTCTCGGTATAAAGTTTACTGTAGTTACGGACTGTAAAGCTTCAAAGTCAACTAAAGATAAAAAGGAAATTCTAACGAGAGTAGCCAAATGGTGGATTTATTTGCAGGACTTCGAGTTTGAAATCCAATATATAAAGGGGAAAGCGATGCAACATGCTGATTATTTGAGCCGTAATCCACCTTCGCGTACCTGCTATAAACTTAATACCCTATCTGAGAACTGGCTCAATGTAGAACAGAGTGTAGATCCAGAGGTTCTAGAAGTCATCGATCGAGTACAGTCTGGTGATGCTGATGCTGAGTCTCTTTATCTACTAAAGCAGGGCCTGCTTAATAGACGATTGGAAGAAGGTAATAAGCTCTATATACCAAAACAGTGCCGTTTGTCATTGATGAGACGTTGTCATGAGGACAATTGCCATATTGGGTGGGAAAAGACGCTGCCAAAAATGAGACAATATTTCTGGATGCCGTCTATGGCGAGGGATGTGAGAAAATTCGTGGAATCGTGTCTAATTTGCTTGGTTGCAAAGAGGCCTTCGGGTAAGAAGCAATCGGAGCTGCATCCTATCGATAAGCTACCAATACCGTTCCATACGATTCACATCGACTGTATGGGTCCTTTTAAGGAAGATTGTGGAACCGATAGTAGATATGTTCTAGTTATTATCGATTCTTTTACCAAGTTCGTTATCTTGTCACCATGTAAAACGCTGCAGACTACAGAGACTATTCGCCTAATGAATGATTTCGTGACATTGTTCGGGGTTCCCTGCCGTATCATCAGTGATAAAGGAACAAACTTCACTAGTGGTGACTTCAAAGCTTTTTGCAAATCATATGGTATTGACCATCATACGATAGCTCCTGGTACAAGTAGGGCTAATGGTCAGGTCGAGCGGTTCGTGAATACCGTTGCAAATCTACTAAGAACGAACCTAGGCATCGAACTGGAGTGGACTAGTTACATCAGTCGCGTGCAATTGGCGTTGAATACTACTGTGAACAAAACAACTCGACTTTCACCAATGAAGGTTCTGACGGGTATTGATGGCCAAGCTCCGGAGGTTAGTGCGCTTTTGAGTCAGTTGGACTTAGAACCGAAATTCGAAAATGTTCAGGAGGTACGAGCCTTAGCTGCAGAGCGAATCAATGAAAACGCCGAAAAAATGAAGATACGCTTTGAAAAAGGGAAGCGCAAGCCAACACCACTTAGTATCGGAGACACGATACTGTATAAAAATAACCAGATCGGGAAATCAAAGCTTGATGTCCATTACAGCGGTCCTTACGAGGTAGTGGGAATTTTGTCCAATGACAGATACAAAATTAGAAAGGGTAACAGCAAGACTATAGTTGTGGCGGCTAGAGAGGTGATTCGACCAATAGGCGCTGGCCAAGTGATCAGCAGACCAGTAAAATTAGTAGGTACCCACTTTTGATGTGCTAGTGTACGAATTTTGAGATGCGATTCTCTGAAAAATTAGTCTTGAGATGTGATTCTCTGAGGGACTAATGAACAAATTTTGAGATGTGATTCTCTGAAAAAAAAAAATTAGTCTGAGATGTGATTCTCTGAGGAACTAATGAATAAATTTTGAGATGTGATTCTCTGAAAAATTAGTCGTGAGATGTGATGCTCTGAGAGACTAATGAACAAATTTTGAGATATAATTCTCTAAGAAGTTAGTCTTGAGATGTGATTCTCTGAGGGACTAATGAACAAATTTTGAGATGTGATTCTCTGAAAAATAAGTCTTGAGATGTGATTCTCTGAGGGACTAATGCACGAATTTTTATGATGTGCTTCTCTGAAGAATTTGACTTGGGATATGATTCTCTGAGAGACTTTCGTACGAGGCGAGAGATTGTATACTCTAATATAGGCCTGACTTAATTTTCTTAAATTTTGAGATGTGATTCTCTGTTGGTGCTCACGAAATTCATTATTTTTGTTACAGAAATCTAACAAAGAACTAACTTTTTAAATTCATCGAGGACGATAAAATGGTCAGGAAGGCGGTGTTAGAGCAGTGAATGGTTATATAAACTGTCGTCAAATAAAAGTGTTACAAATGAAATTGTGTGTGTATACGTGGTTCTCTTTTTGTGTCTCTTCGTCCTTTGTTGCGCTCTTCACAGGGCGTGGTGAGTATAAGCTTTCCATCAAAGGGGTTGGAAGAAGCATACTTAGGAGAAGACAAAAGAGACTGAGGGAAGAGAGGGAGTCTGCGCTTTTGCGAGTCATTCCTGATAATGATGAAGACCAAAGGCAGAATCTGGGATCGAGTGCGCACGCTCTAAGTAAACCGATAAAAACTATTGAACTATTATATATATATATATATAATATATATACATAATATATATACATAATATATATACATAATATATATATATATATATAGTGGGGTGCCGTGGCGTAGTGGTTAGTGTGTGTGCTTACTACGCCGGAGGTCTGGGTTCGAATCCTGCCATCGTCACCTGAAAAAAAAGATTTGTTCTTTTTCACGGTCCTCACCTCCGCGAGGGTCTGACAAGCCCTCCGAGAGTATCATTTGTCTTGAAAAACTTCTCAAAGTGCCGTTCGGGTTCGGCAAAAAATTGTAGGTCCCCTTGTATGTAAAGATATTAACACACCAGCATACATTGTTGAGAAGTTGGCCCTGGTTCACCTCGAGCTGTTGCGCCACTCTATTTATTTATTTTTATATACTGTTATATAATATATATATATACAATTGTAATTAAACCGTTATTTGCGCTTAAAAAAAATGCCCTCTTTGGACTCTCTGACTACTTTCCGCAGTTTATACGGACGCCAAATTTTGTCTTTCTACGACTTACCGTTCAGAAGTTATAAAGCAATTGGACGGACGGACAACGTAGCGATGCCATAAGAAGTCCTTTTCCATTTTTGGACGGACCGCTAAAAACAAAAAAAAAAAAACGGTGGTAACCATCCGAAGAAGGTAATCCTCTAACAGTAATGCAGGCAGAACGTCGGGGGACAACACGCGACCGGATAAAACCGTGAGTAAGCCCCTATTTTTTGGTCATTAAAGTATATCTTTCTACCTCGTTATACGACATTTGGAATCGTGGTAGACACCCTCACTTAGTGGCAACACAGTTTCTTTGGATCTTTTTTACACACATTGAATTTAAATTTGAATTACGTAAAGAAATATTTGGAATTTATTTATGAATTACCTATATTCATTTTCAATTATTATTTTTATCATTTATTTAGGTTATTAGGTTATTAGGTTAATATCTTCAGCTCAATAAAAATGATGATTATATTTGGCTTATTAAGAGAATAATAATGTTTTAATGGCTGAGAAGAGAGTAGGTGGTAAGGGTGAGCTAACGAACATGGCCGTCCTTTGAGGGTAATGAGTTCCGCCTAACATAACATGACGAACAAATAACTAACAGTGATTGGAAGCTAACATTTTAGGGGCTAGTTCTCATAGAGTTGGCCAGGAGAACAAGCATTCGGCACATTCTTAGATGTGAGAGGAGGAATGCCACTGCCATAACACGCTAGAGTAAGTATCAAGATGGTTGAAGTATGAAACATGAATACTATGCGTTGTAGGTAATATACTATTTAGATTAGATTAAGAAACTTTAATTCTTTATAAAATTCATTTAGCCAGGCATACTTTAAAGCCGGCTACAAGTAAAGGTTAAGTTACATAAATTATGTTGATTTTTTTAAGACTCAATAAAGGAAATTGTAATTGTAAATTGATGGTTGAAGCAAACACTTATATTGATTTTTAGCTAAGTTTTAAGTCTAGCGTTTAGTTTTGGATGAAGCTCAAAAGAGTTGTAGCTGAATTGCACAATTGTTTGAGTAAAACGGGTGTGGGGTAGGGTAAGGGACAAGTTCCAAATGGTTGTTAGCTAGAGAAATAACTATTGGGATTTTGCTTGGAGTCTAGATTTAAGATTAGATATTTATGATTATGGGAAAGGGCTAGGGTAAGAAAGATGGGAACATGTTGACATAGGTAGCTAGATTAAGTAATAAACTCGCTCAGACTTGGATCATGGACGTACGGTCAGCATCAGCATTTCCTGGTAGAGGGTATAGTTTTTCCAAACCTTTCTTCTTCTTTTCTATCTCTTCTGTTTTATCTCTTTTTTTTTGTCCGTCCGCAGTCACGTAGGGGTTAGCTTTTTTTCTTCTATTAGATTTAGACAAGGCACGAAACAGACAGTTTTGAGCAGGTGGTGTTGAGATTGATTGAGGTGCAAAACCCGTTCCGAACGTCGAGCTTAATCATGCAACCACAAGCGTGCCGTCAGCCCTCACAATCCTCACCAAAGTTGCCCCTGCGGCCTTACCAAGCTCATACCAATGGCGCCCAACGAGCACAAACGTTAGGGAGGCTTTTATACAACTCCGAGGAGACGATCTTCCATGGAAGGTCATCACTTCAGACTTGTATTGGCCTCAATTAAAGAATTTAGTTTTTTTAATCTTTCAGTTTTGTTTTACTTTCCTATTCTCTTAGTTCGGGAAGCGCTTATACTTATCTGGCTATCATGGGCTGAAGGCAGCTGTCAGTCCTCAGGCTAAATCGCTGGTAGAACTAAGAGGTTGCCGAATGGTCATAGAATTGCCTACAGCTGCCTATTAGATAGATCTAGGCTTTTAGCCCGATCCCTTGTATGGCAAGGGCAAAGATTCCTTTGATCTGTCTGTGTTTGGGGATGTTCTTTAAACCCGGATCAGCCGTCAGTCCGGTTGACCAGATTGATCGAAGTAATATGAGGGAGTGGGAACAACCCTGGGCACTCACTTTAGACCAGAGTCTCAATCAACAGACGACATGACTAGGACAGTTAGACAGACCTAATTCTTTAAAGGCGGAAGAAGAAACGGAATTCATGTTCTGAAACTCACATCAAGTTTATGATTTCCAGATTCGTCAAAAACAGAAAACCAACAACCTAATAATAAAACCAATGATTTATTATTTACATTTTTTATTCTTCAGTTTTCATTCACCTCGTTTGATTGAAGTGAAAAGATTAGGAAATGGCCGCGTCAGAATCTAACATTGACAAGTAGGGCACTAGTTTGTTTATTTTTTTTATATAGAAATTATTTTTGATTGCCTGTTGTGTTCGCTCCTATTCAGCACCAATTGGCCAAAGTTATAGGTCATGGTGGGAAATAAAGCCACTGGAACGGTGCCCAAGGGCAAACCGCGCAAACAGGTGAAACGAACACTAGCTGCTCAAAGAGGGCGAGAACCACCAAGCAGAGAACAAGAAGGTGATGCTTTCTTGACAGCAATGTCAAAAAACGAACAAAGAAGTGGGACTCCATACGATTCACCCTGCTGGGACCCATTTCTGTTTATGGACAGCAATGATGGGGACCAGAACGACGGACCACCACAGACTAAAGCGATAGAACGAAGATCGATTCTCCAACAGTCCGAATTTTTAGGGTTTAATGAAGAGGATAGACTGCAGTACATCCAACAAAATCACCAAGAACCGGAAACGCCAACAGGACGGAACAGAACGTTAACGCCGACCTCAGGTGACATAGGAGAAGCAAATGAGAGACGCCTTCAAAGCAATTTTAACGCGTATGACATAGCTGAGGAGAGGAACAATAGAAATGACGCGACACAAGAGGGCGTCAACAGGAGGGTTGCCCAAGACCAGGTCCGAAGACGAATGACGATACAGCTAACGAAAATGACGTTGACACATTACATAATGAAGCAGGCACCTATACTGAACTAATTACACGGGAAACAAACAATTTTAGACGACCAGAACGGCCGCAAGACGACAACGGAGTCTCACAACTCGTGCGAGGAGTGGTCGCTTCCGCGGTAGAGTAAAGTGAAAGAAAATTGCGCTCCGTATTCGAGAACACAATGACTCAGATGATGAAAACGTTTCAAGACAGCTTGAGACTGGTTAGAAGTAAGCTCAACGATTTAGAAAAAGCAACAAAACCGCGAAGTGAAATTTCGAGACCAGTTCACAATCTTAATTTCAGTGAGCTACTACAACTCACAACACCGACTACAAGTAGACCGACAATCGGAGCGACATGAGCAAGCGAAGTAAGGCAAGCTCCGAACCCATTACCAAGTCGAATAGATTTGAGCCGATAGACTGAGCCGAAGACAGCTGCTCCATGAGTCGTTTGACGATTTCTACAGTAACATACGAACTTTAACCTTACAAATGAAGACACGGCCAGAAGAAACTTACCTAGTGGGGATTCTACTAGAGAACAAACTGAGAGTGGCAAACTTGATATTCGGGTGCACCCTTAAGACCTTAAAAGGATCCACGTGAGATATGCCGACATGCGGAAAAATACTTTACAGGTAAAAAGGCTAGATTCAAGCGAAACGTCAATGAACTGCAGGAAGATAGGGATTCAGGCGAACCAGTAGGGAACAGTGAAGAGATATTAGAAGAGGCAGAGGAAGTAGGTGTAGAGATAGACGCAATCCATCAAAAACAGCCCGGCCGCCCATCATATCCAGGTGACACGGAAAAGCAAAGTCAGCCCAATAGGTCTAGATCAGATTGTAGTAAGAACTCAGGCCTAGGTCCACCAACTTCGACGTGTAACTCGACGTTTCAGTCCCTGACTTGTTACAGCTGTGGGCGAGTAAATTTTGCGTTCAGGTGCCAGGAAAACGGGAGGGTCGACAGCACAACCGGGAGCAACCTGTTGACGAAGGAAAGCCTTCCGGATACTCAAGTCCACCTGGACAAATCAAAATATTGAATAGAGTGGTAGACAGCGAAGAAACAACATGTACTTAAAAGGAAACTTAGGTCAAGACCCTACATGAGCGACTCCAGGAATATGAACAGGCAAGGAGACGCATCTTCACAGAAGAAATATCATCTGCGAAGAGAAGAAAAAATTACAGAACTAGGGAGAAGTGCAGGATAAATAAACTACGAAAACTAAGATAGAAGCATACAATACGAAAACTTAAGATAGAAGCATACAACAATAATTAATAGTTTTTAAGATAGTAGGCCATACGCAAGAGTAACAGTGGCAGGTGAAGAGATTGAAGGTCTGTTAGACTGCGGGCCATCAATAAGTTGTATCGGGAAGGGCGCACTTGAATTTTTAGCTCAGATAAACTTAACAATGACAAAAATGGACACAGAAATCAAGACGGCGGACGGAAGTAACCAGCGAATACAAGGACGATTACTACTCAGGTTTCATGGGGCAGCACTACCCACGAGATGGAGTTGTTCGTTGTGCCAAGTCTGCAACAACAACTTTATCTCGGGGTACACTTTTGGAAGAAGTTTAAGGTCGCTCCACACGTCATTCAAGGTTTTGAGGCACCGTTACCGAAGACAGAAGGCGCTCAAGTTCGGGAGCTCTCACCAGCACAGCAACCGAACCTGAACCGAGTCATGTAGCTGTTTCCCTCTTTTGCGGTGCGAGGTCTGGGTGTGACGAGCCTCGAGGAACATGAAATTAAGATGGACCGCGAAAATATTCCCATTACACAGAGGCACTACCAGATCTCGCCAGCGATACAAAATTGATCCCTGGGCGGCCATTGTATCAATTCACGGTGATGCCGTTCGAATTGTGCAACGCGGCCCAGAGAATGTGTAGGCTGATGGACAAAGTCATACCCGCTCATTTGAGGGAGCAAGTCTTTGTCTACCTGGACTACCTCTTAATTTGTTCTCCAGATTTTGAGACACATATGAGGATACTGGATCATGACTATTAATGTTGAAAAGAGTAAATTTTGTCATAAATTTTGAACGTCACAAACCCTGATGTCATAAAGTTGTACTCCTTACCTAAAGTACACAAACCAGGAGGTAAGATCTCGAACGTAAATTCGCCCTTAGTCAAAATTGCTAAATGCTTACGTTTTTCTTGGAGGTTGCTACTATCCGATGGAGCACTCAGACACAACTACTGGTCCATTGTACTACCATGCAGACACCTTACATTAATGTATTTAGTTTACCCGTCTTTCGAAGAAAGATGAGAAGGAGCTTCAGTGATGAAGAGCTTAGGTGTTCGGCACTCACCACGTCAGCCCCAAAGATCCGCCACCTGATGCGAGCAAAAGCAGGACAACTACAGAGAAAATGTTCCGCTGTATCGTCGTCCTCTCCACAGGCAAGACAGGTGGTGGTTTCGCTTAAGCCTAACACATTCAAGTGTCTAGCAAAAGCTTGGTGGCCGGTAAGGACGCCTACAAGAAGTCTGCAATCGATTCTCCTAAGAGATAGAAGAAAAGACGCTGACCCCTCGCAGATGTCTGGGCGTAGTCGTTTAGTCTGTCTGCACCCATCGCAGTCACGCCAACGAGCCCTGTGCTCACGAGAAACCCAAGTATCAATGGCAGACGTGACAACAGATACAGGCAGGCCTAAAGCAGGTTCGGGTCCTGAGAAAACCTCTTCTGAGCCAAGTCTCGCAAGCTCATCAGAGATCTTATTTCCCTGGATACCAGTATGACCTGGAACCCAAACAAGATTCACTGCATTTAGCCTTCCGACTAAGTTCAACGAATTCTTGTGTTCGAGCACTATCTTGGACGAGGTAAGAGGGTTGAGCAACGCATTTAGAGCGGCTTGGCTGTCACTGCAAACGCATATGCTTCTTGCCCTCCACCTGTTAGTCACAATATAGCGCATAGCCATTAGGATAGCGAAAATCTCCGCTTGGAAGACAGACGCATATTTACCTAAGGGGTAGTGGAGTCTAATGTTCTCGCTTTTCACAAAGACTCCAGCACCAGACCCCTGTCCGGTTTTGGAGCCATCCGTGAAAATACGATGGCATTCTTTCCCTGGCTCAGAGTCTGGCCGAAGCCATTCTATTACCTGAGGAAAGTTGACTTGGTAATTTTGTCGCAAAAGGATTTCTGGGGTCATTGCGTCAGAGGGCATGTCCATAAGACAGGGGTCAAAGGACAATTCTCGAACAAGTTCTTCAAAATTCCAATGCGTGTGGTACCAAAAACCACCTCTCTTTAAGCGAAAGATGGTTTTCAGCGTACACCCCATGATAAAATGATCAAGGGGGGGGAGGTTCATCAAAGCATCTAGAGCAGAGCCCGGCGTGCTAGGGAAGGCCCCTGTGCATTCAAGACAAGCCGTTCTTTGGAGTTTGGCAAAATAGGCAGGTTTCCGCGAAAGCCTGTTGCACCAAACCACCGATGCGTATGAGAGGAGTGGTCTAACCATGGCAGTATAGATCCAGAGGACCCCTTTGAGATAAGCCCCATGTCTTGCCAAAAGCGCCTCTGCACTGCCAGAAGGTGGACAATGCTTTTTCGGTTTTGGATTCAACATGCTTGGACCATAGAAGTTTTCTATCAAGGATTACTCCCAGATATTTGACTTCATCGGATATCGGGATGACACCTTTAAGCACTAGTTGAGTCAGACCAGTGACCTTCCTCCTTCTCGTAAAGAGAACAACCGTAGTTTTAAGAGGATTCACTGAAAGCACCAATCACTAGTGCACCAATCATCGATCAAGTCCAGAGATCTCTGCGCCTGAGAGCACACAGTCCCTAGGTTTGAGCCGACAGAAAGAACGGCGACATCATCCGCGTAGGCTTGTGTGTAGGTTCCAGGAAGGTTGAGAGCCGATAGTAGAGAGTCTACAACCATGCACCATAAAAGGGGAGACAGAACACCACCTTGCGGGCAGCCCTTTTTTACTCCAGTTATGACGCACTTGCCACAATCTGCTTCGGCTATCAGCGTCCTGTTCATTAGCATTGCTATAGTCCATTGAACCAATGTTTCATCTACACCATGTTGTCTGGCTGAGTTGCACATGCTATCAAACGTCGCGTTATCAAAAGCACCCCCAATATCGACGAAAACGCCCAGCACGTACTTCTTCTGGTCAAGAACACATTCAATCCTACCAACAAGGTTTTAAAGCGCAGTTTCGCAGGATTTTCCGCGCTGATAAGCGTGTTGCATCTCAGAAAGAGGGTGCAAACGAAGAGCAACTTTGCGCACGCGCAGCTCAATAAGTCTCTCTAAGCTTTTCAGCAGGAAGGAAGACAGACTTCTGGGTCTGAAGCTTTTGGCTAGGCTATAGTCTGACTTACCAGGTTTTGGTATGAAAACGACTTTAACCATACGCCAAAGGGTGGGTATGTAAGCCAAGGCAAGGCTCGCAGTGAAAATTCTTTTCAACGTGGGTAACAGCTGACCTAAACCTTGCTTCAGCATAACCGGGTAGATTCCATCTGGACCAGGTGACTTAAAGCTCTCAAAAGATGCAATAGCATATTTGATAGCGTCATCAGTCACCACCCTAGATGCAATGTACCAGTTAAGCCGCGTTGTGTTCGCTGGTTCTGCAGTGGCCACCGTTGCCGGTACCACTGAAGAGCTCGTGGTGACCTGATTTCCCGGGAAGTGAGTCTCAAGGAGAAGACTGTAGGTCTCCGCCTTGGTCTCAGTGTAGGTGCCATCAGGTTTGAGTATTGAAGCTAGTCTGCTTGGCCTGTTCCTCTGAAGAACTTTCACAAGCCTACTAGTTTCACTTAGAGATTCGATCTCGTCACAAAATTTTTTATAAGAGTCATTTTTCGACTTGCGAATAAGTCTCTTAAAATCCTTTTGCCTTGATCGATATAGATTCCAGTCTTCTACTAAATTGGTTTTTAAGGACCGATTCAGGAGCTTCCTGGTCTCTTTGCGAATACGCTGCAGTTCGGCATTCCACCAAGGTACCGATTTTCTACGGAGGGAGGTTTTTCGTAACTGGCGAGTTCAAAACAACGGGTAAGGTGCTGTTCAGATTTTGAGCAGACATCTCTACCCCTTGTCGTGAACTCAGTTTCAGTGGAACTTGAACAGAGTGGCCAAGCTCCTCTCTAAGCTGTGACCAATTCGTTTTTCTCGGAATTCTCCTCTCTTGCAAAGGTAGAACTTCGCAATTGATTTGAAATTCGATGTATCTGTGATCTGACAGGGTGCTATCTGGCGATACCCTCCATTTTGCGATAGTCTTTGAAAACTTGTTGGACAGGGTAAGGTCAATTACCTGCTGTCTCCTGGCGGTAACAAAAGTGGGTCTGTGACCCAAATTATTGATGGTAATGTCAGACGATAAGATTTTTTTTTTTTTTCCGTGGGTAGGTAAAAACCTTCATAGGCACTATGAGTATCGACCGCGCGTGCTCATAGTAGTGTGAGATTCTTACTCACTAAAAAACCTCCCAATCTTTGTAAGACTACGACTAAGTTTCCTTAACAAGTAGTTCATGCTTCTGTATAGTAATCGCGTTTGGCAGGCTACCTTCCAACGAAAGCACCTGCAATACCGTCATTATGTGCGGTTTCCTCTTACGACGCTAGATCCAACGGTCTTGTTCGTTGTAGTCGGCGTGCAAGATTTGTCTGATCCAGAGTTCGGATTATTTCGTGGTTGCAATGGCCGTGAAGGCGAGTGTGAAGTTTGCGAGCAAAGTTTCTTACTTCGTCGGTCACGGTTGCGATGCCTAGATCTCGATGTAAATCGCTATTTCTTATATACCATGGAGCATTTACGATTGCTCTTAGTGTCTTATTCTGAAAAGTTTCTAAAATAGATATGTTGCTTGGTTTGGTACAACCCCAAAGTTGCATACCGTACGTCCAAGATGGTTTTAGCACTTGCTTATACAATAGCAGTTTGTTATATACGCTTAGTTTCGAATAACGTCCGATAAGCCAATTCAGTTCTCGTTGCTTGAAATCGGTCTATATGATTTTTTGTCGTTCGGGCATTTCCCTGGTTTCGAGACCATTATTACCTCTGCGACTTTCCATTGCCGTGGAACGTATGAAATTCTCATTGATGCGTTTATGATGTAGAGAAGCTTGACTAACGCTCTCTTCGGTAGCTCCTTCAAAATTTCCCCAGTAATTAGGTCATAGCCTGGAGCTTTGTTATTCTTCAAATTTCGGATTGTTTGACGAAGTTCAGACAGTGTCACGGTTTTCATTCGATAATTGTCTAATTCCGCATTGCGATACAGATCGTCAACCAACGGCTCCCCGTCAAACGGTTTGAATGTTTCTTCTAGATGTTCTGCAAATACATCTGCTTTCTCTTTGTCGCCTTTTACCCATTCACCGTTATCTTTTCTTATTGGCGCCGAGTGTACTATGGGCTTTTTAATGGACTTCACGGCTTTCCAAAGTGAATAGTTTGACCCTCTATCGGCAGTCAAGTTTTCGAGGTAGTTGGTAGTCTCGCGACTTTTAAAATCTTGAAGTAAGTGCTTTAATTTGTTAGATAGCCCATTCAGAATGGTTTTATCAGGAGGAGCTCGAGACAAATGCCACCTCTTTCGAGCCTTTCTCTTTTCGCGTATGAGCTCTTCAATTTCGCGCGGGTAAATTGATCCGCTTTTCCTTACTCCAGTCTTCTGGAAAGAAGTATTGTTCCAAGCAGCGTCTTGGATAGTTCTAACGAGTTTATCGACTTCGTCTTCTATTTCTAAAGGGGTTGTAAGTGGTACATGTAGAGATACATTTTCTTTACAGTATTTCCTAAAGCCATCCCAGTCGGTGTTGTTATTCGTTAGCCTCGGCGCTCTCTCATTTTTGCTAGACTTCCGCCGATTTTCAAAACGACTGCCGAGTGATCCGAACAGAGATCATAGCCTTCTTCTACATTTGTGAGGTGGCGGGGAACCCCTTTTGCGATAAAGAAGTCGACAAGGTCAGGTACTTTGTTTCTGTCGGTTGGCCAATACGTTGGCTTTCCCGTCGAAAGGAAAACCACGCCACGTTTCATGCTAGCTTTGAAGAGTACTCTACCTCTTGTTGAATTGCACCGTGATCCCCAAAAGGTGTTTTTCGCATTAAAGTCCCCGCCGATGGTAAAATTCGACCCAAGTAAGTCAAAGAATGGAGTAAGATCGTCGTCCGCTAGCCTATACTGTGGAGGAAAATAACTCGAGGCAATATTATAATCTAGGTGACCTATTTTTACCGATACTGAAGTTATTTGCATAGAGTCAAGCTCAATTTCTTCGTTTTTGTAATGCTTAATGCAGTCTTTGATGTAGAGAGAGGATCCGCCTCTCGAATTTTCTGATGGATGATGCGCGTGGTAGTCGATGTAACCTCTAATTTTGGGTCCGGATCCCTTCTTAAAGTGTGTTTCCGAAATCAGGCAAAGGTCAATATTTTTTTCCCGTAGAAATACTTCTAGTTCGTCGATTTTCTTTAAAAGACCATTTGCATTCCATGTAAGTATGTTAATGAGCTTTATATTCATGATTTGTTATTGGTTTTGCGAGGTTTAAACTCTAGCTCGCTCAGTTTGTCAAATATTACTTGATTAACTTTAGTTTGTTGCTCAAGCTTTTCCAATAACATAAATAATATTTGAGAATCTGTGTGGTAGGTTCTGGAGGTTTGCTTTTGTGTGACGCGATTTCAGCGTACGATCTTGGGCCGATGAGTGATGATTTTCCCTTTGTACTTGGACCGGCGACGTTTTCTTGCGGAGTTTGTATATTTTTCCTCGTCAATCTCGTATTTCTGACCGATTTGGGAGTTTTCGGCTTGTCAGCTCTAGAACGTTTTGGGGTTGTGGCCCTATCTACAATATGTTGCTTAACAGTTTCGTGACATTTTTCTAGCTCCATTGCGATTTCGCAACCTCGGTAGCTCGCCGGGTGACTTCCATTAAAATTGGCGCAAGTCGCTGGGGCCTGACTGCTTACGTTGCAATCTTTTGAAAGATGTCCACCGGCGCATTTGACACATCGCGGTTCTTTTTGGCAGTACGCTTGAGTATGTCGGAAGCCTTGGCATCGCTTACATTGAGGTACTAGTCTATTGCCCTTTCGCTTGGGCTCAATTTTTACCCTGATATTTAGGATTGTTTTTATTTTATATATTTCGTTTATGTTTTCAATCCTATCGAATGTCAGCATCAAAATAGGAAGACCGCGCTTGACCACGGCGTCTTTTTCTCCTTCCGTACGTTGTTTTTCTTTCTTAAGTATGTTCACGGCATCAAGAATTTTAAAGCCTTGGGCTTGAACATCTTCAACAATTTCTTCCGTCGTGCAGGTTGGGTGAAGTCCCCTAGCGAAAGCCCGAAGCGGCTTCTCGAATTTGTTTTCGTAAGTATACCATTGTACATTCTCGGTATTTAACTTTCGCGAAAGTGCGCGATAGGCTTCAGAGTCATCGACATTGACTTTCCATACATTATTTCGAAGAGAAATCAAATTATACTTCGTCCCCAGAGTATTTTTTAAGATATTTCGCAGCTTTCCGTAGTCTGCGACCCCAACGACATTTATTGCAGGCGGTCGGCGAATTTTTTCTTCAATTTTCGCTGTCGCTTTTTTTGACACGGTTGGTGTTTCGTCGTGTTTATATACGGCCTCAACTACTGGCGAAGACCCAATTTTTCGTTTTTTGGCAGATCTTTTCTTGAGAGCCGGATTAGTTTCACGTGCAAGCTCTTCTTCGTCTGTCACGTATTCGCTTTGACGCTTCGGCGTGTCCTCACGTTTTGTAGTATCACGGGGATTCCTAAGAGCCTCGTTTTCTTTTCGTAACGAATCTACTTCATTTTTGAGCTCATGGTAGAGACGTTCCATATCTTTAAGCTTAGCGCGGAGTTCGTTGTTTTCCACTTCAAAGCATTTAGATTTCGCTGAGTCCCGATTAACCGGCGGACTTCCTTTCCCGGAGATGATCGATCTAGGTGGTGGTGATCGAGGTACCCTTGGTTTCTTCATAAAGGGATTTGAAAGCAATAAATGGCTCTCCCCAGAATCCGTAGAGCCTACCTCCGAAGAGGGTGGATTTGCCAGTGATGCTGGATTACCACCTGGGGTATTACTTCTGTTCGTTTTGTCCATTGCATGGTTTGTATGCGCTACGCGCTCGGCATACGGAGGGTGGATTTTAGTCGCCTCTTACGACAGGCATGCCTTACCCCGTGAAGGTGAGTGTGAAGTTTGCGAGCAAAGTTTCTTACTTCGTCGGTCACGGTTGCGATGCCTAGATCTCGATGTAAATCGCTATTTCTTATATACCATGGAGCATTTACGATTGCTCTTAGTGTCTTATTCTGAAAAGTTTCTAAAATAGATATGTTGCTTGGTTTGGTACAACCCCAAAGTTGTATACCGTACGTCCAAGATGGTTTTAGCACTTGCTTATACAATAGCAGTTTGTTATATACGCTTAGTTTCGAATAACGTCCGATAAGCCAATTCAGTTCTCGTTGCTTGATTTCAAGCTCATCGCGTTTCTTTTTAACGTGTGGCTTCCACTTAAGTTTTGCGTCTAGGGTCATGCCTAAATATTTCGCCTCGTTTGCGTACGGAATTTGTACCGAGTTTATAAATAGAGGTAAGTTGATTACCCTCTTGTAAGTAAAATTTACATGCGTTGATTTTGTCTCATTTAGGAGGATTCGCCAGGCCTTTGTCCATTCGCATATTTTATTCAAAGCGCGTTGGAGTTTTCCCGTTGATAGTTCGACTGTCTTATCCGTAGCGAGGATAGCCGTGTCGTCAGCGAAAATGGCTATAGTCGTTGTCTCTACTTCAGGTACATCTCTTGTAAAAAGTAAAAACAGTGTTGGACCGAGGACGCTACCTTGTGGAACGCCCGCTTGTATTTCTTTGAATTCTGAGTATTCGCTCCCGTATCTCACTCGAAATAGTCTGTTTTCAAGATAAGACTCTAAGAGTTCATACATTTTTTCCGGCAAAACTTTCCGTAGCTTATATTTTAGGCCTTCGTGCCAAACTTTATCAAAGGCTTGGGATACGTCAAGAAAAGCGGTAGAACATATCATTTTCGCTTCTAAGGCTTTCTCAATTTCATTAGTTATTCGATAGACCTGGTCAAGTGTTGAATGTTTGACCCTAAAGCCGAATTGGTGATCCGGAATCAATCGTCTTTCTTCAATTATTGGTTGCAGTCGTTTGAGCACAAGTTTCTCGAAGACTTTAGATATAATCGGCAGAAGCGAAATCGGTCTATATGATTTTTTGTCGTTCGGGCATTTCCCTGGTTTCGAGACCATTATTACCTCTGCGACTTTCCATTGCCGTGGAACGTATGAAATTCTCATTGATGCGTTTATGATGTAGAGAAGCTTGACTAACGCTCTCTTCGGTAGCTCCTTCAAAATTTCCCCAGTAATTAGGTCATAGCCTGGAGCTTTGTTATTCTTCAAATTTCGGATTGTTTGACGAAGTTCAGACAGTGTCACGGTTTTCATTCGATAATTGTCTAATTCCGCATTGCGATACAGATCGTCAACCAACGGCTCCCCGTCAAACGGTTTGAATGTTTCTTCTAGATGTTCTGCAAATACATCTGCTTTCTCTTTGTCGCCTTTTACCCATTCACTGTTATCTTTTCTTATTGGCGCCGAGTGTACTATGGGTTTTTTAATGGACTTCACGGCTTTCCAAAGTGAATAGTTTGACCCTCTATCGGCAGTCAAGTTTTCGAGGTAGTTGGTAGTCTCGCGACTTTTAAAATCTTGAAGTAAGTGCTTTAATTTGTTAGATAGCCCATTCAGAATGGTTTTATCAGGAGGAGCTCGAGACAAATGCCACCTCTTTCGAGCCTTTCTCTTTTCGCGTATGAGCTCTTCAATTTCGCGCGGGTAAATTGATCCGCTTTTCCTTACTCCAGTCTTCTGGAAAGAAGTATTGTTCCAAGCAGCGTCTTGGATAGTTCTAACGAGTTTATCGACTTCGTCTTCTATTTCTAAAGGGGTTGTAAGTGGTACATGTAGAGATACATTTTCTTTACAGTATTTCCTAAAGCCATCCCAGTCGGTGTTGTTATTCGTTAGCCTCGGCGCTCTCTCATTTTTTGCTAGACTTCCGCCGATTTTCAAAACGACTGCCGAGTGATCCGAACAGAGATCATAGCCTTCTTCTACATTTGTGAGGTGGCGGGGAACCCCTTTTGCGATAAAGAAGTCGACAAGGTCAGGTACTTTGTTTCTGTCGGTTGGCCAATACGTTGGCTTTCCCGTCGAAAGGAAAACCACGCCACGTTTCATGCTAGCTTTGAAGAGTACTCTACCTCTTGTTGAATTGCACCGTGATCCCCAAAAGGTGTTTTTCGCATTAAAGTCCCCGCCGATGATAAAATTCGACCCAAGTAAGTCAAAGAGGGGAGTAAGATCGTCGTCCGCTAGCCTATACTGTGGAGGAAAATAACTCGAGGCAATATTATAATCTAGGTGACCTATTCTTACCGATACTGAAGTTATTTGCAGAGAGTCAAGCTCCATTTCTTCGTTTTTGTAATGCTTAATGCAGTCTTTGATGTAGAGAGAGGATCCGCCTCTCGAATTTTCTGATGGATGATGCGCGTGGTAGTCGATGTAACCTCTAATTTTGGGTCCGGATCCCTTCTTAAAGTGTGTTTCCGAAATCAGGCAAAGGTCAATATTTTTTTCCCGTAGAAATACTTCTAGTTCGTCGATTTTCTTTAAAAGACCATTTGCATTCCATGTAAGTATGTTAATGAGCTTCATATTCATGATTTGTTATTGGTTTTGCGAGGTTTAAACTCTAGCTCGCTCAGTTTGTATAATATTACTTGATTAACTTTAGTTTGTTGCTCAAGCTTTTCCAATATCATAAATAATATTTGAGATACCGAATCTGTTGTGGTAGGTTCTGGAGGTTTGCTTTTGTGTGACGCGACTTCAGCGTACGATCTTGGGCCGATGAGTGATGATTTTCCCTTTGTACTTGGACCGACGACGTTTTCTTGCGGAGTTTGTATATTTTTCCTCGTCAATCTCGTATTTCTGACCGATTTGGGAGTTTTCGGCTTGTCAGCTCTAGAACGTTTTGGGGTTGTGCCCTATCTACAATATGTTGCTTAACAGTTTCGTGACGTTTTTGTAGCTCTGTTGCGATTTCGCAACCTCGGTAGCTCGCCGGGTGACTTCCATTACAATTGGCGCAAGTCGCTGGGGCCTGACTGCTTACGTTGCAATCTTTTGAAAGATGTCCACCGGCGCATTTGACACATCGCGGTTCTTTTTGGCAGTACGCTTGAGTATGTCGGAAGCCTTGGCATCGCTTACATTGAGGTACTAGTCTATTGCCCTTTCGCTTGGGCTCAATTTTTACCCTGGTATTTAGGATTGTTTTTATTTTATATATTTCGTTTATGTTTTCAATCCTATCGAACGTCAGCATGAAAATAGGAAGACCGCGCTTGACCACGGCGTCTTTTTCTCCTTCCGTACGTTGTTTTTCTTTCTTAAGTATGTTCACGGCATCAAGAATTTTAAAGCCTTGGGCTTGAACATCTTCAACAATTTCTTCCTTCATGCAGGTAGGGTGAAGTCCCCTAGCGAAAACCCGAAGCGGCTTCTCGAATTTGTTTTCGTAAGTATACCATTGTACATTCTCGGTATTTAACTTTCGCGAAAGTGCGCGATAGGCTTCAGAGTCATCGACATTGACTTTCCATACATTATTTCGAAGAGAAATTAAATTATACTTTGTCCCCAGAGTATTTTTTAAGATATTTCGCAGCTTTCCGTAGTCTGCGACCCCAACGACATTTATTGCAGGCGGTCGGCGAATTTTTTCTTCAATTTTCGCTGTCGCTTTTTTTGACACGGTTGGTGTTTCGTCGTGTTTATATACGGCCTCAACTACTGGTGAAGACCCAATTTTTCGTTTTTTGGCAGATCTTTTCTTGAGAGCCGGATTAGTTTCACGTGCAAGCTCTTCTTCGTCTTTCTTCGTCTGTCACGTATTCGCTTTGACGCTTCGGCGTGTCCTCACGTTTTGTAGTATCACGGGGATTCCTAAGAGCCTCGTTTTCTTTTCGTAACGAATCTACTTCATTTTTGAGCTCATGGTAGAGACGTTCCATATCTTTAAGCTTAGCGCGGAGTTCGTTGTTTTCCGCTTCAAAGCATTTAGTTTTCGCTGTGTCCCGATTAACCGGCGGACTTCCTTTCCCGGAGATGATCGATCTAGGTGGTGGTGGTCGAGGTACCCTTGGTTTCTCCATAAAGGGATTTGAAAGCAATAAATGGCTCTCCCCAGAATCCATAGAGCCTACCTCCGAAGAGGGTGGATTTGCCAGTGATGCTGGATTACCACCTGGGGTATTACTTCCGTTCGTTTTGTCCATTGCATAGTTTGTATGCGCTACGCGCTCGGCATACGGAGGGTGGATTTTAGTCGCCTCTTACGACAGGCATGCCTTACCTCGGGTAGGGGTTAGAATATACCCGAGGAGGCATGCCTTTATCTTATCGTCTATATCCACTAGACGATAAGATGAATTCCAAAAGACGATCTCCTCTTGCGTTACATTTGCTGCTGCCCCAGACAGTATTCTGAGCATTACCATCGCAGCACAAGACGAGACCCAATCTTTTGGATTCACAATAATCTACAAGCTCAACAACTGCATTTGGTGGAGGAGGAGTCAAAGAGTCTCTTCGACTTCTTCGAGACTTCTTATCGTAAAGAATATCGTGTGAAGCACTCAACCCACCAAGACCGCAGATGTTACCTTTCCACACCCATGGTTCCTGGATGGATGTTATGCATGTTTTTGTACTACATGCCGCAAGCCTTCTACTTAGAAGAGCAGTAGAGGCCTTGCAGTGCTGTAGGTTAATCTGAGTAAACATTATGGATGTAGACTCAGGGTTACGTACACTATTAGCGCTGTTTGGCATTGAAACGGAAGTGAATCCTACCAAAATGCAGATAGGGACGCATGTTGTACCTAGATTCAATGACCTCGGCAGAAGCCATGTCCATGCCCACGACCAAACAACTACCATCTTCATTAAGACGATTTTTTTTTTTTTTGTCTATGCGAACGGACAATCCAGGCTTTTGTGTCGAGACCAGGATTCTGGGCTCGCAAACGCTTCAGCACATCCGCTGTTTTCCCCAGTTTCCCAGGGATCCAGCAGACGGCTCGCGTTAGCTTGGGTGGCTTGTAGACCTCAAAAGTTGAGGTTCCAAGGGAGGGATTTTCGGCACCATACTGCATAGCCATTCAGAGGTTTGCTGCGATGAGGTCTTCACCCAAAAGGTTCCGTCCTTCAAATCACAGCTCTCCACCTGAATGCAAGCATTAGTTGCCTCAGCAAGTTCTAACAGTCGAGCTTTGCAGTGTTCGCACTCCGCAGCACTCAAACTGTTGTCATTACCTGCTTTCCCAATTCGAACTGCTAAGGAGGAGACAGCAGCATTCCGATAAGAATGCCTCTGATCTCCCACCTTAGCTGTCGTGCGTTCAAAAGGTTTTCCAGTGGCACACTGACCTTCAGGACCGCCCGCGTCGACACAGTTCTGTCCACTAGTGCTGCAGCCTGTTAAGGTCACATCACCAGCATCCATCACCAGTGCACGGGCAGCACTGACGGTTTGTGCGCTTCCTGGACTCATGCCCGTTGGAGTGCTCGCGACGTCCGGTTTCGATCCACCAGCACTGCACCCTTCAATGGGCGAGGCACCGGCTTCACTCGGAGACCGGGCGCAAGCAGACACAAGGGCCTGAGGGGTTGCATTACTCGTAATGAGCTTGGGTTTTTTCTTGCTTTTCGGTTCAGCAGAAGAGGAGGCGATGTCCGATGTAGAGGACTGATTTCCTTCAGTTGGTGAGACTTCCAGAGACCTGTCCCGCTTTATAAAAATCGCCGAAGAGCGGACCGGACTAGCAGCGCCTTCAGCCCGTAAAGCTTCTTTGCGTGACTTATCGATCTGCCGCTTCCTTTTCCTCTTCCGCCGACCCTTAGTTTGGCGAACCTCAGAGCCCGCCTCTTCCGGAGCCCGTTCAACCACAAGGGTATTCCGAGTCGTCGCGTCAGTAGCAGTGCACTGGGTAGCAGCCTCACTCATGCTCAGATTTCCGAGCGAGTCGGATACCGAGCTACAAGAGTCGGAGGGTATATCAAAAATGAATGTTGGGGCCTCCAGAATCCGTGCCCCGACCGCAGTCGAAAAGACTGCGGGTGGATTTTGGCTATCGCCGGTACCACCTGGAGTAGAAACATCCTTAAGGTTGTCCATTCATTATGATTTATTATGATTAGTTAACGAACTAAATGGTTAGTAAACGAACTAAAGAGCTACCCTTTCGAGTGTTTATCCGTTAAAAACTCTTTCGATTTTGTGGAAAAAATCAAAAACCAATCAATCGACGATGATGAAACAATGATTTCTTTTGATGTTGAAGCACTGATTCCAAGCATACCCATTCCCGAAGCACTCATGGCTCTGAAGTTACACCTAGACAACTGCGAGATTCAACAACAACGCAAACAAATCTACCTTCAAGCTGCTAAAACCTGCATGGCGCACAACTATTTTCAATTTAGAGAAAGTTTTTATAGCATCGATGTCGGAACAAGCATGAGCAATCCAATGTCCCCCCTAATTGCCAAAATTTTCATAGCTTCTTTCGAAATATCACTAAAGAAAAAACATCTTCTACCCCGCATTTGGTTACGCTACGTTGATGACGTTTTCGCAATCATAAATAAACACGAGATTGACAAAACCTTAAATATAATCAACTCTGAGTTCGACAGCATAAACTTCACCTTTGAGAAAGAAGAAAACAACAAGCTTCCTTTCCTTGATATCACGGTTTCCAGAGTGAACAAAACCTTCGATTTTGAAATTTTTAGGAAACACACAACAACGGATAGGTATATCACCAATGACTCCTTTTGCCCCTATCAACAAAAAACAGCTGCTTTCCACTCAATGATTTATCGCTTGTGTAAACTCCCCCTCTCAGTCTCTAATTTTTCGGCAGAATACGACCGTACAAAGAAGATTGCCGCAATCAATGGTTACAACAACAAATTAATTGATCACTTGATTAAAAACACACTCGAAAAATTCAACTCGCTAACCTAACCACCCTCTTCAAGCAAAACAAAAAGCTTCTAATTAACAACAACACAGAACGAGCATCGTTCACATTTCTTCCCGAAGTCACCAATGAATTGTGCACCCCAGTGAAACACAAAAACATCGAATGTGTTATTTCCGGAAACTCCAAAATTAAAAACCTCTTGGGTACAACAAAAGACAAATCAAAAACTAGCTAGAAGTCAGGGATCTACGAAATTAAGTGTGGAGACTGCGACGAAAAATACATTGGCCAAACTAAACGCAGCCTCGGCATACGTTTCGCAGAACATTCGAGCCACATTAAGTTCAACCGACCGCAGAAATCTTCTGTAGCTGCACACTTACTTACTTACTTAAGGTGGCGCTACAGTCCGGGGTGGACCTGGGCCTGTATCTAGCTAGCTGTCTCCAGTTTCGCACGCGAAGTTGGCTGAGGTCCCCTTCCACTTGCGTGCGCCACCTGAGTCTCGGTGCTCCTCTACCGCGTCGGCCCTGCGGTGTGGATTCGAAGATTTTTCGGGCCGGGGCGTTGGTGTCCATCCGCTCTAGATGACCCAGCCATCGTAGACGTTGTGTTTTGACTCTTTTGGCTAGGTCGGTATCGCTGTACAGCCCGTACAGTTCGATGTTATATCTCCTCCTCCACTCTCCGTCTATGCAGACGGGACCGTAAATCGTCCGAAGAATTTTCCTCTCAAAGCAGCCTAAAGTGTTTTCATCCGCCTTTGACAGGGTCCATGCTTCTGCACCGTAAAGCAGGACTGGGATGATGAGGGTCTTATACATGGACACTTTAGTTGCTCGAGAGAGGGCTTTGCTACTCAATTGCCTTCTTAGACCAAAGAAACAGCGATTGGCAAGAGTTATCCTTCGTTTGATTTCAGCGCTGGTGTCATTGTCTAAATTGATAGCGGAACCCAGGTAGACAAAGTCCCTAGCTACCTCAAAGTTATAGCTGTTGATGGTGATGTTTTGTCCAAGACGTCGGTGTTGGGTGTCTTTTCTTGATGACAGCATATACTTGGTTTTGCCCTCATTGACTGCTAAACCCATATTCGCCGCTTCCGTCCCAATACTCACGAAGGCTTCACTGACATCACGCTTTGTTCTACCGATTATGTCAATGTCGTCTGCGTATGCAAGTAGTTGAACGGACTTTTGAAAAATTGTACCTCTGGTGTTGGCGCGAGAGTTCTGCACAATTCTCTCAAGTATGATGTTAAAGAAGTCGCATGACAGCGCGTCGCCTTGTCTAAATCCTTTTTTGACATCAAAGGGGTCGGTGAGGTCTTTGCCGACCTTGACGGAACAGCGTGAGTTTTCCATCGTCATCCTGCACAGACTGACGAGTTTGGCAGGGATGCCAAAACTAGACATTGCGCTATATAGCTCGTCTCTATAGATGCTGTCATACGCGGCCTTGAAATCGATGAAGAGGTGGTGTGTATCGATTTGGAATTCCTGGGTTTTCTCCAAGATCTGCCGCAGTGTGAATATTTGATCGATGGTGGACTTTCCTGGCCTAAAGCCACACTGATATGTGCCTATCAGATTGTTGACAAACGGCTTCAGGCGTTCACACAGTACAGCAGAAAAGATCTTGTATGCAATGTTAAGAAGACTTATGCCTCTGTACTTGGCGCAACTCAGAGGGTCTCTTTTCTTCAAGATCGGGCAAACAATGCTGAGGTTCCATTCGTCGGGCATGCTTTCTTCCGACCATATCTTGCAGATGAGCTGGTGCATGCTCCTAACCAGCTCATCGCCAGCGGATTTAAAAAGTTCGGCAGCTAGGCCGTCTGCTCCGGCTGCTTTGTTGCACTTGAGCTTAGAAACAGCTACTTTCACCTCCTCCAGGTCGGGTGGGCGGTATCGTTCGTATGCTTCGTCGGTAACGTCTTCGCCCGGGTTGAATGGTTCGTTCTGCCTGACAGCGGTATTTGGTTCGTCCTCGCCGTTATACAGTCTGCAGAAGTGGTCTTTCCAAATCCTCAGCACCGACTGCGATTCTACAACGATGTTCCCTTGATGGTCCTTACAGGCTTCAGTTCGAAGTTTATACCCTTGAAAGGACCTTTTGATCCTTTGGTAAAACTTTCTAACCTCATTCCTGTTGTAACATCTCCCTATCTCTTCAACCGCGCGCTTCTCGTGCTCTCTCTTTTTCCTTCGGAGAATCCGGTGCTCCTCTCTCCTCCTCTGCTCGTAGAGCTCGCGAGCAGCTCTAGTCCTTCTGTGCAGCGCCGCTTTGTATGCTTCCTGTTTAGCTGCATGTGCTTGCCGGCATTCATCGTCAAACCAGGGGTTTCGTTGTGGTCGCCGTGTGAAACCCAACACTTCAGAGGCGGCGTCTCTGATGGCATTTTGGCAGTGTTGCCACTGGCTATCAATACTTGATGCTGGTTGCATAGGACTTCGCAGAAGGTTTTGAGAGACTCGGTTGGAGAAGGACCTGGCGATCTCTTGCGATTGTAGTCGGCCGACGTCAAACTTCCTCACAGTATTTCCATTACTTGGCGCTGGTCGGGATATCCGCAGCCGTACCTTGGCTACAATAAGGTAGTGATCCGAGTCAATGTTGGCCCCTCGGAAAGTTCGGACATCCATGATACTGGAGGAGTGCCTTGCGTCGATCGCAATATGGTCAATCTGGTTGACGGTTGATTGATCGGGAGATCTCCATGTCCCTTTGTGGATATTGAGATGCAGGAACTGTGTACTAGCTACCACAACGTGTCGCCCCGCAGCAAAGTCGATCAGCCTGAATCCGTTATCGGAGGTCGTGTCGTGCAGGCTATGCTTTCCGACAGTACGACCAAAGATGCCCTCCCTTCCTAGCTTGGCATTAAAATCGCCTAGGACAATCTTAATGTCGTAGCTAGGGCACTGCTCATAAGTTTTGTCCAGGAGCTCGTAGAACATATCTTTGGTCTCGTCATCTTTCTCCTCTGTGGGGGCATTTGCGCATATCAGGCTAATGTTGGCGAAGTTAGCCTTGATGCGGATCGTCGCGAGGCGCTCGCTTACAGGGTTGAAGCTCAAGACTTTTTGCGTAAGTCAGCCTCCAACAACGAAACCACATCCAAATAGGCGCTGTCTTTGATGCCGATAGCAGTCGCCGTAGTAGATGTCGCAGTTTTTATCCTTCTTTTGCCCGGCCCGTCCCACCGCATTTCTTGGATGGCAGTAATGTCTGCCTTGCAGTCGTTAAGGGCCTCCGCTAGTTGCTCGGCTGCACGTGGTCTGTTAAGGGACCTAACATTCCACGTGCAGATCCGGAGCTCGTTGTCCTTTTCTCGTTTGCATTGGTCGTCAACAGTAAATCCGTCCGAATCCGAGGCTTGTTTCTGCTTCGTGACTGGTGTTTCTTTACGTGGCCGGGAAGTCACCCCGACGGCACGACCCCCAACCTGGAGGATCAGATCCTTTGCTTAGCTCTAAGGACGGAGAGCCGGATAGCCCGCTCTTTATAGGCCTGAGCTCCGAATACGTCGTAGTAGCCCATATAAGGTGTTCACTAAGTAGTTCGGCCTGACTGGACGCCACCGTTGATTCCATCTGGGGAATTCCTCCGCTGCCGTCCGGATGCAAGGAGAAGTGCCTTAGTGGGAACACTCCTCCCCCCCTCTCTCGTCTGCTACCCCCAACAACCTTCCAAAGGGGTTGGAACCCAATCTCCAGTTGAGGTACTAGGCACCCGGTGTTCACCACGGGGAGGTGAGAGTAGGAGTTGATAGACAGAGGTGGGTTTAGAAAACCTGTGGATGCTTGTATCCTCTTGGGTGCACATGTCTATCCTTTGACCACCACATGTCTATCCTTTGTAGCTGCACACGCTTTGAACAAAAATCATTTTAACACAAAACAAGAGGAAGTAAAGCTACTAAAAGAAGTAAACAACACGAGACGACTTGATGCTTATGAAAGCGTTCTTATTCATGCCACTGAGAACGTAATGAACAGCGACACCGGCAATATAGTGTTCCCCCTGTTCAATTTAATAAAGCTTTCGTCTCGCTCTATCTCACTATTACGTCAAATTAAAAAAACTTTTCCCTTTTGTTCAACGTTAGTTACATTGCATTTGTACACTTTTTGTTTTTGTTTTCCACATTTATTATGTGGAAATCATTATCATTTTCTTTTCTCTCTACACCAAATTTAGTGTATAGTTGATGATGAGCTGCATAATAGCTCGAAATGCGTTCAATTTAATTTAATAAAGTAAAATTTGACGAAGCAAACCACTTCTGTTTTTTATGCAGTCATTAAGGTTTTACGTTCTTTTTCATTGAATTCGGTTTTTCATTGATTTCTTTTTTCAAATGCTACGCGACTGCAAGTTAATGTTCATTGTGGTTTTTTCTCAAATTTGTTTCACTGTTTTAAGCAAAATTACGAAGAAAAAACTTTCTACTTAACAGATAAGTTCGTTATCTTGGTTATATCGTCGGTAACGGTTGCCTCCGAATGGATAGAGATAAGGTATCAGCGGTCGACTTTGCTATCCCAACGACAACCAAACAACTCCGGAGGCTTTTAGGGATGACGGAGGCGCTTTATACCAAATTTCGCGTCTATAACAATGACCGACTGCCTCAAGAAAGGACAAAACTTTAAAATGACTGACGAGGCCTTAGCTGCCTTTATACAACTTAAGACAGCACTCGTTACGGCTCCAATACTGACGAATCCTGACTTTACGAAACGATTCTACATACAATGCGACGCGTCGACTACCGGAGTTGTAAGTGTACTCTTCCAATTGGATTCTGAGAACAATGAACGGCCGATAGCATTCATGTCCCAGAAACTGAGTCCCTCACAGCGAAACTACAGTGTAACGGAACTTGAATGCTTTGCGGCCGTGCTGGGTGTCAAGAAATTCAGGGCCTATGACAAGAAGGTGATGCTCTCCTGACAACAATATCAAACAACGAACAAAGAAGTGGGACTCCATACGATGAACCCTGCTGGGACCCATTTCCGTTTATGGACAGGAATGATGGGGACCAGAGTGACGGACCACCATAGACTAAAGCCACAGAACGACGGTCGATTCTCCAACAGTCCAAATTTTCAGGGTTTAATGAAGAGGATAGGCTGCAGTATATCCAACGAAATCAACAAGAACCGAACGCCGACAGACCGGAACAGAACGTCAACGCCGACCTCAGGTGACATAGGAGAAGCAAATTTGAGACGCCTTCAAAGCAATTTTAACGCGTATGACATAGCGGAGGAGCAAAGTGAAAGAAACTTGCTCTCCGTATTTGAGAAGACAATGACTCAGATGATGACGACGTTTCAAGACAGCATGAAACTGGTTAACAATTGAAGGATAACGCTTCACGGTGATCACCGATCACGCGAGTTTAAAGTGGCTCCTGTCACAGAAAAATCTATCTGGCCGATTGACTAAATGGAGCCTTAAGCTACAAGCCTTCGACTTCGTGGTTGAGCACCGGAAGGGTGTCCAAAACGTAGTCCCTGATACTCTTTCAAGGGTTCATATGCAAGAGGTAACAACCGTCGAGGTTCTTCCTGAAGTCGACCTTAGTTCACCATATTTTTCAACCGAAGAAAATGAGGAGCTAAAGAAGACTATAAGGGAGAACCAAGAAAAGCTCCTGGATGCTTGTGTGTCGGAACTTAGGCAGAAGTATTTCTGGCCGGGGATGGCAACCGAGGTCCAAGCCTACGTTAAGGCTTGCGAAGTATGTAAAGTTAACAAGGCCCTCAATTTAATCTCTCGACCGCCGATGGGCGAGCAAGTGGTAACGGGGCGGCCTTTTCAACGACTGTACATAGATTTTTTAGGACCATACCCACGTACGAGAAGAGGTAATACGCACATGTTAATAGCACTCGACCACCTGACTAAATTTATTTCGCTTCGCCCTATTCTAAAAGCAACAGCGGCCGAAGTCATAAGATTTTTAGAGGAGAATATTTTCCACGTGTTTGGTGTGCCAGAATTTGTGCACTCTGACAATGGGAAGCAATTCATATCAGGATTGTATTCCAGCTTGTTAAAGAAATATGGAGTTCGCCATGTCCGCCCGGCATTCTACTCTCTACAGGAGAACGCCTCCGAAAAGGTCAGCAGCTCGATTTTGACCAAAATCCGATCGTACCTTGGAGAGGACCAAAGAAACTGGGACTTACACGCAAGCAGTGCAGCTTTCGCCCTTGTGCTATGGCTATCTCTGTCCACATGGTCCTGCACATTGCTCCGTTTTAGTACAAAACTGCCAGCAAGCGGTTTTGTCAAAAAAGAAGGTCAGTTGGAATAGAGACACCTACTGTGGCCAACCGAGAGTATTAGTCAAAGTAATTAGCCAATGTAGCTTCAACTCCTTTCTTCACCAATTTTTCAGTAAACAGGAGAAATGACTGTGATATTGACCTTGCAGAAAGGCAATTAAGAACTCCCGGGACGGGACCGATGTAAAAAAGTTTCGTTAGACAGATAACGGTCAATTGGAGATCGATCGACCACTGGGGACTGACTGAAGGGCAAAGAAAGAAGAGGAACACGTGACAACAACGAGTCAAAGAGACTCCCTTGTTCGCGGTGCCTTACACACAGTATTTTTTTATACCCTATTCAGAATGGGGGGAATGGGGTGCCGTGGCGTAGTGGTTGGTGTGTGTGCTTACTACGCCGGAGGTCTGGGTTCGAATCCTGCCATCGTCACCTGAAAAAAAAAGACTTGTTCTTTTTCACGGTCCCCACCTCCGCGAGGGTTTGACAAGCCCTCCGAGAGTATTAATTGTCTTGAAAAATTTCTCAAAGTGCCGTTCGGATTCGGCAAAAAATTGTAGGTCCCCTTGTATGTAAAGAAATTAACACACCAGCATACATTGTTGAGAAGTTGGCCCTGGTTCACCTCGAGCTGTTGCGCCACTCTATTTATTTATTTATTTTTTTTATTTTATTCAGGGAATGGAGTATATTAAGTTTGATTCAGGCGAAAATGTAACATAATAATTTAAGAATAATGACGATAGATAAAGAGAAATAATGACGATAGATCCATGTCCGTCCATCCGCCCGTCCGTCCGTCTATCCGTCCGTATGTCACCAATTTTAAGACCTTAAATTTTGAGCTAGGAAGCTGAAATTTCGTTCGTAAGCTCTCTGTCATCCGAAGCAATACAAGCGTTAAAATTTTTTAAATCCGCAAACAGACTCGCCCACAATCGGTCTAAATGTGCAACAACCTCCGGTGCTTACAAGACAGTAAGACCTCGTGAAAAGCTGAAATTTATTATTTAGCTTTTTTAATGATTACCAGTCATAAAAAATAAAGATAAAGTCCGCAGACTTTTTTTAATGATTACCAGTTATAAAAAATAAAGATAAAGTCCGCAGACTGCCCCCTGTGAGCGTGGCATCGATTGAAAGTGTAATCTTTCACATGCAATATATTCAATATTTTCGTTCCAAATCGAAAATATGTTACTGTATATTTTATGAAGAAAACATTTTTTTTTAAATTTGTTTAATACAATGTTTTGAGCCACGCCCTTATTTGGAAGCAGAATTTAAGAAAAATCTCTAACTCTTAGAAAACATGGATTTCGACTACTTTTTAGCATAACTTAAGTAAGGATAAGAAATAAAATTTAGCAGATTAGCTTCACCGGGTTTTATATTAGATCTCGTTTTTACAAAGTTTTTGGCCACGCCCATGTTTAGAGGTTTTTTTATATAATTTACTCGCGAATTAAGGGATTGGCTACCGTTTTAATGTTACACATCTCACGAGCGGAAAGGATTAGAAAAAGAGGAAAAGGAGGAGAGGTAGCGATGCACTCTTGTTTTGAACAGTTGCGGGTTCTAACTTGACGGAAATACTAAACGTGGGAGAACACTCCACATTCGCGTCTAAACTTGACTGTACGTCCGAAAGTGGGCTCGAGGGTAAACTGATGTGCATTCGATCTTTGGCGAGTATCACGGTTGATGTGCATTCGGTCTTTGGAGAGTATCAAGGGGCGGAATGCAATTCACTATTTCGATGGAACACTGTTTGTGGAAAAAGCGATAGAACAGTGAAAGGCAAGAGACATTGCGTCGATGTTCTAATGAGTCAATTGACTGCGCAAATTTCTGTCTCCAAACAGTTTTATCGCCCATTTTTGTATCCTGTCTAGCAGGTGCAATGCTGTTTTTGGAGCACCAGCCCAGACGTGGGAATTATATTCCAGCTTGGGGCGGATGTAGGCCTTAAATAAAACAGCCAAATCAGAAGGGGTGAAATTTTTCTTAATCTTTTGAGAAAACCTAGGCATTTCGCAGCGTTCTTGGCGACGTCGAATATGTGGTCATTCCAGCTAAGGTTTTTATTAACACACATACCGAGAATGGAAAGCGTTTCGGTTTCGTGGATGCAAGTGCCATTCATGGATAATGGCTGAGTGTTTCGGTTTTGCTTCAATGACAGAAGACAGCATTGAGTTTTAGAAGCATTAAACTCTACTCTATTTCGAGATCCCCATGATACAATGCTGTTAAGGTCAGAGTTTAATGAGTTTGATATACGCTGCCGTTCCAGTTCTACGTCCGAAGAGCAGGGGCGAGGAACCGAGAACGAATATGAGGAACTGAGGTTACTGTTATCGGCAAAGGAGTGAATTGGATTAGTAGTAGCAGACAAGCAATCGTTTATGAAAACGAGGAAGAGAGTCGGAGACAAAACAGAGCCCTGGGGAACCCCAGCATTTATTTTTTGAACTGCAGACCTGATGCCGTCCAAAACAACTTGAATTGAACGGTTCGAAAGGTAATTACTAATCCACTGAATAAGAGATTCGTCGATTCCAAATGCACGCATTTTCGACAAAAGAGCTTGGTGCCAAATGCTTTTGGAATAACAAGCGCAATAATCTTGCTTTCACCAAGAGGATGCAAGGAATGGTTCCTTTTTTCGGTGAGATATGCCATCAGATCACCAGTGGACCTTTTGCTACGAAAACCATATTGCCGGTCATTAAGTAGTTTTCGTGATTCGAGATATTTCATGAGCTGGAAGTTAATCAGCGTTTCCATGACCTTAGAAAGAAGGGAAGTTAGTGCAATTGGACGATAGCTAGAGGGAGAAGAAGAATCGCCTTTTTTTAAGGACGGGCTGGACAAATGCTGTTTTCCATCTACTCGGAAAGAGGCCTGAGGAGTAGGACCGATGAAAAAGCTTACACGATGGTTTTGCCAGCGTGGAAGAACACCTCTTCAAAACAATCGGGGGAGTGATCTGAGTTTAAATAAGTTTGTTTGATAAATAAAGTGTTTCATTGTGTGATTTCAAAAGTGAAATTGAGTTTTATTTGACGAACCCCAGGCCGAAAAGATTACATTGGTGTCAGAAGTGGGATAAAACTCATAATTGTGCGGGTAAATTCTACAGTGGAATTTTCCGGAACAGTTTTAGTGTGTCAAACAGTTTTAAGTGGAGATTTCTAGAAAAAGTGCGCGTAAATAGCGTCGGTGACTAAAACGATTTATTTGTGCAGTGGAATTTTCCAGAGATATCGTGTGTGTAAACAGTGTCGGTGACTCATACAAATTTGATTGTGGAATATTCCGGATACATTGAAGCTGATTGTGCGATAAAGCTATAATTAACTAAGTTATAAAAACGGTTTCAGTGATTTATTTATTCGCGAGTGAATTTTCTGGAAGAGATATAAGACATAAACTGATAATGTTGTGAAAATTGTGTGAAGACAATTCAAAATGGGTTGAAAAATTGAACAATTGACAACAGCTGAGTTAAAAGCGGAATTGGGTAAAGAAACCTCCAGACTTCGGGGCTCAAAAGGGAATTGTTGCTCCGACTCCAGGACGCTATTACCGAGGAAGGTGGACATCCAGACACGATGCTGTTCGAAGTTCAAGAAGAACAGCAACAAAGCACAGTAAGTACTGCCGATGAAATGCCCGCTTTCATGAAGTTGCTTCTGGAGAAATTCGAAAAGATGGAGAGTAGCCAAAAGAATGCTCTCAAAGAACAAAAGAACGCTCTCGAAGACAAATTCGAGAAGCTGGAGAGCGGCCAAAAAGAACAAAAGAACGCTCTCGATGAAAAGCTAGATACTAAGTTCGATGAGCAGAAGAAAGCTCTAGAAAGCAAACTTGATTCCCAGAATGCGTTTTTTGAGGAAAAGTTGCAGGCAGTAGATCAAAGAATTGAAAGCGTGGAGGAAAAATTCTCTGAAGTCAAATCGGAAGTAGAACAACTGGCTAAGGAGCTGGAGTTGGTTAAGAAACAGAAAGTGCGAGAATATTTGCCCGACGGTCCACGACGCAAAGAAATGCAGCCGCCTGTCTTCGATGGCCAAACATCGTGGCCGATTTATAGGAGACAATTCGAAGCTGCAGCGTTGACAAACAACTGGGACAACGAAGATAAATCAATTGCTCTCACGCTTGCGCTCAGAGGAACAGCTGCCGAACTGCTGCAGACCATCCTTGAAGAAAAACAAAAAGATTATGATGCCATGGTGAAGGCCATCGAGATGAGGTTTGGCGACGACCACATGCAACAAGTTTACCGGGTCCAGTTGCGCCAAAGAGTTAAGACAAGGGGTGAAACGCTTCAACAGTTGCAAGCCAACATCGAGCGATTAGCGAATTTGTCTTATCCCAACACCAGCAGGGAGATAATAAACGAGTTGGCAACCGATGCGTTTACCAATGCCATTGCGGATGGAAAGCTACAAATGGCTGTAAGAATGGCAGGTAAGAAGACTCTCGCTGAAGCACTAGCATTCGCCCTGACAATGGAAGCTGCAGACCAAGCTTCGCAAGGTTGCCATCGCATTAGGGAAATGGCTGGTCTAGAGTGCTCATGTCAACGCATCGACATCGAAAGGCAAAACACGAACACCACTCGGGGACAAATGAGATGCTGGAACTGTAACAAACTGGGACACCTTCAGCGACAGTGCCGAGCCTCAGTTAGACAAGCGGGTTGCCCACATTGCGCTAGAAGGAGACAGAATGAAGAAGCATCTGGCAGGATGTCGGGGCAGAAGTTGGTTAATGGAATCGACGCCCCCAGGACCATCATCCAAGTCTCGCAAACAAAACGCTGCAACAAGAGTCTGACAGTAGAGGCAATCATCGCCAACAGAAGATGCGTGGCCACTATTGACACAGGTGCCACGGCCTCCATCATCCGAAGAGACCTTGTTCAGACGTCATGGCTACATAACACCAGCTGCTACAGTCTGAAGACAGCTACAGGAGAAGCGGCGAAAGTATACGGGGAGGTGCAGCTACAGATACAACTAGAGGGATTGACCTTCTCACATGCATTCTTGGTAGCCGACATATGCGACGAATGCATCATTGGAGTGGACATCATGAAGGCACACGAGGTAATTCTTGACCTTCGAATGCAGCTGCTAAGGTATCGAACCATCGAGATCCCTTTGGTATACGGAAACGACAACGCTGTGAATCTTCGAGCAATACTGGGAGGCGATGAAGTTCTGCGGCCCTCTTCAGAGACAGTTCCTTGGACACGTTTGGAGGGTGATCCTGGGAACCACCGATTCTATCTCATCGAGCCAGACAACAAAAGTGAATTTAAAAGTTACGTCGTGGGAAAAATTCTAGCAGAGCCCAGAATAACATGTTGCCGGTAAGACTGATGAACCCAAATAAGCGCACCGTTAAGCTCAGAAAAGGAGAGGTGATCGGAAGATGTGTGCCCGTTGCAGCCATTTCGACAATAGCTGAGAGTGAGCCTGCAAGTCCTGTCTCTCCATCTAAATTGGCCGAGGTATGTAAGACTATACTCGGAGACTGCGAGCTAAAACAGGAGCAGCAAACCATAGCGGAAAATCTAATTGGCGAGTTTGCTGATATATTTGCCTCACAGGATGGAGACTATGGTCGAACACACTTAGTACAACACCGCATAGACACCGGAGATGCTAGACCAATCCGCCAACCTGCCAGATGACTTCCGTTGGCTAAACAGGACGAGGCCGCCGAGATGATATCGACCATGGAAAGAGAATGTTTGATCGAAAGCTCGAAAAGTCCGTGGGCGTCGCCTGTTGTACTGGTAAAAAGAAGGACGGCAGTACTCGATTCTGCGTGGATTACCGGAGGCTTAATGATGTCACAAAGAAGGACTGGGAAGGTCCCTACCAAGTTGTAACGCGAATTAATGATGTCGTATTCCGAATCCAAAGAGGACCAAGAGCGAAGATGAAAGTTGTCCATGTTGATCGCCTACATCGCTACCACGGAAGCAATGATGACGTACTTGTTCGGGTCGAACAAAACTAAGAGGGCGGCAATGTTATGTGGCGACAAGAAATAAAACAACTCGCAGGAGTCCCTGAATGCACCCATCGATTCAATCTACAAACGCACCCGCTCGATTCACTAAACGAACATACCCAACTGTCATTCCAGTCATCTGACAGCAGCTGTCATATTCGAAGTTCGAATTTCGATTTCCCCTCCTTGGAATTCAGCGGAGGAGTACCAATGGAAAATTACCAAAGGGGGTATGGAACGTACTAGAAGGTGCTTAATTTTGTATAAATACACGGGTGGCAGGCTCGTACGAGACAGTTATATTTTAAACGAGGACTTGTGAAAATCGGTAATAAAGTAAAAAGTGATTGAGTTGAAATAAAGTGTTGAATTCTAAATAGTAAAGTTGAATAACAGTGTGATCTGAGTTTAAATAAGTTTGTTTGATAAATAAAGTGTTTCATTGTGTGATTTCAAAAGTGAAATTGAGTTTTATTTGACGAACCCCAGGCCGAAAATATTACAATAGAATAAGAAATAAAATTTACCACATTTCGACTGCTTTTAGCTTTACTAAGGATAGAATAAGGAATAAAATTTAGCACATAAAGTACACCTGATACCCTTTCAGATTTCGTTCATACAAAGTTTTTGGCCACGCACATCCTTGGGGGTCGATTTCACAAAATTATTAAATTTGAACCAAATAATTACAGTTTTGCGTACATTTTAGCCGCAAACTTGGATCTTTCTGTGCTAATATTGATTTTCGGTTAAAGGGGTTGGAATAAACAAAAACTTCTAAGGAATAATTTTTTTCTATTTAAAATGATGCAAATGGTAATGGGACGGGGATGGAAAACAAGAAAATAAACTAATGGAAAGAAGAATAGGAAAGGAAAGGAGATTAGGAATGGAGAGGAGAATAGGAATGGAAAGGATAATAGGAATAGAAAGGATAATAGGAATGGAAAGGATAATAGGAATGGAAAGGTTAATAGGAATATTAAATAAGCACTGTTGCACTTACTCACTGGTTAGTTTTGATTTACATTCACCAAAAATATCTACACTTTATTAATCAAGCAAAACTTCCTTAAATTCAAATGACACTTCATTCAGCTTTGCTACTTATAATTATACACTTTAATTCGATCACTTTTTATTTTACTAATTCCTTCAAACATTTAAAGAACATATTGATAATGCCACAACTAGTTAAAAAGATCTAGGCCTTGGATTGGAGTTAGTCTTCTTAAATTGATAAGCGCTAAAAATAAATTGGGAAAAAATGTAAGTAACAACCTCATGGCTTAAACATCCGGAAATCTTATCTTGATAATCGCATCTTGACAACAAAAACCCCAGTACTTCGATAGTGTCACAAATTATCTTCTGAAGCACGTTGGTTTTTATATTGCCGATGTATTGGTTCAAATAATTAATATAAGTGTCACGTGTGGTACTTTCCCAAACTCACTGAAAATAGCTGATGTTATTCCATTATTTAAATTGGGCAATCAAAAACAAATGACTCAATATAGACCTATACCCTTCTTTCAACGTTTTCAAAGTTGTTCGAAAAGTTAATGAACAGTCGAATAGTGTCTTTTCTAAACAAAAGAAATTTTTTTAATGCTTCACAGTTTGGTTTCCGAGAGGGAAGATCCACTGAAGATGCTATACTAAAATTGTGTGGTGATATGGTTAATCATAACGTTCAGTTGGATAAACTGTATAAAGCTGGTTTTAGGGACTGTGTGTATGATTGTTTTGCAACTTTTTTAAAAAAGCGATATCAACTAGAAAAACTTGACAGCATTTTTAGTGAAAACCTAGATATTTATATTGGCGTTCCGTCTTAGGTCCCATTTTGTTTTTAATTTATGTGAGGTCCATATTTAAACAGCACTTTAGAAGTAGCGTCATGGCCTGTGCTGGTGATTTGTCTTTCACATATGCCAATGAATCGTTGTTGGAATCAGCAATTAAACTACAGAAAGACTTACAAATTATAATGCACTCTACCTGCTGGATTGTGGAATGTCCTACCACAATCAGTCTTTCCTACCCATTACAAGATGCAGCTTTTCAAAACAAGAGTCAATGCACTCTTGTACTTGTACCTCTCCTCCTTTTCCTCTCCGTCTTATCCTTTCCGCTCGTGAGATGTGTACCATTTAAAGCATAGCCTAATACCTTGTTCGCGAGTGTATTTAAGAAAAAAAAAAAAAATAAATAAGGCATTGGTTTGCAAAACATCAGCTTTTAATAAGTGAAAAAAACTAAGGTTATGTTTTTTTTTTAAAAGGATTAAGACCTAGTGGACTGTAATGTATATTTTCACTCAACATCATGTTAACAACTATTTTTATCTTCTCACACTTGTGCAAAAGTAAGCTATACGGAAAAATCCAGATGCACTGAAAACTGCTTTAGGAAAAAATCAGTTGGAAGTTATAAATATCTAGGTGTCTTAATAGACAAAAATTTATCTTGGAATGTTGCTAATTTAAAAGGGTAAATGATGTATGCCACCTGAAGTATGTATATGCTTAAGCCATACTGTTCGACAAAACTTTTGTTGCAGTTTTATTATGGTCTTGTAAATCCCAAGCTGCAATATGGTTTAGCAAGTTGTGCCGGAACCTACTACAGTACTCTTGAACCTCTTATTATATCGCAAAAGCATATTGTAAGGATTATTTGTAAAAAGAATAGACTAACCAATAGCTGGCCACTATTTCATCGTCTTCGTGTTTTGTCTTTAAGACATCTATATGTTTTCAAAGTTTTGAAAGTATTCAGTATAAAATCAAGTGAGTGTATTAAGTATAAAATCAGAAGCTCAGTTGCATATAGTCGCAGAGTAAATACCAGAAATCTTGTTAATGTGCCACCCTCAAATAAAACTCACTATACGAATTTTTTCAGTGTGTCAGCACCAAAACTTTTTAATCGATTACCAAACAATATTCGAATTTTAAAAGTGCGTAACTCCTTTCTCAATAAAGTAAAGCAATGGCTTTTTTCAATGAATAGCTTGGAGGTCAATCAATTGCTTGAAACATTTATTTAATAAATCTATCTTTTTATGCCCTATTTCACAGGAATGGAGTATATTGTTTGATACAGACAAAAATGTAACATTCGACTTCTGAGTCGAATGAGCCATGTCCGTCCGTTTGTCTGTCCGTATGTTACCAATTTTAAGGCCTTAAATTTTGAGCTAGGAAGCTGAAATTTTGTACGTAAGCTCTCTGTCATCCGAAGCAATACAAGTATTAAAATTTTTAAAATCCGCCCACAGACACGCTCACAATCGGTCTAAATGTGCAACAACCTCCGGTGCTTTCAAGAGACGTCGTAAGAGGCTGAAATTTATTATTTATTTCTAATGATTACAAGTCATGTTGTAAAAAATAAAAACAAAGTCCACAGTCCCCTTGTGGGCGTGGCATCGATTGAAAGTGTAATCTTTCAAATGTAGCTTTTTCAATATTTTTGGTCCAAATCGAAAAATTTTTACTTAATATATTATGTAGAAAGCAATTTTTTTAAATTTCTTTCATACAAAGTCTTGGGCGTGGGGTGCCGTGGTGTAGTGGTTTGTGTGTGTGCTTACTACGCCGGAGGCCTGGGTTCGAATCCTGCCATCGTCACCTGAAAAAAAAAGACTTGTTCTTGTATGTAAAGAAATTTACACACCAGCATACATTGTTGAGAAGTTGGCCCTGGTTCACCTCGAGCTGTTGCGCCACTCTATTTATTTATTTTATAAAGTCTTGGGCTTCGCCCACATTTGGAGGCAGAATTTAAGAAAAACCTCTAATTTTCCAGAAAACATGGATTTCGACTACTTTTTAGCCTAACTTAAGTAAGGGTAAGAAATAAAATTAAGCACATTAGCTTCCGGGTTCTGTACTAGATTTCGTTCCTACAAAGTTTTGGGCCACGCCCATGTTTAGAGGTTGAATTTTACCCAAAAAATTACATTTTTGGCATCGAATTAAAGAGTTATTGTTCAAATGCAATTTATTCAATATTTTTGTTCCAAATCGAAAAATTTTTTTCTTAATATGTTATGTAGAAAATACTGAGTTCTATATATGGTTCGCACAAAGTTTTGGGCCACACCCATACTTAGACTCATAATTCCATAAAAACCTATAAATATCCAGAAAAACATGGATTTCGAATGCTTTTTAGCTTTACTAAGTATAGAATAAGAAATAAAATTTAAAACATTTCGACTGCTTTTAGCTTTACTAAGGATAGAATAAGAAATAAAATTTAGCACATAAAGTACACCTGACACCCTTTCAGATTTCGTTCATACAAAGTTTTTGGCCACGCACATCCTTGGGGGTCGATTTCACAAAATTATTAAATTTGAACCAAAAAATAACAGTTTTGCGTACGTTTTAGCCGCAAACTTGGTTATTTCTATGCTAATATTGGTTTTCGCTTAAGGTTGGACATGCCCCGCCCCTTTTAAAAAAAAAAGTGATCACAAACTTAAAAGGAAGGATTTTTTTTAACTGATGCATAAATGGTAACGGGACGGTGATTTTTTTTTTTAATACTAGGGTGGACGGAGGCTAAAACTCCAAAATTTTTCAAAGATACCAATACGCCCACTATAGCAGGTATATAATACCGAAGTAGCCGATATTGGTTATGCCCGATATCCACGTGCTAAAAAACCACCCATTTATGAGAGACACTATGAAACTGCCAGAACGCACTTCATAGTAGTAAATTTTCGCTCTCTCATAATACTTCTTGACTACAACTAAGTTAACTTAACAAGTAGTTTACGCTTCCGTAGTGTTAATCGCATTGGATAGATTGCTTTCCAGTGAATGCACCTACTAAGCCGGTTATTCATTTGGCTTCACCCTACGTCGCTAGATCGAAGGGTCTTATTCTTTGTAGTCGTCGCTCGTTGTTTACATCGTTAAGAGACGGAGATGGAAAACAAGAAAATGACCCAATGGAAAGGATAATAGGAATGGAAAAGAGAAAAGGAATGGAAAGGAGAAAAGGAATGAAAAGGAGAATGGGAATGAAAAGGAGAATAGGAATGAAAAGGAGAATAGGAATGAAAAGGAGAATAGGAATGAAAAGGAGAATAGGAATGAAAAGGAGAATGGGAATTGAAATAAAGTATACCGCGGTCCGTAACAAGTCCGAAGCTATTATATACGCACTGTTGCACTTACTCACTGATTTTATATGCAGTGGCATGCAAAAGAACTTTTAAAATTTGAGTACAGTGAATTAAAAGGGAATGAAGGCTTCTTCTTATTTGATGTAGTGCTTTGATTTTGTATATTAGTGAATATTTAATAATTAAGAAACCAAGAAAAAAGAAAGGAACTAATGAAGGGAGAAAGGAGAAAAAAAACATTGCTTGAGGCATATTGTATTTAATTTTTGTTTCAAATTAACTACACATAAAAAAAAAGGTGGTAACCATCCGAACCGAAGAAGGTCTCCTCTAACAGTGCTGCCGGCAGAACGTCGAGGGACAACACGCGACCGGATAACACCGTGAGTAAACCCCTATTTTTTTGTCATTAAAGTTTATCTTTCTACAAGAGCTTCAAAGTATCCGGATATCTCGGATATCCGAAATGGATCCGGATCTAGGATCCGTTATCCGAACAATCCGGATAGTGTCAGATATCCGACTAGTTAGGACTATCCGTTAGTTAGTTTCAGCTTTTCTAACCGATAGCAAGAGCAACGCATTGTGTATCTCGCTGTGTCTTTCATTTGAGGCGGAAAGGAAAATGGAAAATAAGTGAGAAACAGATACTCGTTGTAGCGCAGGCTTGAAACCGTTGCGTAAGTCACGTTGAAGATTGAAGTAGGAACTCAAATGACCACTAGGCTAAATACACACATAGAAGTGTGTATAGCTTATAGAAGAAGTGCGTTTCGTATGCCACTTCCCATAAGAACGTGCGTATTTAATTGAGTTGTCAGTTGTGTACGTCAACGTGACTGACGCAAAGGATAATAATAAATAATAAATAGAGTGGCGCAACAGCTCGAGGTGAACCAGGGCCAACTTCTCAACAATGTATGCTGGTGTGTTAATTTCTTTACATACAAGGGGACCTACAATTTTTTGCCGAATCCGAACTGACGCAAAGGATGCTGTTAAATCATCACGCACCACACGATGTAGTCTAAGAGCATATCGCCAAGTCAGCCCAAGGTGGCGATAAGCCCATCTCAATAGAAGCTAAACAGGGGAAGCGATTCTGCGAATTCATCTAAACACAAACCTCCATCGATTTCCGTTCTGACCGACAGCTTCATCATACTCATCAGTAACTATGTATATCGAACTTAAAATTTTACAAGAAATCAGTGCCGTCTCCAACTGGATTCCATTGATCAGCAATCAGCTTACACACAATCAACGATGGACACGATGGATTGAACAAATACACATCACACCCGGGAGGAAGAGAAGAACATCAGTGGTGGGTGCCATCGGCGGTATTTATCGGTCAAAATTATAATAATTGAATTCAGTCTTCGACCAGCAGCGACAGATTCAAGTTTGTAGAATCCAAAGTCAGAAGTGTCAACTAAATGGTTTATCTGTGCAGTTTATTTTTCCCTTAATAAAATGTAAATCTTTTAATACAAAAGTTGCTTTTGTCTAAATTCTACAATCTTATAAGTGGATTGAGTGAGTTGAAATTCGGTTGAGTGAGTGGAAATTCGTAGTGAGTAGACGTATAAAAAGGTAAATTCACTTCGGTGAATCAAAAGCATAAAAACAGTGCCAAATCGTGTATGTACGTTGCACTGAAAATTGCATAGTAATCTAAGGTGCAACTGTAGTGCTTAAATTAAGAAGATTTTTTATTTGTTACACTTATGTGCGAAAAGCAAAGAACTGCAAAATATCAAAAGTTCCAAATAAGCTGCATATTAGCAGTTATTGAGTGGACAGAGATCAATAAAGAACTTTTAGTGTAAGTGAATTGACTGAGCGCAAAGCAAATCAATATGGTAACAGTCGCGGACTGTTTGACAGTTTTTAATAACATATTCGTAATCAGGACACTAAAATACATATATAAGCATAAAAATAACAACTTAATTCCACTTGGACCTACGGTAAACTTGTTCCAATGGTTCAATTGTGATAAAATGTGCTAATGAATCATCAATCAAAAAAATCAGTGTCAAGTAAACGAACAATTAGACGGCAAATACAAAGTCAATGTCCCTACTTTCTATAACCCCAAAATCGTAGTCATCGGAATCGACAATAATATAGTGCAAGAAAATTTGATTGAAACCATAAAGAAACAAAACAAATTAAGCGGAGAAATGAAAATTATCAAGTGTTATGCTAAATTTAATAGTAATTCTAAATACAATGCAATTTTGGAAACAGACAAAATCCTTTTTAAAGAAGTTTTGGAAGTAGACAAACCATGTTTGAATATCGGGTGGAACAAGTGCGCGGTCTACAATAAAATCAATGTTAAAAGATGCTTCAAATGTTGGGGATTTAACCATATGTCGGCTAACTGCACAAATAAAATATGTTGCCCTAAGTGTGGAGATGATCATAAATTGGAAAACTGTGTTAGTGAAGAAATGAAATGTAAGAACTGTATTTTAACCATTGAAAAGCTAAAAATGGACATCAATTACAAGCATGATGCAAGAGTGCAAATTGTCCTGTTTATACTCGGCGTCTATAAAGGGAACGTGAAAAAGTGTCTTTTTAGCAATCAAAATTCCTAAAATGTATCCATCTAAATATTCAAGGTATAAAAACTAACCTCAGTCAACTTTCTAATGTTTTAAGTCGTGAGTCATTCGATTTGGCAATTTTGACAGAAACTCATCTAAAATCGGAGGAGGATGTTTCAGACGGTGAAGTGAACCTTAAGTCATAAAATATAGTTAGATGTGAAACTACATCCTCCTCATACGGGCTTCATTGTACAACTTCCTTTTATGCATAGCCCATCGAAGTTAGGAGCTTCAAAGGAAACGGCGTTAAGAAGGTTTTACAGCATTGAACGAAAACTAAGCAAAGACGAGAATTTCAAACAACAATATACGCAGTTCATGCATGAGTACGAGCAACAAGGACATATGACACGTATCGACAACTTGAACTATCTCAAGCAGGAAGTAGTGCGTACTTCCTACCGCATCATAACATGATCAACCTAGCGAGCAGTACTACAAAAGTGAGGGTAGTGTTCGACGCCTCAGCAAAAACCAGCACAAACACATCATTAAACGACATAATATATCCTGGTCCAACCATACAAAATGATTTATTCAGTGTTCTCATCAAATTCCGGTTCCCGCAGTATGTTTTCATTGCCGATGTACAGGTCCTCATACACTCCAAGGACCGCCCAATTCAATCAATCGTCTCGTGGAAGCAGCCTGAGGAGCAGCTGCACATTTATCAGCTTAATACGGTGACGTATGGAGCCAACTCGCCACCATATTTGGCAGTCCGGTGTCTACAACAACTTGCTGAAGAGGGAGCAGAGCACTTTCCATTGGCCGTTAGAGTAGCGAACGAAGATTTTTACATAGACGACGTAATGACAGGATGTGATGATCTAGATGAGCTTATAAGAACTCAACAACAGCTTATAAACCTGGCTTTATCCGGAGGATTTAAATTACATAAATGGTGTTCTAATAACTACCAAATCTTGCGAGCAATTCCGTAGGAAGACATGTGGGTTAAATGTTGATATCAGTGAATATAAGAAAGGTGAATCAGAGACTTAGACATTGGGAATCAGCTGGTTACCAAACGCAGATTTGTTCATGCTAAAAACCTGTTGGGACGAATCTGAACGCATTACCGAACGAAAAATCTTATCCGATATCGCCCATTTGTTCGATCCATTGGGTTTCGTTAGCCCAGTCATTGTGCTGGCAAAAATCTTCATGCAAGGATTATGGGATCTTCAGTTAGACTGGGATGAAGCCATGCCACAGGAGATGCACTCAGTATGGACTCACTTCAAAGGTCAGCTACCGTTTTTGACAACGATAAAGATTCCTAGACAGGTGCGGTGGCCAGATTCACAATGTTTCGAGATTCACGGATTTAGTGACGTGTCTGAGAAGGCGTATGGAGCAGTGGTTTATGTACGTTCTGTATCATCAGCTGAAGAATACTCAACCCGATTGCTGTGTGCCAAATCGAAGGTAGCACCGCGAAAACAAACAACAGTACCCAGACTCGAGTTATGTGCAGCTAAGTTACTGTCCGTTTTATTAAAGCGCGTCCGATCACATGTTGGAAAGGCTCCAGACAAGATTTTCTATTGGGCGGATTCTCAAATTGTGCTGTCATGGACTCAAGCAACAACATCAACATTCAAAACATTTGTCGCCAACAGAGTGACAGTGATACAGAGTGAAACAAATATGGAGATTCATCAGAACCAAGACCTCAGCTGTCTGTCGTGGGGTACACACACTTTCGGGAACAATTCTTCATAACGATTTTCAAGTCGGTGTTTATTTTTCTAAAATGGCTTGTAATATCTGCGGAGATAAAATAGACCGAACGCAAGCTAAGGTCAAGTAAAATGCGCCAAATCTACGCCGGCCGAGATCAACACTGGAGGTGTCGAGAGAAAAGACAATCAACACTGGAGGTGCGCGAATTGTATTAGCAACGGTCGTAACTCACTATCAGGTGAAGCACCTACACTGCAACAACAACGTCTTTAAATTCTCAACTCGTCACTAGCACAAACTTCATCTCCTCTAAAACCAAGCATTACAATTGAAATGGTTTATGCCGAAATACTAGAACTTAAACAGATTCAAAGGCAACAAATAGATGAACTGCAAAGCAAGTACAACGAATCTCAACAAAAAATTCGTCTACTGGAGACGAAAGTCGATCACCTTGAACGACAAATAATAGCCAATTCAGTGGAGATTTTCAACGTTCCGGATTGTGGAAATGAGACTTCCTACATTGATTCGGCTCTGAAGATTTTTCGTGATGGGTTACTGGGATGTAAAAAGGGAGGACATCGACCTATGATGCACGAAGCAGATCGCTAAGCGGCAAACTAGTGCATCATACAGTAATCAACAACAGCAGCTTAAAACAAATATTCTTCACGTCTAATTTGTCTCTTGCCTGTGTAAAGAGAAAGTGATGCAAGCAAAAAGAGACAAAATAATACAGCTTACTACGTCACTACTACAACTGCACGCTAATGGTGAACCGGAGAGAATTGCTAAGAGAATTTTTCAAGCGTAGTGGCAACATGCCTTGCAGAAATTCTCAACTCTACAATCTACGTGTAAATAACATGCATCTTGCCATCGTTCCATTTGCCAACACAACTCACTTTTCAAACTTCTACATTACAGCCCCTAAAATGTTTAACAAGCTTCCATCTTTCATTCCAAGGACTGGTTATTTTCAATCGAATTCGAATACAATACAATAGAATCAATGTTGAGGTGTATGACTTGATCACCAGCACAAGCTAAGTCTGTTATTTTATTGTTTTGTCAGTTTTTTTATATTTCAAATTAATTTTTAATATTATCTTAGCCTTTTGAATTACTTTTTTGTTCTCTCTCCTAAATACTCTTTTGAAGATACTATGTACACAAATTAATTTTTGATTTTATTAACATTAGCATCGAATGTCACCCCACATCAGATGTTCATATTTTTATTTTTGTTTGAATTGAAATCTAGATTTCAGGTGTGATTCCACACTAACTCCCAGAGTTACGGAATTAACATTATTATTTGCTTCCGCTCTATTTTTTTTAATATAAAACAATTGTTAATTAGTTTTTAAATTTCTTGGAATTAAATAAAATAAATTGAATTGAAATTGAATTGAAAGATGAATCCGGCTGACCTCGTGTCACGAGGAATGCCAGCAACACAATTGGCTTCATCCAGTTTGTGGTTCCACGGGCCGGAGTTTTTGCAGAGACCCGAAGCAGAATGGCCAGTGGAGAAATTTAATGTGGTTAGAGAGCAATCGGAAGAGAAGGCGTCTCGAACAGGACTCCTGACGATAAGCCAAAGTAATCATTCGATGTACAACATAAATCATAAAAACTCATTCGATCATCTTAAACGGGTTATGGCATATCTGATCCGAATTTGCACAAAAAGGACCCCGGACATGTCAGGAGATCAAGGACAACTATCCACTCTCGAATTGCAAAGAGCACTACACAAAATCATAAAGATCATGCAAGAAGAACACTTCCAGAAAGAGCTTAAACAAATAAGGAGCAATGGAATAGTAGCAAAGCGGAGTTGTTTGGCATCATTGTCGCCAACAATTGATTCAACAGGACTCATACGTGTTGGTGGGAGACTTCAGGCATCCACGCTTACGAAGGACGAGAAGCACCCAATAGTCTTGCTGAATTCGCATCCATTTACAAAGCTTCGGATGACTCAAATTCATCTGCAGCAATTGCATGCCGGACCACAGCTTCTTTTGAGCATTACAAGGCAACGGTTTTGGCCGATCCGAGGCAAAGCCATTGCAAGTTCAATCGTCAACAATTGTGTGCAGTGTTTCCGCGTTAACCCACAAGGAGTAGGACAGCAGATGGGAAACCTCCCAGCAAACCGAATTCAACCAGCAAGAGCGTTTCTGAATGTCGGAATCGATTACTGCGGAACTATTGAAATGCATTTTAAATTACGAGGAAAGAGGCCTACCAAGGCATACTTAGCAATCCTTGTATGCTTATAAACAAAGGCCACACATAAGTCGAATAAGAAGTCGTATCTGACTTAACTACAGGAGCATTCTTGGCAGCACTAGACCGGTTCATCGCTAGAAGGGGAGTCCCAGCAGAAATTATTTCCGACAACGCAACAAACTTTGTCGGAGCGAACAGTGAAATTAGAAAGGTACAACGTACTTGTTCAAGCAAAGGCATTGAATATAAACATATTCCACCCAAGTCTCCGCATTTCGGTAGACTCTGGAAAGCAGCTGTGAAATCTGCAAAGTATCATTTAAAACGAACCCTGCAGGGTACCTCGTTAACGTTTGAAGAGTTGAAAACACTCACAGCTCGAATCGAGGGCGTGCTGAACTCCAGACCTTTAACCGTACTATCAAATGATCCAAGCGAGATGCAACCATTAACTCCAGGTCATTTTTTGATTAGAGAGCCACTAACAACTATTCACGATGGACAACAAGACGAGTCAAGGCTATCTGTCAATGATACACTCACTAAATCAGGGATTCTGGAAGCGTTGGTCCCGACAGTATTTACAGCAAATGCAAACTAGATACAAGCGCAAATTTCCTGAAAGAGAGTTAGAAATTGGGATGTTAGTGTTGCTAAAGGAGGACAGTTCGCCACCATGCAGCTGGCCAGTGGGCAGGATCATCAGAACCATTCGAGGACAAGACGGGTTGGTAAGAGTGGTGGACATCAAAATTGCGAATGGAGAATTTCGCTGAGCCATTCACAAGACTTGCCCATTGCCAGACGAAGTGAACAATTCTAATACAGCTACCAACCAACAAGAAGATTACAATGGAACTTTGCATTCGAATGAAATATTGGCTACAAAGGAGAATCAGCCCAAAGAACCATTAAGACGCTCGTCGCACTTAAAGGGGATCAGCATGACGACCGCATTGCTCAGTTTACTTTAGTCTCATCATGGAGCTCAGGAATAGCACAAGAGCCAACTACAGATAACCCTGTCAAAGTGTCACAATTCAACTCATCTCCAGCTGTTTATTTGGAAGACATTGGCTTAGCCAACAACATAGCCAGCTAGTGGAATATATACACATTTTACAACTTAACAAATTATTGGATCGAGCAAGAAGGCCTCACGACTTGCATACAGCAGCTGGGAGTACTCTGTCACTTGATGATAGAAAACCAACAATACGGTCAGACAGTTTGGATGCAGCTGACTCACAAACTTCGATAAGTAAAGGAAGTCAACCAGCTGCTCAGGGAAATACATCAAACGTGACAATGACGTTCACCTTTGGACATCGTTGGGTATGCAGCAAACAAGTTGTTTGCCATATTAGATCAAGAATATGCAGAAAAGATGAAGAAAACAATCGAGGCAGTTAATTCAAATGAGGTCCATTTGTTGGAGCTTATCAAAAATCAAACCTCCACTATCAAGTCCACGACCAACGTGTTTCAGAAGTCATCTCAAGTCATTGAAAACCAGTTCGAAAAGTTTAGCGCAAAATTCGATTCAATTGTGTCTGGCTTTAGAAACCTCACCGAAGATATCAAGGAAAGTAGGCTTAGCGCAGAATTTAATTCACTTGCGATTCTAACAACGCTGATGTTAATAAATTATCAGCAAACTCAGAACAACATTCTGGACGTATTATCTACATCTCAACATGGAAGAATTAATGAACAGCTAAATACGCCAGCGCTCTTGCAAATAAAAGGAAACATTCCTACTCATTTAGCACTCCCTCGTGGGAGCCTTAGAGGACCCATTAAAGGCACTTCAACTCCTAAGGGTAAACGGAAGAATAGCAGACAATCTTCTACTCTTCAATATCGAAGTACCAGTTGTAAAAAATTAATTGTTCCAGCTCTCAAAGGTGGTACCGGTGCCAAGCAAATATAATGATCAGTTCAAATACATCGAACCGTCAACACAATTTATAGCAGCTAGCCTACATCAGGACCATTTCTACGCTATGACTCAAGAAGACGTAAATCAATGTTTGAAATTGCAAGATCGCCACCTTGTGTTATAAGCGGTACAAGAAAGCCCACAGGACACTTTTAAAGAAAGGTGGAAACCATCCTATAGAATCTATTGAACTTGGCTAGTTCAACGTGAGGGAGGATGTTAAATAATCACGCACCACACGATGTAGTCTAGTAGCATATCGCAAAGTCAGCCCAAGGTGGCGATAAGCCCATCTCAATAGAAGCTAAACAGCGGAAGCAAATCTGCGAATTCATCGAAGCACAAATCTCCATCGAGATATTAAATAATCATGCATTACACGATGTAGTGCAGTAGCCTATCGCCAAGTCTGCCCAAAGTGGCAATAAGCCCATCTCAATAGAAGCTTAACAGCGGAAGCAATTCTGCGAATTCATCGATTTCCGTCCTGGCCGACAGCTTCGTCATACTCATCAGTAACTATGTATATCGAACTTCAAATTTCACAAGAAATCATGGCCGTCTCCAACTGGATTCCATTGATCAGCAATCAGCATACACACGATCAACGATGGACTTGTTGGATTGAACAGATTCACATCACACCCGGTAGGAAGAGAAGAACATTAGTGGTGGGTGCCATCGGCGGTATTTATCGGGCAAAATTATAATAATTGAATTCAGTCTTCGACCAGCGACAGATTCAAGTTGCAAGTTTGTAGAATCCAAAGTCAGAAGTGTCAACTAAATGGTTTATCTTTATTATTATTATATTTTCCCTTCATAAAATGTAAATCTTTTAATACAAAAGTTACTTTTGTCTAAATTCTACAATCTTATAACAAAAAGACATAGTCAAGCGGAAAGTCAAAGGAGGCTTTTCGCTGTACAAAACAGATGCATTTGGTTAAAGTCTTAGGCAGGTTCGCATTCGTTTTAATAGGAGATATACAATACACACGATTCGTTTCATTTAAATGAGTGGGAGCGCGACTTCAGCTCACTATACCTCTTTCACGCAAGCGAATGTGAGCTCGGGTGAAAATGTATTTAGAAATGTGTAAATAATGTGTGCGGATGTCTAGGATTTCTAATTCTAATCTAGGATGTCTAATTAATTCCGGATATCCAGATATCCGACACTTACCGAATCTCAACTGCCCCATAATTATTATAATAATTATTATTATCATAATTATTATGATATCCGGATATCCGAATAGCTCGGATAGCAGTTAAAGCACTGCTTTCTACCCCATTATACGACATTTTGAATCGTGGTAGACACCCCTACTTAGTGGCAACACAGTTTCATTGGATCTTTTTTACACACATTGAATTTAAATTTGAACTGCATAAAGAAATATGTATTTGGAATTAATTTATAAATTTCGTATACAAATTTTCAATTATTGTTTTTAATCATTTCTTTTCCTTTTTATAAAGTTGCCTTATACGATTAATTGTGGTAGAACACATATAGAATTTTGTAGTATAGAATGCGAAACCTAGAATACATGTATAATCTCAAGATTCTGATCATAGGTTCTGGATTTTGCTTTGGTTTTCTCCTTTTTAGTTATAGTTTAATTATTATTAGTTATCATCATTACCATTATTATTGTTATCACCAACATAGTCCATATAATTAATAGCGTATCGTTTCCCTTCCTATGAATACTTTTATTTTATTGACGAAGTTTAATTTCAAGTAAGGAAATTATTAGGGTGAGTTTGTCAACAAGATTAGATTAATTTCTTCAACTCAATAAAAACGATGATTATATCTGGCTGATGAAGAGAATAATAATTTTTTAATGGCTGAGTAGAGGCCAGTGGTGAGGTGAGGTGAGCTAACCGACATGGCCGTCCTTTGAGCGTAATGGGTTTTGCCTAATATGACATGACGAACAAATAACTAACAGTGATTGGAAGCTAGCATGTTAGGGGCTAGTTCTCACAGAGTTGGCCCGGAGAACAAGCATTCGGCACATTCTTAGATGTGAGGGGAGGCATGCCACTGCCATAACACCAGGTATAGCTCTGGTCTAGAGTGAACCTCTATCAGGATGAGCGATTTATGATGCGAGGAGCTAGGCGTGTAGCTTATGAAAGGTTTAGCTAGAGTAAGTATCAAGGTGGTTGAAGCAAACACCTATATTGATTTTTGCTAAGTTTTAAGTCTGGGGTTTAGTTTTGGATAAAGCTCCAAAGTGTTGTAGCTAAATTGCACAATTGCTTGAGTAAAACGGGTGAGGGGTAGGGTGAGGGACAAGTTACAAAAGGTTCTTAGCTGGAGAAACAACTGTTGGGATTTTGTTTGGAGTCTAGATTTTAGATTAGATGTTTATGATCATAGGAAAGGGCTAGGGTACGAAAGATGGGAACATGTAGACATAGGTAACTAGATTAAGTTTGTTCGTCCGCAGTCACGTAGCGTTTAGCTTTTTTTCTTCTATTAGGTTTAAAGGCAGGAAACAAACAGTTTTGAGCAGGTGGTGTTGAGATTGACTTAGGTGCAAAACCCACCCCGTCTGTAGAGCTAGGTCATGCAACCACAAGCGTGGCCTCAGCCCTCACAATCCTCACCAAAGTTGCCTTACTGTGTGGCCTTACCAAGCTCAAAACACACTCATAAAGTATGTACGTATGTATGTACAATCGTATATTTCTTTTCACCTATACCATGACCTTCTCACCATTTTCACCATGACCTACCTCACTTAAAACAAAGACTGACGACTCTGACTGACGATCTTTGAAAACGACACAGTGTAAGTGGTAACATAAAAACGACTGCAGCGCCCTTAAGCATTTGCGTCGGTTGCTTACAGTTTGTTTTTCGCAAAAACGATTTCACTATAGTAAATGTTTATATACAATGACACCACTTACAAAAGTTGGGGGGTACTACCATTGCTACCAATTTTCGCAGGTTTATCTGCCCTTGGTGCGCTGGCCGGAGGAGCTGCAGGTGTAGCTAAGGCCATAAATGATTCAAAGATTACTCAACGTCAGTTGGAGGAAAATAAGCGACACAACAGAGCTCTAGAAGCAATCAAAATCAAACAGGGTAAAAGCCTCTATTTACAACCACATAAAAATGGATTTAGTCTGGTTCTTAAACCGCAATAATCAGAAAACTAATAAAACAACTATACCCATTCGCGCTCTCACCAATATTGAGATTGAAAAAATTGGGAGAAAATACATCAATAATTTTCGAGGTGTTCATATGAGAGATACGTTACCATAAAAAAAAAACATTCAACAGTGAGAGTGGTGTAATTAATTCGGATATTTATAGTGGACCTGACACACATTGGGTAGCGCATTATAAAAATAGAGATAACATTAAGTATTTCGATAGTTTTGGTAATTTAAGACTACCTGTAGAAGTTATCGAGCATTTAGGGGAACATTTGCAATACAATTACAACATCTATCAAAACTATGGAACATTTGTATGTGTTCATTTAAAATTTTTAATGGAAGAATGTAACAAATAAGTTTAAAAGCACAGCTATATTTTGTTTCATTTCACTTCAACTTTTTGCCCCTGCAAGGTCGGGGTTAGAATAGCCTTAAGGTAAGGTATGCCTTTTATTGCTTATAAATCCATTTGAGAAAAGGACAAAACTTAATCGATCACCACCACCTAGATTGAACATATCCGGAAAAAGCAGTCCACCGGTAAACCAGGACTCTGTGAAAATTAAGAGCTTAGAAAAGGAGAATAATAAACTCCGAGCTAAGCTTACTGAAATGGAGCGACTCTGGCAAGATCTAAAAATGGAAGTTGACTCTCTGCGAAAAGAAAACGAGGATATTAAAAATACTCGTTTAACGAAAGACTGTGAGGTAACGAAAGTGTGTGTAACATAGAACCGACCAGCAGTCGAATACTTCACGGACGAGGACGAACTTGCACTTGAGAACGATTCAGTCTCAAGGAAAAGGTCTAACAAGAAGCGAAAGGCGAATTCCTCTCCCGAAGTAATACAAAAAGAAGATAAGCCCTCTGGCTCAAACAAGGCTAAACCAGAAGCGAAAATTCGTCCACCTTCCGCAATAAACATCGTCGGGATAGCAGACTTCGGGAGGTTGCGCAACCTTCTTGCAAACACGGTGAGAACAGAAAACTATAAGCTTACTTCGCACCGAAATTACGTGTTGAAAGTAAATGTTGATAACGCCGATTCCTATCGCGCGCTGTCTCTTAGACTGAACGCAGAAAGAATCGAGTGGTATACTTATCAAAATAAGTACGAAAAACCACTGCGAGTCATTGTAAGGGGGCTCCACCCATCATGCACAAAAGAAGACGTTGTAAAAGACGTAAAAAATAAAGGCCTTAAAATTATTGATGCCGTCAATATCATTAAAAAAGAAAGGCAACGCACGGAAGGAGAAAGAGACACTGTGATCAGACGCGGCCTTCCAATTTTTATGCTCTCCTTTGAAAGAACTGAGAGCATAAACGATATTTATAAAATAAAAATGATACTTAACATCAGGGTTAAATTCGAACCCATGCGAAAGGGCAATAGTCTGATACCACAGTGTAAGCGATGCCAAGAATTCAGGCACACAAGTGCCTACTGCCAAAAAGAACCACGTTGCGTGAAATGTGCCGTAAAACACCTCTCAACAGAGTGCAAAGTTGACATAAAGGCTCCAGCAGTTTGCGCCAATTGCAACGGAAACCACCCCGCAAACTATCGAGGATGCGAAGTAGCCATAGAGCTGCAAAAGGGACGAGAACCTCTTAAGGAAAATACTAGAGGTCAGAATCAAAGCCTAGGACGTCCAAAAACTGCTGAAACTCCTAAGCCAAAGACTCCAGCCAAAGCCGATCAAAAGTGCGAGATTGGCAAAGGAGGCGTCGACAAAAGGCGTAAAAGTTCCACAAAAGAGCGGCGCCAGTTCAAGTGTAGCGGAGAAACCACCACTGGTCGGACCGAAATCATACGCACAGGTTGCGGCAAACGAAAACAAGGCAAGATCGCCCACAACAGATGCAGTGTCTCAGATCCTCGCTGTAATCTTGAAAAAAGCTTGAGGATCAGACTAAAATCAACAAAGTTATATTTGACAAACTGAGCAAGCTCGAGTTTAAGCCTCGAAAAAATTACAAGAATAACATTGAAACAGTTATTTAAAATACTAACATGGAATGCAAACGGCCTTCTGAATAAAATAGACGAACTAGAAGTATTTCTACGGAAAAACAATATTGATATTTGCATGATTACGGAAACTCACCTTAAAAACGGGTATACACCCAAACTTAAAGGTTACAATGACTATCACGCACATCCCCCTTCGCGAAATTCGAGAGGAGGATCCTCCCTCTACATTAAGAACTGCATAAAGCACTTCATGAACACAGAAGTTGAGCTAGACTCTATGCAGATCAGTTCAGTTCCTGTTAAAATTAACTGCTTAGATTATAACATTGCATCTTGTTATTTCCCGCCAGGATATAGACTGGTGGAAGACGATCTTGATCGTATGTATGACTTCATTGGGTTCAATTTTATCATTGGGGGTGACTTTAACGAGATGCACACTTTTTGGGGCTCACGATGCAATTCAACAAGAGGCAGATTACTGTACAAAAATAGTATGAAGCGTGGGGTGGACTTTTTCTCCACGGGTAAGCCAACATATTGGCCAACCGATAGGAATAAAAAGCCTGACCTTGTCGATTTTTTTATCGCTAAAGCGTACCCCAAATACCTTACGCGAATTGAAGAGTGTTATGATCTTTGCTCAGGCCACTCAGGAGTAATCTTGAAGATGGGTGGAAGACTGGCGAAAATAGAAAGAGCTCCTAGATTAGCTAGCAAAAACATGAACTGGGACGCCTTCAGAAAGGACTGTAAGGAGGGTGTTGGCTTGAATGAAGCAATTCAGAGCGCTGCTTGGAACAACAATTCGTCCCAAAAGAACGCAGTTAGCACCGACGGGCATGTACGTAAAACGTATCCGCTCGAAATCGAAGAATTGATTCGTGAAAAGAGAAGAGCGCGTAGGAGATGGCAAGGCACGGGGGCTCCCCCAGACAAAACCCTCTTGAACCACCTCTCCAACAAACTGAAAGGAATGCTGCAAGATTTTAAAAATCGTCAGACCACTGAATACCTTTAAGGCTTGTCGGCGAATAGGAGCTCAAACTACTCGCTGTGGAAAGCAGTTAAGACTATCAAGCTAACGGTGAATGGACAAGAGAAGACAAAGAGAAAGCGAATTTGTTTGCTGAAAATTTAGAAGAAACATTCAAGCCTTTCGACGGTCCGCCGTTGGCTGACGTTCTAAACAACAACGCGGAACCTGATAGCTTTAGAATGAAAAAAGTTTCTTTAGTTGAACTCCGATAGACAATTAGCAAACTTCAAAATAATAAGGCCCCGGGTTACGACCTGATCACTTGCGAAATATTGAAAGAGCTACCAAAAAAGGCATTAGTCAAGCTACTTTATATGATAAACGCTTCTCTTAGACTTCTATACGTTCGAAGACAATGGAAAGTTGCTGAAGTCATTATGGTTCCAAAACCGGGGAAATGCGCAATGATAAAAATCTTATAGGCCCATATCGCTTCTGCCAATAATATCGAAAGTATTCGAGAAACTTCTGCTGAAGCGATTACAATCAATAATTGCAGAAAGACGCTTGATCCCGGATCATCAATTCGGTTTCAGACCTAACCATTCCCCAATAGATCAAGTCTACAGGGAAAAAAATATGTTCAAGTGCTTTCCTCGACGTATCGCAATCCTTCGACAAGGTATGGCACGAAGGCTTGAAATATAAGCTACGGCAAAAGTTGCCGGAAGACATGTTTAGAATATTGAAAAACTATCTTGAAAGCAGACTTTTTCGTGTTAGGTGTAGTACTGAATACTCGAGTTTCAAGCAAATTCGGGGTGGTGTACCCCAGGGAAGCGTCCTCGGTCCGACCCTGTTCCTGCTCTACACAAGAGACATACCTCTAGATGATGAGACTGTCGTGGCCACGTTTGCGGATGCTATGGCCATCCTGGCAATATTTGAATCAGTCGAGTCATCAACGAAAGACCTCCAACGAGCATTGGGCAGAATTTGTGTCTGGACGAAGATGACACTGGACACTTAACTAAGGTGGAAACCACACGTAAAAAAGAAGCGTGACGAGCTCAAGATTAGGCTCAGGGAAATGTATTGGCTCATCGGAAGATTTTCGAAATTAAGCATATATAACAAACTGCTCTTGTACAAGCAGGTGTTAAAGCCGTCCTGGACATACGGTTTACAACTTTGGGGTTGTACCAAGCCGAGCAACATGTCCATGTTGCAGACTTTCCAAAACAAGACACTAAGAGCAATTGTGAATGCTCCATGGTATATTAGGAATGATCTGTGATATTCACAGAGATTTAGGAATAGCTACCGTGAGCGATTAGGTAACAAACTTTGCTCGAAAGCTAAATGCTCGCCTTCATGTTCATTGCAACAATGAAATGATCCGTACTCTAAACGAGACTCTTAACGATGTAAACAACGAGCGACGATTACAAAGAATAAGACCCTTCGATCTAGCGACGAAGGGTGATGCCGCACGAATGAACGGCTTTATTAGGTGCATTCACTGGATAGCAACCTACCCAATGCGATAAACACTACGGAAGCGTAAACTACTTGTGAAGTTAACTTGGTTGTAGTCAAGAAGTATCATGAGAGAGCGAAAATTTTCTAATATGAAGTGCGTTCTGGCAGTTTCATAGTGTCTCTCATAAATGGGTGGTTTTTTAGCACGTGGAAATCGGGCATGACCAATATCGGCTACTTCGGTATTATATACCTGCTACAGTGGGCGTATTTTTTATTTTTGAAAGATTTTGGAGTTTTAGCCTCCCTCAACCCTAGAATTAAAAAAAAAAATTCTTCATTGTTGATGTGCAAGGTCTTTAAGGACCCAATAATACATTTGCTGCAAAAGAGATAGCTGAATTCAACCATGGACATCATCATAATTTTATCCTTACACCCCCATTCGACTCATCACATACACATTTTACTAATGCGTTAAAAAGTCAAGCCCAATGGTTGTATCAAAACCATCATGCATTGGAGTGGGATGGAGGTGTCACAGATTTCACCAAATATAAGCAATACCTTAAAACAGAATCCAGAATAAAGCCGTTTTTGTGAAAGGTTTTTTTTTTCCGTGGGTAGGAAAAAACCTTCATAGGCACTACGAGGACCGGCCGCGCGTGCTCATAGTAGTGTGAGATTCTTACTCACTAAAAAACCTCCCATTTTCCGTCAGACCACGACTAAGTTTCCTTAACAAGTAGTTCAAGCTTCTGTAGTAATCGCGTGTGGCAGGCTGCCTTCCAACGAAGGCACCTACAATACCGTCAATTTATGCGGTATCATCTTATGCTGCTAGATCTAACGGTCTCATTCGTTGTAGTCGGCGCGTAAGATTTGTCTGATCCAAAGTTCGGATAATTTCATTGTTGCAGTGTCCGCGAAGACGAATACTAAGTTTGCGAGCAAAGTTTGTTACCTCGTCAGACACGGTTGCGATTCCTAGATCTCGGTGTAGATCGCTATTTCTTATGTACCATGGAGCATTTACGATTGCTCTGAGTGTCTTATTTTGAAAAGTTTCTAAAATAGATATATTGCTTGGTTTAGTACATCCCCAGAGTTGTATACCGTACGTCCAAGATGGTTTCAGCACTTGCTTATACAAAAGCAGTTTGTTATATATGCTTAGTTTCGATAATCTTCCGATAAGCCAATTCATTTCTCTTAACTTGATTTCGAGCTCGTCGCGTTTCTTTTTAACGGCGGCTTTAAGTTTTGCGTCTAGAGTCATTCCTAGATATTTCGCTTCATTTGAGTACGGGATTTGTACCGAGTTAATGAATAAAGGTTTGTTGTTAATCTTTTTATAAGTAAAGTTAACATGCGTTGACTTAGTCTCGTTAAGGACGACTCGCCAGCTCTTCGTCCAGTCGCATATTTTGTCTAAAGCGCGCTGGAGTTTCCCTGTTGATAATTCAACTGTCGTATCAATAGCGAGAAAAGCAGTGTCATCTGCGAACGTAGCTAAAATTGTTCCCTCATCTCTTGTATAGAGCAAAAATAATATTGGGCCGAGAACGCTTCCTTGCGGGACACCGGCATTTATCTCTTTGAACTCCGAGTACTCATTTTCGTACCTTACGCGAAAGATTCTGTCTTTAAGGTAAGACTCTAGGATTCTATAGAGTTTTTCTGGTAAGCTAAGCCTTAACTTGTACTTCAGGCCTTCGTGCCACACCTTGTCGAAGGCTTGCGATACGTCGAGAAAAGCGCTAGTACATATCTTTTTCGCTTCCAGAGCTTTTTCGATTTCGTTTGTTATTCGATAGACCTGGTCGATTGTTGAATGCTTTTTCCTAAATCCGAATTGGTGATCCGGAATCAATCGTCTTTCTTCAATGATTGGTTGCAACCTTTTAAGCAACAGTTTCTCGAATACCTTAGATATTATCGGTAGAAGCGAAATAGGTCTGTATGACTTTTTGTCGTTTGGACATTTTCCTGGTTTCGGAACCATTATGACCTCGGCCACTTTCCAATGCCTTGGAACGTATGAAATTCTCATGGAAGCGTTAATGATATAGAGTAGCTTGACCAAAGCTTTTTTCGGTAGCTCCTTTAGAATTCCGCTAGTAATTAAGTCGTAGCCAGGGGCTTTGTTGTTTTTCAGATTATTTATCGTTTGACGAAGTTCAGCCAATGAAACGGTTTTTATTCTATAATTATCTTGTACCGCATAAGGATTGAGTTCCTCGACCAACGGTTCCCCGTCAAACTGTTTGAATGTTTCTTCTAGGTAATCTGCAAATAAATCCGCTTTTTCTTTGTCTTCTCTTGCCCATTCGCCGTTGGCTTTTCTTAATGGCGCAGAGTGTGCTATAGGCTTCTGAACGGACTTGACTGCTTTCCAAAGAGAGTAGTTCGAACCTTTATCGGCAGTCAAACTTTCGAGGTAAGCAGTAGTCTCGCGACTTTTAAAATCTTGAAGTTCGTGCTTCATTTTGTTAGAAAGGTGGTTCAAGATGGTCTTATCCGGGGGTGCTCGCGAACGTTGCCATCTCTTGCGCGCTCTCCTCTTTTCGCATATTAGCTCTTTGATTTCTCGCGGATATATTGTTCCGCTGTTCGATAATTCGGACCTCCGAAAAGAAGTGTTATTCCACGCAGCGCTCTGAATAACTCTCACGAGTTTATCTATTTCGTCTTCTATTTCAAGTGGCGTTTTGAGCGGTACATTTAAAGCTATGTTTTCTTTGCAGTATTTTCTAAAGCCGTCCCAGTCGGTGTTGTTCTTAGTTAATCTAGGCGGTCTATTCTTTTTCGCTAGGCTTCCGCCGATTTTCAAAAGAACTGCCGAGTGATCTGAACAGAGATCAAAGCGTTCTTCTACTTTCGTAAGGTAACGAGGTACCCCCTTGGCGATAAAGAAGTCGACGAGATCAGGTATTTTATTTCTGTCGGTTGGCCAATATGTTGGCTTTCCCGTCGATAAGAAGATCACGCCGCGTTTTGTACTTGCCTTAAAGAGGGCTCTGCCTCTTGTTGAATTGCACCGTGAGCCCCAGAAAGTATTTTGCGCGTTAAAGTCCCCGCCGATGATAAAGTTTGACCCAAGTGAATCAAAGAGCAGAGCAAGATCTTCATCTGCCAGCCGATACTGCGGAGGAAAATAGCTCGTCGCAATGTTGTAATTTAAGCGACTTAATTTTACTGAGACTGAGGTTATTTGCATAGAGTCAAGTTCTATTTCTTCGTTTTTGGAGTGCTTAATGCAGTCTTTAACGTAGAGAGAGGATCCACCTCTCGAATTTTCTGAAGGATTATGCGCGTGATAGTCAATGTAACCTTTTATTTTGCGTGCTGAACCCTTTTTAAAGTGGGTTTCCGAAATCAGGCATATGTCTACATTATTCTTCCGTAGGAATACTTTTAGTTCGTCAATTTTTTGCAAAAGGCCGTTCGCATTCCGATGTTATTATTTTGATTGACTTTTCTATATTCATGATTTTTTATTAAATGCTTTTCGAGGTTTAAACTCGAACTCGCTCAATTTGTTGAATATTACTTGATTAAGTTTCGACTGTTGCTCAAACTTTTCTAAAATCATGCCTAGAATTTGAGAGGCATTATGGCTTATTTTCGAGCCACATAAAGGCGATTGTGGCTTACTTTCACGTGACGCGACTTGAGCGTACGATCTTGGACCAACAAGTGTGGATTCTCCCTTTTGACTCCGGTGGGAACTAGTACCAGCGAAGTTTTCTTGCGCATTTTGAATTTTGCCTTTAATCAAACCCTTATCCCTTGTCGACTTAGGGGTTTTTGGCTTATCTACTTTCGGAGGTTTTAGGCTTGGGCCCTTATTTACACTATTTTTCTTGGGAGCTTCATGTCGTTTTTGCAACTCAATGGCGATTTCGCAACCTCGGTAGCTCGCTGGGTGACTTCCCCTGCAATTGGCGCAAACCGCGGGGCTTTTCGCGGCTTTTTCTGGCAGTACGCTTGCGTGTGTCGGAAACCTTGGCATCGCTTGCATTGGGGAACTAGCCTGTTGCCCTTCCGCTTGGGCTCGATTTTTACCCTGATGTTAAGGATTGATTTAATTTTGTAGATTTCGTTAATATTTTCAGTTCTATCAAAAGAAAGCATAAAAATTTGCAGGCCGCGTCGGACAACAGCGGAATCTTCGCCTTCGTCCGTACGTTGCTTCTCTTTCTTTATTATGTTCACGGAGTCAAGAATTTTAAAGCCTTGGGCTTGAACGTCTTGTATTATTTCGTCCTTGGTACAAGATGGGTGTAGTCCCCCCGCAATAACTCGCAGCGGCTTTTCGAGGTGATTTTCATAAGTAAACCATTGGATTTTCTCTAAATTTAACTTTTGTGACAGTGACCGGTAGGCATCAGAGTCGACGTTAACTTTCCGACGTTAACTTTCCATACGTTGTTTCGAAGTGATGTTAAGTTATATTTCGTCCCAAGAGTATTTTTAAGGATGTTTCGCAACTTTCCGTAGTCCGCGATCCCAACGACATTTATTGCAGGTGGTCGGCGGTTTTTTTCTTGGGGTATTCCTGTCGCTTTGTTTGATACGACTGGTGTTTCTTCTTTTTGCTGCACGGTTTCTTCTTCGGGTGAAGAACCGGCCTTTCGTTTCTTGGTAAGCCTTTTCCTAAAGGCCGGATTCGTTTCGCGTGCAAGTTCTTTCTCGTCGGTCTGGTATTCACATTGACGTTTCGGCGTTTCCTCGCATACTATAGTACCACGGGGGTTCTTTAAAGCTTCATTTTCTTTACGTAACAAATCTACTTCGCTTGTAAGCTCATGGTAGAGACGCTCCATTTCATTAAGCTTAGCACGGAGTTCGTTGTTTTCCGCTTCAAAGCATTTAATTTTCGCTGAGTCCTGATTAACCGGCGGACTTCCTTTCCCGGAGACCTTCGATCCAGCTGGTGGAGATCGAGGCACACTTGATTTTTTCAAAAAGGGATTTATAAGCAATAAATGGCTCTCCCCAGAATCCGTAGAGCCTACCTCCGAAGAGGGTGGATTTGCCAGTGAAACTGGATTGCCACCTGGGATAATAAAATCTTTTGTTTTGTCCATTGCATAGTTTGTATGCGCTACGCGCTCGGCATACAGAGGGTGGATTTTAGTCGCCTCTTACGACAGGCATGCCTTACCTCGGGTATATTCTAACCCCTACCCGAAGGGGTTTGTGAAAGGTCTCCAAAAAGTCCAATGGGTGAAACAATTGCTGGGTGAAAATTTCAACGTTACAAATTTTAGAAGAATTGTCCGAATTAAAAGGAATTAAAAATTTTATATCCTAATGATATAAGATGTTTATCACATAGCAAGTGCTGCGCCCTGCAAAATATTTACCTTATAAATAGATTTATATGTGAAGCAAAAATAAAAAATAAATTAAAATTCATAAAAAACTCAAGTGCTTGAATTCTTTTCATTTATATGCAATAAAATGCATTATTTATTTTTATTCTTAAGTTATACAATTTAGAATTATGATTTGCCTTGCACTGATTAAGCCTTGCACTGATCTGCCCCACGGCTTAATACATGTAAGGGTGAACCCACCCTCATTTATTGCGATTAAGGTTACCTCATCCATTTTTGTGTACCTCTCTGGCAGGAAGCACTATCGATGAAAAAAAAAAATTATTAATTAAAAAATAAAAAAGGTAAGCGTTTTGTGAACTTACCTCAAATTCTTACTTGAATTTTTTTCAGCCCTAGTATATTGTAGGGCTGACCAGCTACCAGCTCACGAACGGGGCGAGTTTCCTTGAAATCAACCTAAAAAACTTCTAGGTTTTGTTACATACCCACCGGGTACATGCATACTCCCAAAGTACTGGAGGCAACGCAATCTGAGCTGGAAGATTCACACCTTTGCCGTTAGAATGATTTCAAAGCCATCATACTAGCCAATGATAAACGGTACGCATCTTTTTCAAACATAGAGCTGCGCACTGCACATGTGTAAATTTGCTTTTAAGACTAGTTTTTGCTTCCGTACAAGTTAGAAAACTATACTTTCTCCATTTAAAATGTGTAGTACAGGGAAGATAGGCTGTATCCTTGTATATAGAAACCTATAGTACTATCACTTAAACAAAAAGATCGAGGCGCCTCTGGTGGACTGGAGTGATACATACTCAGAGTGAGCAAATATCTGAACCGAATTGTGTCAGCAAATCGGGTACACATTTGAGTGTGCAGAGAGGTTCATCCTCTGCATGTGAAGTGTTCATTTCATTGTTTTGTGTTCTTAGTTTTCTCTTACTACTTGGAAGCTAAGGAATCGTATGAGAAAACACGCAATCGAAATAAATGAATACCATTGTTATGAATGGTCTTTAATGAAACAGAAGCAAATGCAAAACTTTGCTATCGCTTTGAGTGTGGTTTTTGCGAGTTGATGGCAATGGTACACTCCTGGATTCTTCATTCAAAGGTTTTTATTTTAAGTTTTGCTAGCGTGTGGGGCAATTGACGATTGAGATAAATGAATGACCTACCTATATTGAAACAAAACATAAGCGAAAAGAATAACTACGTAAACGTATGTATATCGTACAACAGGTATACAATTATACATCTTAGCTTGGGTGACGTGTTTTTCCAATTGACCGGGTAGGTAGGTACTTTTTGTACCCTTTGCATTATAGGTCAAGGTTTTAATTGAGTCACATATTAGCTTTAATGCATAGTTTTTAACACAGTGAAATAATCACCGTAGACCCAAAAGACCTTTTAGAGACATGATCGAGACCGACAGGTGAATCAATTAAGCTGTGTCCGTCTGTCAGTCTGTTCTTTTGTCCGTATGTGTGAAGTTTTTAAAGTGCTTTAAAAATGAGCTTGGATGTTGAAACTTGGTGTAGGACCTTTTTTGGTTCTTAAACTTTACAGACTAAGTAGGTATGAAAATTTATACGATCTGCCCGCAGCCACGTCCACAATTAACATTAATTTAAAATTGCCTTTTTGTGAAGTTTGACAAGGCGTAGGACTTAAAACTAAGGTGAAAAGCAATAGTGGCCCGAAGCCTTAAATTAGACAAAAACTGGACCGCGCACACCATCGACCATGCCCACTTTAAAAATGTTAAATATTTGAGACCTGATTTCTCGCACTGTTTTTTAAGCTGCTTTTAAGCAATAATGTTTGTTTTTAACGCATTCTGTCATAATTCTAGCACAATTAGAATGAATTGGCGTGACCAATACAAATAATTGACATCCAGTATATTTAACCAAGTAAAAAAATTTTAAATTTTGTGTTACAGGGTATAGAAAGCTCGGGTAATTAAAAGCTCGTTACAGACGAACTCTTGCACTTACTTAAGCCACGTTGTCACAAGCAACGTAAAACAGAAACAGAAACAGAATCTCGTACACAAGCAACTGAAACCTAATTTCGCTGAATGCTTTTTGCGTTGCTAATGTATGCAAATCTGTTTCTGTTCCTTGTGAAAACGCCGGTTTACTTGTTAATTTGTTTATTAAAATTATCTTTGCCGCTATATTGCACATTGGACATTGCAAAAAAAGATGCATGCTTTGCATTTTGGAATTGGTTTGTCAGAACTCTTATACTGAAAGGACTTTTGCGCGAAAAAGATAAACATCAAGAGAAATAAAGCAAATATAAAGGGGTTTGAATTAAGTTAAGGAAAGCAGAGCATCGAACGTTTTTGATAAGTTTGAAGTGCAGCGTCGCGATAACGGAACTGTCCTTTGATAAAGTTGACCGAGTATTAAACTTGCTACAAATTTTAAGAAACTGAAAATCATGCGGGGCTAGCCCTAACTTGCTTCTTGCTTAAAGCGTTAGCTATTTTGAATCTTGTGAAAAAGTTAAAACGCATTTCAAAAAAAAATCTAGTGATTTTTAGAGACCGCCAAGTGATTTTTTTTTGTTGCGTGTCATAAACATAAATTTTAGTTGTAAAATCGCAGTGAAAAAGAAACTTAATATACATAATTTATGCTCTGTCTCCACCAGCAATAGAAAGAGGAATAACAGGAGGCGATTTCAAATGAATCCCAAAGTGGCTCCACCCGCGCACTCTTTTTCTGTCATGTATTGGCTCTCAAAAGAGAGTGGCGATGTCATTTTCAAAAAGCGAAATAAAATTTTCATTGTAAGAACCCTTAGAGAAAACGGAGTTGTTACAGATTTGTCATACAGGGACAGTTTCGGTTCCCTTTTTAGATTCTTAAACTATTACAAAGGTGCATAAAATAGGTTTGTGAATAGGTCGAACGGGATTTATCAGAGGATTTATTTTTAAAACCTTGCAGAGACGATTAAAATTGTAGAGGACTAAGGAGATTTATGAGATAGGATTTGTGGGAGATTTAACGAAGATTTTTATTAATCGCAGATTAGTGCCCCATGGAGACATGGCATTTAAGTACTAGCTGGAGATTCATTTAGTCAAAAGCTGGTGGTGTCATTAAATGCGGACTGACTATTGTGGCAGTTGTCTGTGACTAAGGTTCGAACAATTTTTCTGCACATAAGAAAATGGGAGTAAGTGAAACATCGCCTTCGGCTACCCGCATACACACAAATTTTACATCGACAAAATTATTTTGTCGAGTTAAGTACCACCCTCGATTTCGGTACAACTAGACTCAAAAAAACGATTTTGTCGATGTGGGTGCTATGATAGTGGGTCAACTATAATAGTCAAAAGCAAACTGAAGCTAATGTGATAACCAGACGAAAAGTTCACTTCAGTTTCGTCAAACAGACAAGCAACCCGCCATTGCCTTTTGCAAAATTATAAATTTGTCAAGTCAATTTTACATTTGTTTCATGAATCGTGAAAATAGTTGTCGTTGGGAACAACCGTCAAAACTAAAATAACCCCAAAAGTGTTCTAAGTGTGTTTAGAAACAACAATGCGGTTTATTCCCGGTTCAAATTCAATAGAAAGAAATAGTACGTGCGAAATGTGCGGTCGGGGTCAAAACGTATGAAAGAAAATTTAAAGGAAACTTGACGAAACTGTCCCGCCCGATATTATGGGTGCGGGTGCGATATATGAATATATAGATATACGAATTGAATTTTTTTTTTAGTTTATTTTTTATTTTCATTTTTGAAAGCGTTACAAAATATATAATTTAAAATAGGATTAAAAATTGATCTTATATAACATATTCCAAAAAGAAAAAGAAATAGAAAGCCATTCTATAGTCTTATTAATGACTAGTGGCGAAAGGCCCTTCTACATAATTAACATAAAACCAGTGAGTAAGTGCAACAGTGCGTATGTAATAGCTTCGGTCCGTCTGTAACGGATCGCGGTATACCCTATTCTTATTCCTATTCTCCTTTCCATTCCTATTATCCCTTCCATTCCTATTCTCCTTTCCATTCCTATTTTCCTCTCCATTCCTATTCTCCTTCCATTCTTTTTCTCCTTTCCAATTCTTTTCTCCTTTCCATTCGTTTATTTTCTTCTTTTCCATCCCCGTCCCGTTACCAGTTGCATCATTTTAAATAGAAAAAAAATTATTCCTTATAAGTTTTTTTTTACTTGTTTTAAAAAAAGGGGCGTGGCATGTCCAACCCCTTTTGCGGCTAAAATGTACGCAAAACTGTAATTTTTTGGTTCAAATTCAATAGTTTTGAGAAATCGACCTCTAAGGATGGGCTATGAACGAAATCTGAAAGAGTATCAGGTGTACTTTATGCGCTAAATTTTATTTCTTATTCTATCCTTATTAAAGCTAAAAGCAGTCGATATCCATGTTTTTCTGAAAATTTATAGGTTTTTATGGAATTCTGCCTCTAAATGTGGGCGTGGCCGAAAACTTTGTACAAATAAAATAACATAACATCTACATAACATATTAAAAATTTTTTTTTTGATCTGGAACAGAAATATTAAATAAGTTGCATTTGAGCAATTACTCTTTAATTCGATGCCAAAATGCAATTTTTTGCTTAGAATTCAACAATTTCGTAATATCTACCTCCAAACATGGGCGTGGCCAAAAACTTTGTAGGAACGAAATCTACGGTAAAGCTAATGCGCTAAATTTTATTTCTTAGTCTTACTTAAGTTAGGCCAAAAAGTAGTCGAAATCCATGTTTTCTGGAAAATTAGAGGTTTTTCTTAAATTCTGCCTCTAAATGTGGGCGAAGCCCAAAACTTTGTATGAAAGAAATTTTAAAAAAAGTGCTTTCTACATTATATATTAAATGAAAATTTTTCGATTTGGAAAAAAAATACTGAACAAATTGCATTTGACAGATTACACTTTCAGTCGATGCCACGCCCACAAGGGGCAGTCTGTGGACTTTATTTTTATTTTTTATGACTTGTTATCATAAGAAGATGCTAAATAATATATTTCAGCTTTTCACGACATCTTAAAGTCTTGAACGCACATGGAGGTTGTTGCACATTTAGACCGATTGTGGGCGTGTCTGTAAACGGACTTAAAAAAATTTAACACTTGTATTTCTTCGGATGACAGAGAGCTTACGTACAAAATTTCAGCTTATTAGCTCAAAATTTAAGGCCTAAAAATTGGGGACATACGGACAGACAGACGGACGGACGGACGGACATGGCTCCTTCGACTCAGAAGTCGGTCTCGATCATATGCCCTTAAGGTCTTGGGGGTCTATCGTCATCATATTACATTTTCGCCTGTATCAAACTTAATATACTCCATTCCTGTGGAATAGGGTATAAAAAGAATGTGTGGGGTAAACGTACATACTTTGAAGGATGAAAAGAAAGAAAAACATAAGCAATGAGATCTAAGTTTATGGTATTATGAATAGTAATACAAACCAGTAAGTAAGTGCAAAAGTGCATATGTAATAGCTTCGATCCGTCTGTAACAGACCGCGGTATACCCTATTCCTATTCTCCTTTCTTAAAAATTTTAACACTTGTATTGTTTCGGATGACAGAGAGCTTACGTACAAAATTTCAGCTTCCTAGCTCAAAATTTAAGGCCTAAAAATTGGTGACATATGGACAGACAGACGGACGGACATGGCTCATTCGACTCAGAAGTCGAATGTTACATTTTCGCCTCTATCAAACTTAATATACTTATTTCCTGTGGAATAGGGCATAAAAAGATAGATTAATTAAAACAAAGCTATCCATTGAAAAAAGCCATTGCTTTACTTTATTGAGAAAGAAGTTACGCACTTTTAAAATTCTAATATTGGGTAATTGATTAAAAAGTTTTGGTGCTGACACACTGAAAAAATTTGTATAGTGAGTTTTATTTGAGGATGGAAAATCAACAAGATTTCTGGTATTTACTCTAAGACTATATGCAACTGAGCTTCTGATTTTATAACCGCTTCGCAAAAAGAATACTTTGAAAACTTTGAAAACATATAGATTTCTTAAAGGCAAAACACGAAGACAATGAAATAGTTGCCAGCTATTGGTTAGTCTATTCTTTTTACAAATAATCCTTATAATATGCTTTTGCGATATAACAAGAGGTTCAAGAGTACTGTAGTAGGTTCCGACCAAACTTGCTAAACCATATTGCAGCTTGGGATTTTCAAGACCATAATGAAACTGCAACAAAAGTTTATATACATATTTCGGGTGGCAGACATAATTTACCCTTTTAAATTAGCAACATTCCAAGATAGATTTATGTCTACTAAGACACCTAGATATTTATAACTTCCAACTGATTTTATCTTAAAGCAATTTTCAGTGCATCTGGATTTTTCCGTATAGCTTACTTTCCCACAAGTGTGAGAAGATAAAAATAGCTGTTTACATAATGTTGAGTGAAAATATACATTACAGTCCACTAGGTCTGAATCCTTTAAACTAAAAAACATAATCTAAAAAGCATAACACTTATTAAAAGCTGATGTTTTGCAAACCACTGCCTTTTTTTTAAATACACTCGCAAACAAGAGATTAGGCTGCGCTTTAAACTAAAAAACATAACAATTATTAAAAGCTGATGTTTTGCAAACCACTGCCTTATTTTTTTTTAAATACACTCGGAAAAAAGAGATTAGGCTGCGCTTTAAATGGTACACATCTCACGAGCAGAAAGGATTAGACAGAGAGGAAAAGGAGGAGAGGTACTGATGCACTCTTGTTTTGAATAGCTGCATGTTGTAATGGGTAGGAAAGACTGATTACGGTAGGACATTCCACATTCGTGTTGTACGGCTTATGAAAGAACCTCTGAACTTCACCGTACGTCCGGAATGCAATTGGCAATTTCACTGGAACACTGGTTATAGAAAAAGCGATAAAACAATGACAGGCATGGGACATTGCGTCGGTGTTCAAGTGAGTCAATTGACTTCGTAATATTGGTGTCACCAATTAGTTTTAACACCCGCTTTTGAATCCTATCCAGCAGGTACAGTGCCTTTTAATTTGTAAGTCTTTCTGAAGTTTTATTGCTGATTCCAACAACGAATCATTGGAATATGTGAAAGGCAAATCACCGGCACAGGCCGTGACGCTACTGCTAAAGTGCTGTTTAAATATGGAGTTCACATAAATTAAAAACAAAATGGGACCTAAGATGGAGCCCTGAGGAACGCCAATATTAGTTTCTAGGTTTTTACTAAAAACACCGTCAAGTTTTACTAGTTGATATCGCTTTTTTAGAAAAGTTGCAAACCAATCACACACAGAGTCCCTAAAACCAGCTTTATATAGTTTATCCAACAGAATGTTATGATTAACCATATCGAATACCTTGGTCATATCAATAAACAAACTTATGGTGTTCTTGTTGTTGTTGATGCCTTCGAATAACTCACCACATAACCTTAGTATAGCATCTTCAGTGGATCTTCCATCTCGGAAACCAAACTGTGAAGCATTAAAAAAATTGGTTCTGTTTAGAAAAGACTCTATTCGACTGTTCATTAACTTTTCGAACAACTTTGAAAACGTTGAAAGTAGAGATATAGGTCTATATTGAATATTTGTTTTTGATTGCCCTTTTTTAATAATGGAATAACATCAGCTATTTACAGTGAGTTTGGAAATGTACCACAGATGACACTTTTATTAAATATATGAACCAATACATCGACAAAATAAAAACCAACTCGCTTCAGAAGATAATTTGTGACAATATTGGAAGTACTGGAGTTTTCAGTTCAAGATGCGAAATGCTTTTATATATTTCGCGCGAGGTAATAGGCTTTAATACAAAATTATTGGATTGAAAATCATCTTCAATTACTTCCGAAAAGTCACATTCACAAACAGTTTGATGAGGGAGGCTAGGCTTAAGTTGTGCGGCAACGGAAGTGAAGTATTTGTTAAAGTTTTTTGCAATGTCTACCGGGTTCAAAACACTAACATTATCATTCTCTATTTCTAGGATCCTGTTTTGCGTTTATTGCGTATTAAGAATACAGTTTACAACTTTCCGCTCTTTTTTAATGTTGCGCCTACAGTTTTCTAGCTTATTGAAATAAAACCTATCTGGACTTGCCTCTACTTCTTTTTACACAACTTGGCACATTTTAGCATAGGATTTCCGAAGGTTTAAGTTATGAGGTTGTTACTTACATTTTTTTCCCAATTTATTTTTAGCGTTTATCAATTTAAGAAGACTAACTCCAATCCAAGGCCTTAATCTTTTTATACCCCATCCCATAAGATAGGAGGTATATTAAGTTTGATTCATAGTTTATAACATAGAGAAATAATCACCGTAGACTCCCAAGTAAGGGCATATGATCGAGACCGAATTGTTAGTCGAATGAGCCATGACCGTCGGTCCGTCCGTCCGTGTGTCGGTAGTTTTTAGGCCTTAAATTTTGAGCTAGGAACTTGAAATTTGATATCTGTTCTTTCTAGGTCCCGAAGCAGTACAAGTGTAAAAATTTTTGAAATACGCCCACTGACACGCCCACTCTACTTAATAGCAAAAAAATCAAGGTTGTCGCGGGAAGCTGAAATTTGGTATGAGATATCCTCGCTTAAGAGTTTTGTGATTGGCACTTAAAAAAAAAGCGAATACCGGCCCCTTAAACGGACGGACGGACATGGCTCATTCGACTAAGATCTCGGTCTCGATCATATGCCCTTAAGGTATTGCGGGTATACTGTGATTATTTCTCTATGTTACAAACTATGAATCAAACTTAATATACCTCCTATCCTATGGGATCATCCGCTCTGCATTTGAATACTCAAATGCAGAGCGGATGAATTTTCCCTTCTTAGTATATACAATGATTGAGAGAATGAATATTATCTTCTACAGCAACCCATCACTAGCGCCACACCGTGGGCTGGTGTGATGCTTACTGGATTCGCCCAAGTGACAGTACTATAGGTTTCCATATACAAGGGCTGTATCTACCTCTAACTGCAAAAGAAGCTTATCGTACACATTCAGCGACATCTATCAAAACTTACTGCATCAAATAAATCCAAACTACCCAATGCACAAACCTATGGTATAACTATAGCATACCATACACACAAAACTAAACAGAATCAAGATTCACACATTTACTGTTATAATGCAGCCGATGCACAAACTGATCCCAGTTTATATTAGCAGCTAATGAGAAATGCTATAATTACAACACAAAACTAAAGCGAAACAAAACCAAGATTCATACCATTGCTGTTATAATGCAGCCGATGCACAAACCGCTTCCTAAGTTTCACGACTTTGCGTGAATATGCACTCGATGCACAAACCGCTCTGCTATAAATTTATAGCACTCCAACTCCAACTGAAATAGAATCCCTTAAACCCACTACTGGTCCCTACCAAGTTGTAACGCGAATTAATGTTGTCATCTTCCGAATCCAACGAGGACCAAGAGCAAAGATGAAAGTTGTCCATGTTGATCGCCTGCATCGCTACCACGGAAGCAATGATGACGTATTTGATCGGGACGAGCAAAACTGAGAGGGGGACAATGTAACGTGGTGACCAGAAATAAACGACATGTAGGAATCGCTGAAGGCGCCCATCGATTGACTTCACAAACACACCCGCTCGATTCACTTAATGAACACACCCAACTGTCATTCCAGTCAGCTGACAGCAAAATGTTATTAGAAGTTCGATTTCCGATATCAAAAATTTCCTCTCCATGGAATTCAGCGGAAGAGTACCAAAAGAAAATTACAAAAGGGGAGTTATGGAACGGACTAGAATGTGCTTAAATTTGTATAAGTGACAGAGTGACAGGCTCGTATATATATATATATTTTAAATGTTGACTTGTGAAAGTCGGTAGTAAAATAAAAAGTGATCGGATTAAAGTGTATAATTATAAGTAGCAAAGCTGAATTAAGTGTCATTTGAATTTAAGGAAGTTTTGCTTGATTAATAAAGTGTAGATATTTTTGGTGAATGTAAATCAAAACTAACCAGTGAGTAAGTGCAACAGTGCTTATTTAATATTCCTATTAACCTTTCCATTCCTATTATCCTTTCCATTCCTATTATCCTTTCTATTCCTATTATCCTTTCCATTCCTATTCTCCTCTCCATTCCTAATCTCCTTTCCATTCCTATTCTTCTTTCCATTAGTTTATTTTCTTGTTTTCCATCCCCGTCCCATTACCATTTGCATCATTTTAAATAGAAAAAAAATTATTCCTTAGAAGTTTTTGTTTACGTTTTCTTTAAAAAGGGGCGTGGTATGTCCAACCCCTTTAACCGAAAATCAATATTAGCACAGAAATATCCAAATTTGCGGCTAAAATGTACGCAAAACTGTAATTTTTTGGTTCAAATTTAATAATTTTGTGAAATCGACCCCCAAGGATGTGCGTGGCCAAAAACTTTGTATGAACGAAATCTGAAAGGGTATCAGGTGTACTTTATGTGCTAAATTTTATTTCTTATTCTATCCTTAGTAAAGCTAAAAGCAGTCGAAATGTGGTAAATTTTATTTCTTATTCTATACTTAGTAAAGCTAAAAAGCATTCGAAATCCATGTTTTTCTAGATATTTATAGGTTTTTATGGAATTGATTTGATTGATTAGATTTTTATGGTGTGGCCTAAAACTTTGTGCGAACCAAATATAGAACTTAGTATTTTCTACATAACATATTAAGAAAAAAATTTTTCGATTTGAAACAAAAATATTGAATAAATTGCATTTAAACAATAACTCTTTAATTCGATGCCAAAAATGTAATTTTTTAGTAAAATTCAACCTCTAAACATGGGCGTGGCCAAAAACTTTGTAGGAACGAAATCTAGTACAGAATCCGGAAGCTAATGTGCTAAATTTTATTTTCTTTAATTTTCTAGGAATAATATTACCTATGGAGGTATTCAAAATAGAATAAAAATTATCCACACAGTAGTCTACATCAGAAGAGTTCGCAACGTTAGAAATACCTAACCTGGTTAACTCTTCTGAGATAGCGTGAAAGTTAGCCTTTTTGAAATCAAATATGTATGAACGATCATATGAATTATTATTCTCATGAATGAGACCGTTCAAGTCAAGAAATACATCCAGTGGTGGATGGTGAGTATCTATTTTAGTAATGTTGCATGTGAACTTACAGGCCACAGTACTAACAGCGTCTGATGAAAAGATTAAATCGAGAATTCGATTATTAATATTTTTGATACAGCGTATTTGCTGTAAGTCAGAGGAAAGAATATTGTCTAGTTTATTAAGTGCCGTTTGAGCAGAGGAAACACATGGAATAAAATACGTAAATTGATAAACGTAAAATACGTTTATCAATTTAAGAAGACTAACTCCAATCCAAGGCCTTAATCTTTTTATACCCCATCCCATAGGATAGGAGGTATATTAATTTTGATTCATAGTTTATAACATAGAGAAATAATCACCGTAGACCCCCAAGTAAGGGCATATGATCGAGACCGAATTGTTAGTCGAATGAGCCATGACCGTCGGTCCGTCCGTCCGTGTGTAGGTAGTTTTTTGGCCTTAAATTTTGAGCTAGGAACTTGAAACTTGATATCTGTTCTTTCTAGGTCCCGAAGCAGTACAAGTGTAAAAATTTTTGAAATACGCCCACTGACACGCCCACTTTACTTAAATAAATAAAATAAATAGAGTGGCGCAACAGCTCGAGGTGAACCAGGGCCAACTTCTCAACAATGTATGCTGGTGTCTTAATTTCTTTACATACAAGGGGACCTACAATTTTTTGCCGAATCCGAACGGCACTTTGAGAAGTTTTTCAAGACAATTAATACTCTCGGAGGGCTTGTCAAACCTTCGCGGAGGTGGGGACCGTGAAAAAGAACAAGTCTTTTTTTTTCAGGTGACGATGGCAGGATTCGAACCCAGACCTCCGGCGTAGTAAGCACACACACTAACCACTATGCCACGGCACCCCACGCCCACTTTACTTAATAGCAAAAAAAAACAAGGTTGTCGCAGGAAGCTGAAATTTGGTATGAGATATCCTCGCTTAAGAGTATTGTGATTGGCACTTAAAAAAAAGCGAATACCGGCCCCTTAAACGGACGGACGGACAAGGCTCATTCGACTAAGAACTCGGTCTCGATCATATGCCCTTAAGGTCTTGGGGGTATACTGTGATTATTTCTCTATGTTACAAACTATGAATCAAACTTAATATACCTCCTATTCTATGGGATCATCCGCTCTGCATTTGAATACTCAAATGCAGAGCGGATGAATTTTCCCTTAGTATATACAATGATTGAGAGAATGAATATTATCTTCTACAGCAACCCATCACTAGCGCCACACCGTGGGCTGGTGTGATGCTTACTGAATTCGCCCAAGTGACAGTACTATAGGTTTCCATATACAAGGGCTGTATCTACCTCTAACTGCAAAAGAAGCTTATCGTACACATTCAGCGACATCTATCAAAACTAACTGCATCAAATAAATCCAAACTACCCAATGCACAACCCTATGGTATAACTATAGCATACCATACACACAAAACTAAACAGAATCAAGATTCACACATTTACTATTATAATGCAGCCGATGCACAAACTGATCCCAGTTTATATTAGCAGCTTATGAGAAATGCTATAATTACAACACAAAACTAAAGCGAAACAAAACCAAGATTCACACCATTGCTGTTATAATGCAGCCGATGCACAAACCGCTTCCTAAGTTTCACGACTTTGCGTGAATATGCACTCGATGCACAAACCGCTCTGCTATAATTTTATAGCACTCCAACTCCAACTGAACTAGAATCCCTTAAACCCACTACTGGTCCCTACCAAGTTGTAACGCGAATTAATGTTGTCATCTTCCGAATCCAACGAGGACCAAGAGCAAAGATGAAAGTTGTCCATGTTGATCGCCTGCATCGCTACCACGGAAGCAATGATTACGTATTTGTTCGGGACGAGCAAAACTAAGAGGGGGACAATGTAATGTGGTGACCAGAAATAAACGACATGCAGGAATCGCTGAAGGCGCCCATCGATTGACTTCACCGCTCGATTCACTTAATGAACACACCCAACTGTCATTCCAGTCAGCTGACAGCAAAATGTTATTAGAAGTTCGATTTCCGATATCGAAAATTTCCTCTCCATGGAATTCAGCGGAAGAGTACCAAAAGAAAATTACAAAAGGGGAGTTATGGAACGGACTAGAATGTGCTTAAATTTGTATAAGTGACAGAGTGACAGGCTCGTATATATTTTAAATGTTGACTTGTGAAAGTCGGTAGTAAAATAAAAAGTGATCGGATTAAAGTGTATAATTATAAGTAGCAAAGCTGAATTAAGTGTCATTTGAATTTAAGGAAGTTTTGCTTGATTAATAAAGTGTAGATATTTTTGGTGAATGTAAATCAAAACTAACCAGTGAGTAAGTGCAACAGTGCTTATTTAATATTCCTATTAACCTTTCCATTCCTATTATCCTTTCCATTCCTATTATCCTTTCTATTCCTATTATCCTTTCCATTCCTATTCTCCTCTCCATTCCTAATCTCCTTTCCATTCCTATTCTTCTTTCCATTAGTTTATTTTCTTGTTTTCCATCCCCGTCCCATTACCATTTGCATCATTTTAAATAGAAAAAAAATTATTCCTTAGAAGTTTTTGTTTACGTTTTCTTTAAAAAGGGGCGTGGTATGTCCAACCCCTTTAACCGAAAATCAATATTAGCACAGAAATATCCAAATTTGCGGCTAAAATGTACGCAAAACTGTAATTTTTTAGTTCAAATTTAATAATTTTGTGAAATCGACCCCCAAGGATGTGCGTGGCCAAAAACTTTGTATAAACGAAATCTGAAAGGGTATCAGGTGTACTTTATGTGCTAAATTTTATTTCTTATTCTATCTTTAGTAAAGCTAAAAGCAGTCGAAATGTGGTAAATTTTATTTCTTATTCTATACTTAGTAAAGCTAAAAAGCATTCGAAATCCATGTTTTTCTGGATATTTATAGGTTTTTATGGAATTATGATTCCAGGCCATGACGCTACTTCTAAAGTGCTGTTTAAATATGGACCTCACATAAATTAAAAACAAAATGGGACCTAAGACGGAACGCCAATATTAATATCTAGGTTTTCACTAAAAACACCGTCAAGTTTTACTAGTTGATATCGCTTTTTTAAAACAGTTGCAAACCAATCATACACAGAGTCCCTAAAACCAGTTTTATACAGTTTATCCAACTGAATGTTATGATTAACCATATCACCACACAACTTTAGTATAGCATCTTCAGTGGATCTTCTCTCTCGGAAACCAAACTGTGAAGCATTAAAAAAATTTGTTTTGCTTAGAAAAGACACTATTCGACTGTTCATTAACTTTTCGAACAACTTTGAAAACGTTGAAAGTAAGGATCTAGGTCTATATTGAGTCATTTGTTTTTGATTGCCCTATTTAAATAATGGAATAACATCAACTATTTTCAGTGAGTTTGGGAAAGTACCACAGGTGACACTTATATTAAATATTTGAACCAATACATCGACAATATGTGGGGTGCCGTGGCGTAGTGGTTAGTGTGTGTGCTTACTACGCCGGAGGTCTGGGTTCGAATCCTGCCATCGTCACCTGAAAAAAAAAGACTTGTTCTTTTTCACGGTCCCCACCTCCGCGAGGGTCTGACAAGCCCTCCGAGAGTATCATTTGTCTTGAAAAACTTCTCAAAGTGCCGTTCGGATTCGGCAAAAAATTGTAGGTCCCCTTGTATGTAAAGATACTAACACACCAGCATACATTGTTGAGAAGTTGGCCCTGGTTCACCTCGAGCTGTTGCGCCACTCTATTTATTTTTATTTATTTACATCGACAATATAAAAACCAACGCGCTTCAGAAGATAATTTGTGACACTATCGAAGTACTGGAGTTTTTGTTGTCAAGATGTGCTTATCAAGATAGGATTTCCGGATGCTTAAGCTATGAGGTTGTTACTTACATTTTTTCCCAATTTATTTTTAGCGCTTATCAATTTAAGAAGACTAGCTCCAATCCAAGGCCTAGATCTTTTTAACCGTAGCATTTCTGACCGGCTAGTTGTGGCATTATCAATATGTTCCTTAAATGTTTGAAGGAAAATGTCATAAGCTGATGAACTATCAGATTCCACAAAAACTGAAGACCAAAACTCGAATTTGAGATCTTCTTTCAACTTGTACCGTAAAGAAAAAGGAATGTGACTTTTCCTTGTTTTCTTATCAACAAGGTGTTCAATATTTATGTTTATCATGCATTGATCTGTGATTTTAGATCAAGTACTTCACCAGTTGCCCTATGAAAATCTTTTTCCTGAAACCTAACGAAAATATGGTCAATGCATGTTTTAGATTCAGGGCGAGTGGGTGCAACAATTGATGTCAACCCATAAGAAGACATAAGAAGTAAATACCCTCAGATCAAGGCGGACCGAATGCGAGACGAAAAATTACTCATCTGCCCATACAACTCTTTGCTTACGTATCGCCTTGGCGAATTAGAATCTCAACGCTTTCCTTTCTTTCGCCATATGAAAATTAGAATCACCAGCGTAACACAAATGCGAGCCGCTTTCTCAACGCCAAAGCGAAATGAATTCTTAACGCTCAAGAGAAACGAATTCTAGCGCTAAAGAAGAGCGCTTTCTTAACGTGAAAGCGTAAAGAATGCGTAAAGTTTTAACGAAATGTTTTCGAAGTACAAAAGCGAAATATTTTCTTAACGCCAGTGCGGAATCTTCTCGCAACACCCATTCGTTTTTGTTATTCTCATATAATATGCTTTAACATATATTCAAAAAACAGAGGCAAATTGTTAACCCTTCTGTAAATTTCACTTACAGAAGGGTTAACAATTTGCCTCTGTTCATAAATTCTGCACAAATACCTTATGCAAATGAAGCGAAGTATCTAGGGATGACACTGGACGCTAAACTAAGGTGGAAACCACACGTAAAGAAGAAGCGTGACGAGCTCGAGATTAGGCTCAGGGAAATGTATTGGCTTATTGCAAGATTTTCGAAATTAAGCACATATAACAAACTGCTCTTGTACAGGCAGGTGTTAAAGCCGTCCTGGACATACGGTATACAACTTTGGGGTTGTACCAAGCCGAGCAACATGTCCATGTTGCAGACTTTTCAAAACAAGACACTAAGAGCAATTGTGAATGCTCCATGGTATATTAGGAATAGCGATATTCACAGAGATTTAGGAATAGCTACCGTGGGCGAAGAAGCAACAAACTTCGCTCGAAAGCTAAATGCTCGCGTTCATGTTCATTGCAACAATGAAATGATCCTTACTCTAAACGAGACTCTTAACGATGTTAACAACGAGCGACGACTACAAAGAACAAGACCCTTCTATCTAGAGACGTAGGGTGAAGCCGCATGAATGAACGCCTTTATTAGGTGCATTCACTGGATAGCAACCTATCCAATGCGATTAACACTATGGAAGCGTAAACTACTTGTTAAGTTAACTTAGTTGTAGTCAAGAAGTATTATGAGAGAGCGAAAATTTACTACCAGAACTGTGTCTCTCATAAATGGGTGGTTTTTTAGCACGTGGAAATCGGGCATAACCAATATCGGCTACTTCGGTATTATGTACCTGCTATAGAGGGCGTATTGGTATCTTTGAAAGATTTTGGAGTTTTAGCCTCCGTCCATCCTAGTATTCAAAAAAAAAAAAATATTCAAAAAACAGAAAATTTATGTTTTTGAGTCTTTTCACAATATCATAGAAAATATAGCAGTTGAAAAAAAAAAAACTTGGAACAAAATAAATAATTCTTTTTAAAAATATTATAAAATGTAGATTGTGAAAAGGAAGTAGGTACGCAATTAATGTTTTTTTTTGCACTTTCACAAATATGATTTATTTGTCTTCGAAAATTGTAATAATCTTTCTTGTCCATTCTTGCAACTTAAATTTCTTGTTCTTAAACTTACGTACATCAACTTAGAAGAAAACAAAAAAATACCTAACTTATCGAAGAACGCCTGTGCTTTAACCGAAAAAATAGCACGCACTATCAGACCAGCCAACAGCCTTATGCGTTTACACTTGAGATTGTATTTGTTTACTGAAACCACCCCATCGTCTTTGAGTTCTAATACGTTGTGCTAATATTTGAGCGCAACGAAAGCGTAAAGTTTGCGTAAAGAATAAAGCAAAAAAAAATTTTTTGTTTTTATGCCTTTAAGAATTTCATCCATATTTCTAAAAATATTTTTTTACCTAAGTTTTTTTCATGTAAGTGGTATACACATAGAATAACAAAGTTTTTGCCACCTAACGTACAATTGATTTGCGTTATGTCTGCACTACTCAAATTATAGTGCTTGACTTTATCACACTGATACGAATCTTTTACAAAAAGATACCACCTGCATAAGAGTTATTGCAATTGCCATACTCTCGTAGCTCGTAGTCGTACAGCCAAATTTCAGAGAGACTTATAATTTCAGGTTGAACATTTAAAGTAATTCTAGTAACATGGGCTAGAAAAGAATTAAAGTTTTTTCTCATGCTTCTAACATTTTGATGAACTAAAAGTGTGGACATGTTAATTTGTTTGTTTGAAGATATTTTTGCATAACAAGAGGTAATTAGAGTTCGAATTATTCATAATTTAAGTTTTAATAATAATCTACTCTAACAACTTGCTGAGATCAGCCAAACACCTTACTCCGACTGGGTCATCTCCCTCCGTCTTACGCAAAAATATCGTGCTATTTCTCATCCACATGAAGTTGTAATTCTTCTTCACTTTCGCCCGTTTTATACCCCATCCCATAAGATAGGAGGTATATTAAGTTTGATTCATAGTTTGTAGCATAGAGAAATCATCACCTTAAGGGCATATGATCGAGACCTAATTGTTAGTCGAATGAGCCATGTCCGTCCGTCCGTCCGTGTGTCGGTAGTTTTTAGGCCTTAAATTCTGAGCTACGAACTTGAAAATTAATATCTGTTCTTTCTAGGTCCCGAAGCAGTACAAGTGTAAAAATTTTCAAATTTTTTATTAGCATGAAAATTCAAAGTTGTCTTAGGAAGCTCAAATTTGGTGCGCGTTATTCTCGCTTAAGTATATTGTGACTGGTTTTTAAGAAGAAAAGAGAAAAACACCCCTTGTAGGCGTGGTCATATTTAATACGCATTCTAATAAACGGTGTTTATTTGATATATTTGCTTTAAATTCAAAAAACTTGGACCATAAAATCTTCAGATATGTACGTAAGCTATCAACTCAAATAAACAAATGTTTGCCACGCCCACTTTTGGGGGCGTTTTTAGGTTTAAACCAAATTTTAAATGTGAAAATGCAATCAACACGTGTATACCACTTCTGATAATATATATAAACAAAAAAACGATGTAATTGAAAAGGATTGGATGCCACGCCCCTTTTCAAAGAAGAAGATTCTTTAGATTCTTTAGAGACTTATAATTTCAGGTTGAACATTTAAAGTAATTCTAGTAACATGGGCTAGAAAATAATTAAAGTTTTTTCTCATGCTTCTAACATTTTGATGAACTAAAAGTGTGGACATGTTAATTTGTTTGTTTGAAGATATTTTTGCATAACAAGAGGTAATTAGAGTTCGAATTATTCATAATTTAAGTTTTAATAATAGTCTACTCTAACAACTTGCTGAGATCAGCCAAACACCTTACTCCGACTGGGTCATCTCCCTCCGTCTTACGCAAAAATATCGTGCTATTTCTCATCCACATGAAGTTGTAATTCTTCTTCACTTTCGCCCGTTTTATACCCCATCCCATAGGATAGGAGGTATATTAAGTTTGATTCATAGTCTGTAGCATAGAGAAATCATCGCCTTAAGGGCATATGATCGAGACCTAATTGTTAGTCGAATGAGCCATGTCCGTCCGTCCGTCCGTGTGTCGGTAGTTTTTAGGCCTTAAATTCTGAGCTACGAACTTGAAAATTAATATCTGTTCTTTCTAGGTCCCGAAGCAGTACAAGTGTAAAAATTTTCAAAATCCGCCCACTTACACGCCCACTTTACTTATTATGAAAATTCAAAGTTGTCTTAGGAAGCTCAAATTTGGTACGCGTTATTCTCGCTTAAGTATATTGTGACTGGCTTTTAAGAAAAAAAGAGAAAAACGCCCCCTTGTAGGCGTGGTCATATTTAATACGCATTCTAATAAACGGTGTTTATTTGATATATTTGCTTTAAATTCAAAAAACTTGGACCATAAGATCTTCAGATATGTACGTAAGCTATCAACTCAAATAAACAAATGTTTGCCACACCCACTTTTGGGGGCGTTTTTAGGTATAAACCAAATTTTAAATGTGAAAATGCAATCAACACTGTATACCACTTTTGATAATAAATATAAACAAAAAAACGATGTAATTGAAAAGGATTGGATGCCACGCCCCTTTTTAAGGAAGAAGATTCTTTCATCATCATCATCATTTTCGAATGCCGCTTATCCTTTAAAAGGATCGCGGAGCGAGGGTTGCTAAATGGTCCTTTCATCTTTCTCGATCCTCCGCCACCAACTCAAGAGACTCCGGCACAATCCCCAGACGGGACTCAGAGAGGTTCTTTACCTGATCCCACCACCTGTTTCTTGGCCTACCAGGGGGGCGACGCGCTCGCATCTCGGCTAGCATGACCTGTCTAGGAAGTCTATAAGGGGGCATGCGAACAACGTGTCCAAACCATCGAAGAATCGATCGCTCCACTCGGAGAAGTAGCTGCTCAACATTAAGATTCCTACGAATACTGACGTTTCTCACTCTGTCCCCGCGATCTTATTACCAAATTTCATGACCATAGATGAGGGTCGGAACGAACACTGAATTAAAAACTGAGATCTTTGCTTTCACTCCAAGCTCAGCTTTCCTGATGACCAGCCGCCGCAGTTCCTTTACTATTGCTCCAGCTTGGCCAATTCTACATGACAACTCAGTATCACTCCTCCCATCTTTCGTGAAAAAGACCCCGAGATACTTAAACTTCTCCACCTGTTTTAATAATTCTACATTCAAAAGGTCAGTTGAACAAATTCCAACTGCCCTTTTGAATGTAGAGGAGGAATGGCAGCTGTTTTTATCGGCAGTCATTGCCTCTGCAGGAAATGTTTGTGGAGTGAAGCGGCTTGGGGTAGAGGCTGGTGGTGAGAAAAGAACTGCTTGGTTTAAAACGCCTGGAGTTCAAGAAGCCATCAGAGAGAAGAAGAGAGCCTACATTGCGTGGATCCAATGTACAAACTTAACTTCTCGAACCCGGTACAATGAGGCGCGAAGGACTTTCAATCTGGCAGTCAGAACAGCCAAGGAACAGTCATGGAAAAGTTCGGCGAGAAGTTGGAGCACGATTACAGATCTGCAAACAAGAAGATTCTTTAACTGAGAAATTCTAAATACAGTTGAAGTTAATAGAAACTGAAATTTAACAGCCAGGATTTATGGCACAATTCGGAGCTTGAAACTGATCAATTGGGACGGGGTATCCAACGATTCGCATAAGCGGATTGTAACCCTCCCACTAGTTCTTGCATTAAAAAGCTCTCTCGTGAGTAGAGTCATGCTGCCATTGACGTAAATGGCTAAGCCTTCATGATGATCACCGAAGATGTTAGTGTTCAGTTTTGTTTTATTTTTGCTTTTGATTTTCATGACATTATCTTTTACTTGACGGCGAAAAAATTTAACTACCAAAATTTTGATGGCAGGATGCGATTTATTGTTTTTCATATTCTTATTTGCGGTGTTTTTTACTGACTTAACAAAGCAAGAGTCTATATCAGTTTCATTTATTTGCACATCCACACCATCACGCACAACCTGCAAAGCTGATTCCATTGCATTTGCATTGCTGATATTCGGCACATTAATAATCTTAATTGTTTTCGATAAATTATTTTGCTCTAGAAACTGAACTTTATCTTGCAGCGCACATAATTTTGCTTTTAATTCAGAATTCTCTGTTTGGAGCCCGGTAACTTGAGCAATATCCATCCCATGAGATAGGAGGTATATTAAGTTTGATTTAAAGTTTGTAACATAGAGAAATAATCACCGTAGACCCCCAAGACCTTAAAGGCATATGATCGAGACCGAATTGTAAGTTGAATGAGCCATGTCCGTCCGTCCGTCCGTCGGTTGTTTTTTGGCCTTAAATTTTGAGCTAGTAACTTGAAACTTGATATCTGTTCTTTCTAGATCCCGAAGCAGTACAAGTGTAAAATTTTTTGAAATCCGCCCACTGACGGAAATTTGGTCACAATACACTTAAGCGATATCCTCGCTTAAGTGTATTGTGATTATCATTTAAAAAAAAAAAAACAAATACCCTTGTAGGCGGGGTCATACTTAACATGCATTTTAATAAACGATTTTTATTTAATATATTTGCTTTAAATCCAAAAAACTTGCACCATAAAATGTTCAGATATGTGCGTAAGCTATCAACTCAAGTGCATTAATTTTCGCCACGCCCACTTTTGGGGGCGTTTTTAAGTATAAACCAAATTTTCAATATGAAAATGCAATCACCACGTGTATACCACTTCTGATAAAAAATATAAACAAAAATACGATGTTATTGATAAGGGGTGGATGTCACGCCCCTTTCTTAGGAAGAAGATTCTTAACTGAGAAATTTTTAATACAATTGAAGTTAAATGAAACCGAAATTTAACAACCAAGGCTTATAACACAATTCGGAGCTTGACAGTGGTCAATTGGGATGGGGTATCCAACGATTCGCCTTAGCGGATTGTAACCCTCCCACTAGTTATTTCTATTAGTTCATTTTATAAAGATTCCATTGTTATTATTCATGTTGAGTTTTGAATTTGTAGATTTAGGGGGAACAGAGATAGGTATACTGTCCGTGGACATGGAGCGTCTGCGAGTATTAGTACACTGTAAGCACCAACAAGATTTTTTTTTTTTTTCATAAATTCTATGTCTGCGGGCATAACATCCACACAATTTCCATGAAAGATAGTTTTGCAATCGCTACACTATTTTAGAGTCACTTCTTTCAACCTTTTTGTCACATGAACAATTCATTTTAGTTTATTTATTTATTTTAGTTGTTATCACTAAGGATTTCGAGTTTATGCTTCGAACTTTTGGTTGTCACTTAAACTTAAGAGAAGCTTTCTCGTTTCTCGATTCGTGTGTACCCCAAAACGCAGAAATCAACCTCTGAATGTATTCGCTTAGTTCCTTAAGGCTCCGTAAAGAACATTCCGTCTATTATAGTTGGCCCTTTAGTCGTTGTCGACTGTTTTATTTTCAATAGATAAATAAATTTTCTAAGTATCCATAGAAACAAGAGACTTGACATAGCTTGAACATAGCTAACATATTTTATTGAACGAAATTATACTGGAAATTCAAAAGTCGATGATCGATCTTAGTCGATAGTATGCGCACTTCAATATACGACAAGGCACATAGAGCTCTAGATCGATCTACAAATAATCCTTACAAGCACTTACAATATGCTTTTGCGATATAATAAGAGGTTCAAGAGTACTGTAGTAGGTTCCGGCCCAACTTGCTAAACCATATTGCAGCTTGGGATTTACAAGACCATAATAAAACTGCATACTTCGGGTGGCATACATCATTTACCCTTTTAAATTAGCAACATTCCAAGATAGATTTTTGTCTATTAAGACACCTAGAAATTTATAACTTCCAACTGATTTTATCCTAAAGCAGTTTTCAGTGCATCTGGATTTTTCCGTATAGCTTACTTTTCCACAAGTGTGAGAAGATAAAAATAGTTGTTAACATGATGTTGAGTGAAAATATACATTACAGTCCACTAGGTCTTAATCCTTTAAACAAAAAAACATAACCTTAGTTTTTTTTCACTTATTAAAAGCTGGTGTTTTGCAAACCAATGCCTTGTTTTTTTTTTTTTTTTTCTCAAATACACTCGCGAACAAGGTATAAGGCTACGCTTTAAATGGTACACATCTCACGAGCGGAAAGGATAAGACGGAGAGGAAAAGGAGGAGAGGTACAAGTACAAGAGTGCATCGACTCTTGTTTTGAAAAGCTGCATCTTGTAATGGGTAGGAAAGACTGATTGTGGTAGGACATTCCACATTTATGTTGTACGGCCTATGAAAGAACCTCTGAATTTCACCGTACGTCCGAAAGAGGGCTCGAGGGTGAACTCATGCGCATTCGATCTTTGACGAGTATAAAGGGGCGGAATGCAATTGGTTATTTCGCTGGAATACTGGTTATAGAAAAAGCGATAAAACAATCACAGGCATGAGACATTGCGTTCGGTGTTCAAGTGAGTCAATTGACTTCGCAATATTGGTGTCACCAATCAGTTTTAACGTCCGCTTTTGAATCCAATCCAGCAGGTACAGTGCCTTATAATTTGTAAGTCTTTCTGTAGTTTGATTGCTGATTCCAAAAACGATTCATTGGCATATGTGAAACACAAATCACCAGCACAGGCCATGACGCTACTTCTAAAGTGCTGTTTAAATATGGACCTCACATAAATTAAAAACAAAATGGGACCTACGACGGAACGCCAATATTAATATCTAGGTTTTCACTAAAACCACCGTCAAGTTTTACTAGTTGATATCGCTTTTTTAAAAAAGTTGCAAACCAATCATACACAGAGTCCTTAAAACCAGCTTTATACAGTTTATCCAACTGAATGTTATGATTAACCATATCACCACACAACTTTAGTATAGCATCTTCAGTGGATCTTCTCTCTCGGAAACCAAACTGTGAAGCATTAAAAAAATTTGTTTTGTTTTTTTGCAAGTTTTAAATACTTTTTAAAAATTTTTACATAGGATTTAGTATTGGCCTAGGTTGCCTCTAATCTCAACCCAACTTCGGCTTTGTGAAGAAGGTGGTCCACAAGCTATGACCTTAAATACCTTTTAAAAGAGGGCACATTTTCAAATGGGTAAACTTCTTGAACTATTCCTATTATTTTTTCCATATTCTCTTAACATGATCTTGAATTTTCAAGTAAGATTTACAGATACAAAATATTATTCAATGCGGGTATAATTTTACCGTCTTAATAATCCATCAAACTGACAACCGAATTTGAAAAGTTACCTATAACACTTTTAAGTGTAGGTCTGTGAGATTTTTTTAGGTAAGTCTTCTTTTAGCAAAATAAGAAGCGAAACCCTAGCCAGAAATTTACCAATTCCAAAAGAATTGGTAGTTTATTCGTGCGTTCACAAACAAAATATGGGGGATGAAGACACAAAAAGGAAAAACACAAAATCAAAAAAGGTTACATATGTAGATATGATCGCTACACTCATAAAAAATGTGATGAATTATGAACTATGATGATGAATTAAGAATTTCAACCTTCATTCCATCTCCTCCACATGGGCAAATCAATACACACACGCTTATCTTGTCGGCTAACTTTGACATGGCGTACAAAAAATGTACTCAAGTAACCCAAAAGCAAAACAAGTCGCAAAATCCACTCCAAGGTCCATGTTGATCGCCTACGGACTAGAATGTGCTTAAATTTGTATAAGTGAAAGTCGGTAGTAAAATAAAAAGTGATCGAATTGAAATAAAGTGTATAATTATAAGTAGCAAAGTTGAATTAAGTGTCATTTGAATTTAATTAAGTTTTGCTTGATAAATAAAATGTAGATGTTTTTGGTGAATGAAAATCAAAACTAACCAGGGAGTAAGTGCAACAGTGCGTATTTAATAGCTTCGGTCCGTCTGTAACGGACCACGGTATACCCTATTCCTATCCCTATTCTCATTTCCATTCCTATTGTCCTTTCCATTCCTATTATCCTTTCCATTCCTATTATCCTTTCCATTCCTATTAATCTTTCCATTCCTAATATTCTTTTCATTCCTATTATCCTTTCCATTCCTATTCTCCTCTCCGTTCCTGTTCTCCTTTCCATTCCTATTCTCCTCTCCATTCCTAATCTCCTTTCCATTTCTATTTTCCTTTCCATTCGTTTATTTTCTTGTTTTCCATCCCCGTCCATTACCATTTGCATCAATTAAAATAGAAAAAAAATAGAAAAAAGGGGCGTGGCATGTCCAACCCCTTTAACCGGAAATCAATATTAGCACATAAATATCTAAGTTTGCGGCTAAAATGTACGCAAAACTGTAGTTTTTTGGTTCAAATTCAATAATTTTGTGAAATCGACCTCTAAGGATGGGCGTGGCCAAAAACTTTGTATGAACGAAATCTGAAAGGGTATCAGGTGTACTTTATGTACTATCTTCTATCCTTAGTAAAGCTAAAAGCAATCGAAATCCATGTTTTTTCTGGAAATTTATAGGTTTTTGTGGAATTCTGTGGTGGTTTTTAAATGTGGGCGTGGTTCGAACCAGTGGTCCACTATCTGGTCGACAACGGTTTTCGACCGTTGTCGACCAGAAAGTGGACTGGTGCAGTTGTACTGGTGCATTTTACCTCTTGATTGGACTTTAGGTCCCTTACTGGCAGCCCAAGTAGTACACTTCCGACGCCAGCTCTCAACGTCGTTTCTTGCACTCAGCCAATAAAAGCGTTCCCGTACCTTTTCCAGTGTTTTGTTGATTCCCAAGTGCCCACCAGACACTCCATCGTGCATTTTCCGTAGAATCTCCTGGACTCTCGACCGTGGAACCACAAGCTGCATTTTGAAGGTTTTCCCGCCCGGCATTTCCCATTTTCTCCGCAGCACACCATCTTGTACATGGAGAGAGTCCCACTGCGCCCAGTATGCCTTCAATGTTGGACTTCTGTCAGAGATATCCCTTGCATTCGGCTTCTCCATAGATTCCTTCCATGCAAGGATTGGCTCGATGTCAAGATCCTCTTGCTGTGCATTACGAAATTCCTCAGTACTCCAGCCTATTTCAGGTTCAGCTCTTATTCTCTGGGCAGAAAAACATTCGTCCTTTTCTTCTTGTCGCACGCAATGCTTACAATTGGGCTCACATGGTCTCCGGGATAGTGCGTCCGCGCTGCGCAGTGCAGCTTTCCTTTGCGATGTTGTATATCGAAGTCATAAGCCTGCAATTGTTCGATCCATCTTGCGACATGCCCCTCAGGATTTTTGAAGTGAAGTAACCATTTGAAGCTATCAGATATCACATGCCCAAGATACTTTACTTCTGCTCTGAAGAGCGCACACCTCTTTGGATTGAGCTTCAATGTGGCGCTCGAAGTCGTGAGAAGAACTTCCTCAAGTTGTCGCGATGTTCAGCGAACGTCTTTCCCAAAACGATGACGTCATCCAAGTATACCAGGCAGGTTTTGCACGTCAGACTATGTAAGACACGTTCCATAAGACTCTCAAAGGTGGCCGGAGCATTACACAGACCAAATAGCATTAAAAATGCCATAAAATTGTAAAATGACATAGTCCATTGCCAGTTGTGAAAGCAGTCTTCTCTTTGTCTTCTGGGTCGATCTGTACCTGCCAGTAGCCACTTTTCAGGTCAAGGGTGGAAAACCATTTCGCTCCAGAGAGTGTGTCCAGTGTGTCATCGATTCAAGGGTAGCTGGTAGGGTAGCTGTCCTTCTTTGTGACATCGTAAGGCCTCCGGTAATCCACGCAGAATCGAGTGCTGCTATCCTTCTTTTTCACCAGTACAATAGGCGACGCCCACGGACTTTTCGAGCTTTCGATCAAACCTTCTTTTCCCATTGTCGATATCATATCGGCGACCTCGTCCTGTTTCGCCAACGGAAGTCGACTAGCAGGTAAGCGGATTGGTCTAGCATCTCCGGTATCTATGCGGGGTTGTACTAAGTGTGTTCGACCATAGTCTCCATCCGGTGACGCAAATATATTAGCAATCTCGCCTATGAGATTTTTCGCTTTGGTTTGCTGCTCCGGATTTAGTTCACAGTCTCCGAGTATAGTCTTACATACCTCGGTCACTTTTGATGGAGAGACAGGACTAGCAGGCTCACTCTCAGTCACTGTCGCAATGGCTGCAATGGGTACGCATCTTCCAATCACCTCTCCTTTTCTGAGCTCAAAGGCCTAACCATGATAGACTTTGTAGAGCTTAAGTCGGCTTTCCGAAATGTCCCACTACACGCGATTCATATGCCTCGACCATAATAGCCTTTTGCTCGATTTCGTACAGTTTTCGTTAACTTGTAATGGCTTAAAGTTTTGTTTTTGTTGTCATTAGTTAATTAATTGTCATATTAACGCCCATATTTATTTTTCAAAGTGCTTAAAAAAAATCCGTAAAAGAAAGGAATACACCAAGAATTGCACGCTAACTTCTAAAGTTTAAAGACATTTTAGAATTGACAACCAGTTTCGGAAATATAAACACCCTAAGATGAAAAAAGTGGCATGATTTTCAAATTTGATTTCAAATTTTCAAGGCAACGTGATACCCGAGACGTTCACAGTGAAATCTTCCTGACTTTCAAATCGTTTGCTTAAGTCTATTATGGGCCGCACAATCTTTTGGCAGAACTTGAGTGGGATTCTCGTTGTATTTCGACATTAGATTAGGGGCGCCTTTCCTTTACGATCACCACTAAATAATTTTTAGTTTTTTTCGGGACCACCAAAAACGGCTTTAGAACAGTGTTTTTTATGTTGTGTCCAAAAGAAATGATCGAAAACGCGCTAGAAATGGTTTAAAATTCGTTATTTTCGCACATATTTGAGGTTATTTTTGTCGTATTTTTGACGTTTGGAAAGTACGAAAATGGGTGCTGTGCTGTGCTTGTTTTACTGTGTAAACTTTTTGTTATTTCACGCGACTTCGTCGCTCCGCTAAGGGTAGGTGCCAATTTGTCTGGCCGGCGCTATTGGCCAAGTATGGGAATTTAAAAGTTACCGTCAAAAAATCGTTGATCTCAATCAAAAGTTGCGGTAAAAAAATCGGGAGATTATTAGGAAATTCAAGAATTGCGGGACTTTTCGAATTATTTGCAAAAAGTCTAAAGAAACGATTTTTTCTTAGAAAATAATACCAAAAATCGCGCGATTTTTGGTATTATTTTCAAAATGTTTAAAAAATTTCTTGGAAGTTTAAGAAAAATATTGCGTTCCTTTCAACTTTTCGAAAATAATACCAAAAATACCGCGATTTTCAAAAATTTTAAAAAATTCCTTGGAGTTTAAGAAAAACATTTTATTCCTTTCAACTTTTTGAAAATAATACGAAAAATCGCGCGATTTTAGGAAGTTTTTCGAACTTTTTGGAAAAATAAAAAAAATCGGGCGATTTTTCGTATTATTTTCAAAAAATTGAAAGGAATGCAATGTTTTTCTTAAACCCCAAGGAATTTTTTAAACTTTTTGAAAATCGCGGTATTTTTGGTATTATTTTCGAAAAGTTGAAAGGAACGCAATATTTTTCTTAAACTTCCAAGAAATTTTTTAAACATTTTGAAAATAATACCAAAAATCGCACGATTTTCGGTATTATTTTCTAAGCAAAAATCGTTTCTTTATACTTTTTGCAAATAATTAGAAAAGTCCCGCAATTCTTGAACTTCCTAATAATCTCCCGATTTTTTTTAACGCAACTTTTGATTGAGATCAACGATTTTTTGACGGTAACTTTTAAATTCCCGTACTTGGCCACAGGCGCCTGCCAGACAATTGGCACCTACCCTAAGCGGAGCGACAAAGTCGCGTGAGCGGCTAAACCATGCGAAAAAGAGAGTCAAAATCCTTTTAACCCGCGAAGAGGGCCACCAAAACACTGTTGTGTGCAAAAGCAATTTTTTTGCAGAGAAAGTTTAAAAATTAATTTACATTGTTCATAAATGGCCTGGATATAAAACATTTACTACAAAATAATGTTTCAAAATAACAAAATAGTTCACACAGTAAAACAAGTAGCCGAGCTTTTACACAAAAAGTATTTCACGTTGGCTAAACGCACCCATTTTCGTACTTTCCAAACGTCAAAAATACGACAAAAATAACCTCAAATATGTGCGAAAATAACGAATTTTAAACCATTTCTAGCGCGTTTTCGATCATTTCTTTTGGACACAACATAAAAAACACTGTTCTAAAGCTGTTTTTGGTGGTCCCGAAAAAAACTAAAAATTATTTAGTGGTGATCGTAAAGGAAAGGCGCCCCTAATCTAATGTCGAAATACAACGAGAATCCCACTCAAGTTCTGCCAAAAGATTGTGCGGCCCATAATAGACTTAAGCAAACGGTTTGAAAGTCAGGAAGATTTCACTGTGAACGTCTCGGGTATCACGTTGCCTTGAAAATTTGAAATCAAATTTGAAAATCATGTCACTTTTTCTTCAACTTTGGGTGTTTATATTTTCGAAACTGGTTGTCAATTCTAAAATGTCTTTAAACTTTAGAAGTTAGCGTGCAATTCTTGGTGTATTCCTTTCTTTTACGGATTTTTTTAAGCACTTTAAAAAATAAACATGGGCGTTAATATGACAATTAATTAACTAATGACAACAAAAACAAAACTTTAAGCCATTACAAGTTAACGAAAACTGTACGAAATCGAGCAAAAGGCTATTATGGTCGAGGCATATATGTAAATCGCGTGTAGTGGGACATTTCGGAAAGCCGACTTAAGCTCTTCAAAGTCTATCATGGTTAGGCCTTTGAGCTCAGAAAAGGAGAGGTGATTGGAAGATGCGTACCCATTGCAGACATTTCGACAGTGACTGAGAGTGAGCCTGCTAGTCCTGTCTCTCCATCAAAAGTGACCGAGGTATATAAGACTATACTCGGAGACTGTGAACTAAATCAGGAGCAGCAAACCAAAGCGGAAAATCTCATAGGCGAGATTGCTGATATATTTGCGTCACAGGATGGAGACTATGGTCGAACACACTTAGTACAACACCGCATAGATACCGGAGATGCTAGACCAATCCGCCAACCTGCTAGTCGACTTCCGTTGGCGAAACAGGACGAGGCCGCCGATATGAAATCGACCATGGGAAAAGAAGGTTTGATCGAAAGCTCGAAAAGTCCGTAGGCGTCGCCTGTTGTACTGGTGAAAAAGAATGATAGCAGCACTCGATTCTGCGTGGATTACCGGAGGCCTTACCATGACACAAAGAAGGACAGCTACCCTACCAGCTACCCTTGAATCGATGACACACTGGACACACTCTCTGGAGCGAAATGGTTTTCCGCCCTTGACCTGAAAAGTGGCTTCTGGCAGGTACAGATCGACCCAGAAGACAAAGAGAAGACTGCTTTCACAACTGGCAATGGACTATGCCATTTTACAATTTTATGGCATTTTTAATGCTATTTGGTCTGTGTAACGCTCCGGCCACCTTTGAGCGTCTTAGTGAACGTGTCTTACATAGTCTGACGTGCAAAACCTGCCTGGTATACTTGGATGACGTCATCGTTTTGGGAAAGACGTTCGCTGAACATCGCGACAACTTGAGGGAGTTCTTCTAACGACTTCGAGCTCCACATTGAAGCTCAATCCAAAGAAGTGTGCGCTCTTCATAGCAGAAGTAAAGTATCTGGGGCATGTGATATCTGCAGCAGCTCAATGAGAAAGGAAGACAATTTAAATGGTCAGGTGAGTGCGAAAAAGCTTTCAACATCTGAAGCAGCGACTTTGCGAAGCACCGACACTAGCTTACCCCATCCCTGGCAAGACATTTATTATGGACGCAGACGCTAGCAATGTGGCTGTTGGTCCAGTTTTGTCGCAATTGCACGATGGGCATGAGAAAGTGACCAGAGAGAAATTACTGCGTTACAAGGCGAGAACTCCTTGCTCTTATATTGGCAACGAAACATTTCCAGAAGTACCTGAGTGGCCAAAAGATCATCTTGCTTACAGACCACGCTGCTTCAAATGGTAACTTCACTTCAAAAATCCTGAGGGGCAAGTCGCAAGATGGATCGAGCAATCGCAGGCTTATGACTTCGATATACAACATCGCAAAGGAAAGCTGCACTGCAGCGCGGACGCATTATCCCAGAGACCATGTGAGCCCAATTGTAAGCATTGCGTGCGACAAGAGGAAAAGGACGAATGTTTTTCTGCCCAGAGAATAAGAGCTGAACCTGAAATAGGCTGGAGTACTGAGGAATTTCGTAATGCACAACAAGAGGATCCTGACATCGAGCCAATCCAATTTCCAGCCAATTATTTTTGTCGTATTTTGGACGTTTGGAAAGTACGAAAATGGGTGCGTTCAGCCAACGTGAAATACTTTTTCGATAAAAGCTCGGCTACTTGTTTTACTGTGTGAACTATTTTGTTATTTTGAAACATTATTTTGTAGTAAATGTTTTATATCCAGGCCATTTATGAACAATATAAATTAATTTTTAAACTTTCTCTGCAAAAAAATTGCTTTTGAACACAACAGTGTTTTGGTGGCCCGCTTCGCGGGTTAAAAGGATTTTGACTCTTTTTTTCGCACGGTTTAGCCGCTCACGCGACTTCGTCGCTCCGCTTAGGGTAGGTGCCAATTGTCTGGCAGGCGCCTGTGGCCAAGTACGGGAGTTTAAAAGTTACCGTCAAAAAATCGTTGATCTCAATCAAAAGTTGCGGTAAAAAAAATCGGGCGATTATTAGGAAGTTCAAGAATTGCGGGACTTTTCTAATTATTTGCAAAAAGTCTAAAGAAACGATTTTTTCTTAGAAAATAATACCGAAAATCACGCGATTTTTGGTATTATTTTCAAAATGTTTAAAAAATTTCTTGGAAGTTTAAGAAAAATATTGCGTTCCTTTCAACTTTTCGAAAATAATACCAAAAATACCGCGATTTTCAAAAAGTTTAAAAAACGTTGCATTCCTTTCAACTTTTTGAAAATAATACGAAAAATCGCGCGATTTTTGGTATTATTTTCAAGAAGTTGAAAGCAATGATGTGTTGCTTAAAATGTTTTTTTTTTGAATACTAGGATGGACGGAGGCTAAAACTCCAAAATCTTTCAAAGATACCAATACGCCCTCTATAGCAGGTACATAATACCGAAGTAGCCGATATTGGTTATGCCCGATTTCCACGTGCTAAAAAACCACCCATTTATGAGAGACACTATGAAACTGCCAGAACGCACTTCATAGTAGTAAATTTTCGCTCTCTCATAATACTTCTTGACTACAACTAAGTTAACTTAACAAGTAGTTTACGCTTCCATAGTGTCAATCGCATTGGATAGGTTGCTTTCCAGTGAATGCACCTACTAAGCCGTTCATTCATGCGGCTTCACCCTACGTCGCTAGATCGAAGGGTCTTGTTCTTTGTAGTCGTCGCTCGTTGTTAACATAGTTAAGAGTCTCGTTTAGAGTACGGATCATTTCATTGTTGCAATGAACATGAAGGCGAGCATTTCGCTTTCGAGCGAAGTTTGTTACTTCTTCGCCCACGGTAGCTATTCCTAAATCTCTGTGAATATCGCTTTTCCTAATATACCATGGAGCATTCACAATTGCTCTTAGTGTCTTGTTTTGGAAAGTCTGCAACATGGACATGTTGCTCGGCTTGGTACAACCCCAAAGTTGTATACCGTATGTCCAGGACGGCTTTAACACCTGCCTGTACAAGAGCAGTTTGTTATATGTGCTTAATTTCGAAAATCTTCCAATAAGCCAATACATTTCCCTGAGCCTAATCTCGAGCTCGTCACGCTTCTTCTTTACGTGTGGTTTCCACCTTAGTTTAGCGTCCAGTGTCATCCCTAGATACTTCGCTTCATTTGCATAAGGTATTTGTGCAGAATTTATGAACAGAGGCAAATTGTTAACCCTTCTGTAAGTGAAATTTACATGCGTAGACTTGTTCTCGTTAAGAGCGATTCGCCAAGTCTTCGTCCAGACACAAATTCTGTCCAATGCTCGTTGGAGGTTTCTCGTTGATGACTCGACTGATTCACCTGTTGCCAGGATGGCCGTGTCGTCCGCAAACGTGGCCACGACTGTCTCGTCATCTAGAGGTATGTCCCTTGTGTAGAGCAGGAACACGGTCGGACCAGGACGCTTCCCTGGGGTACGCCAGCCCGAATTTGCTTGAAACTCGAGTATTCGCTACTACACCTAACACGAAAGAGTCTGCTTTCAAGATAATTTTCCAATATTTTAAACATGTCTTCCGGCAAGTTTTGCCGTAGCTTATATTTCAAGCCTTCGTGCCATACCTTGTCGAAGGCTTGCGATACGTCGAGGAAAGCACTTGAACATATTTTTTTCCCTTCTAAGGCTTTTTCAATTTCATGCGTTATTATGTAGACTTGATCTATTGTGGAATGGTTAGGTCTTTTTTTTTTTTTTTTTTTTTTAATACTAGGATGGACGGAGACTAAAACTCCAAAATCTTTCAAAGATACCAATACGCCCACTATAGCAGGTACATAATACCGAAGTAGCCGATATTGGTTATGCCCGATTTCCACGTGCTAAAAAACCACCCATTTATGAGAGACACTATGAAACTGCCAGAACGCACTTCATAGTAGTAAATTTTCGCTCTCTCATAAGTTAAGTTAAGTTAACTTAACAAGTAGTTTACGCTTCCATAGTGTTGATCGCATTGGATAGGTTGCTTTCCAGTGAATGCACCTACTAAGCCGTTCATTCATGCGGCTTCACCCTACGTCGCTAGATCGAAGGGTCTTGTTCTTTGTAGTCGTCGCTCGTTGTTAACATCGTTAAGAGTCTCGTTTAGAGTACGGATCATTTCATTGTTGCAATGAACATGAAGGCGAGCATTTAGCTTTCGAGCGAAGTTTGCTACTTCTTCGCCCACGGTAGCTATTCCTAAATCTCTGTGAATATCGCTATTCCTAATATACCGTGGAGCATTCACAATTGCTCTTAGTGTTTTGTTTTGGAAAGTCTGTAATATGGACATGTTGCTCGGCTTGGTACAACCCCAAAGTTGTATACCGTATGTCCAGGACGGCTTAAACATCTGCCTGTACAAGAGCAGTTTGTTATATGTGCTTAATTTCGAAAATCTTCCGATAAGCCAAAACATTTCCCTGAGCCTATTCTTGAGCTCGTCACGCTTCTTTTTTACGTGTGGTTTCCACCTTAGTTAAGTGTCCAGTGTCATCTTCGTCTAGACACAAATTCTGATTCACCTGTTGCCAGGATGGCCGTATCGTCCGCAAACGTGGCCACGACTGTCTCGTCATCTAGAGGTATGTCTTTTGTGTAGAGCAGGAACAGGGTCGGACCAAGGACGCTTCCCTGGGGTACGCCAGCCCGAATTTGCTTGAAACTCGAGTATTCACTACTACACCTAACACGAAAGAGTCTGCTTTCAAAATAATTTTCCAATATTTTAAACATGTCTTCCGGCAAGTTTTGCCGTAGCTTATATTTCAAGCCCTCGTGCCATACCTTGTCGAGGGCTTGCGATACGTCGAGGAAAGCACTTGAACATATTTTTTTCCCTTCTAAGGCTTTTTCAATTTCATGCGTTATTCTGTAGACTTGATCTATTGTGGAATGGTTAGGTCTGAAACCGAATTGATGATCCGGGATCAAGCGTCTTTCTGCAATTATTATTTGTAATCGCTTCAGCAGAAGTTTCTCGAATACTTTCGATATTATCGGCAGAAGCGATATGGGCCTATAAGATTTTTTATCATTTGCGCATTTCCCCGGTTTTGGAACCATAATGACTTCAGCAACTTTCCATTGTCTTGGAACGTATAGAAGTCTAAGAGAAGCGTTTATCATATAAAGTAGCTTGACTAATGCCTTTTTTGGTAGCTCTTTTAATATTTCGCCAGTGATCAGGTCGTAACCCGGGGCCTTATTATTTTTAAGTTTGCTAATTGTCTGTCGGAGTTCAACTAACGAAGCTTTTTTCATTCTAAAGCTATCAGGTTCCCCGTCGTTGTTTAGAACGTCAGCCAACGGCGGACCGTCGAAAGGCTTGAATGTTTCTTCTAAATGTTCAGCAAACAAATTCGCTTTCTCTTTGTCTTCTCTTGACCATTCGCCGTAAGCTTTTTTTATTGGTGCCGAGTGAATTATAGGTTTCTTGATAGACTTAACTGCTTTCCACAGCGAGTAGTTTGAGCTCCTATCCGCCGACAAGCCTTCAATGTATTCAGTGGTCTCACGATTTTTACGATCTTGCAACATTCCTTTCAGTTTGCTAGAGAGGTGGTTCAATAGGGTTTTGTCTGGGGGGGGCCTCGTGCCTTGCCATCTCCTACGCGCTCTTCTCTTTTCACGAATAAATTCTTCGATTTCGAGCGGATATGTTTTACGTACATGCCCGTCGGTGCTAACTGCGTTCTTTTGGGACGAATTGTTGTTCCAAGCAGCGCTCTGAATTGCTTCAATGAATTTGTCAACTGCGGTTTCTAACTCGAAAGGAGTTTTCAATGGCACATTCAAGCCAACACATTCCTTACAGTCCTTTCTGAAAGCGTCCCAGTTCATGTTTTTGCTAGCTAATCTAGGAGCTCTTTCTATTTTCGCCAGTCTTCCACCCATCTTCAAGATACCTCCTGAGTGGTCTGAGCAAAGATCGTAACACTCTTCAATTCGCGTAAGGTACTTGGGGTACCCTTTAGCGATGAAAAAATCGACAAGGTCAGGCTTTTTATTCCTATCGGTTGGCCAATATGTTGGCTTACCCGTGGAGAAAAAGTCCACCCCACGCTTCATACTATTTTTGTACAGTAATCTGCCTCTTGTTGAATTGCATCGTGAGCCCCAAAAAGTATGCTTCGCGTTAAGGTCACCCCCAATGATAAAATTGGACCCAATGAAGTCATACATACGATCAAGATCGTCTTCCACCAGTCTATATCCTGGCGGGAAATAACAAGATGCAATGTTATAATCTAAGCAGTCAATTTTTACAGAAACTGAACTGATCTGCATAGAGTCCAGCTCAACTTCTGTGTTCTTGAAGTGCTTTATGCAGTTTTTAATGTAGAGGGAGGATCCTCCTCTCGAATTTTGCGAAGGGTGATGTGCGTGATAGTCATTGTAACCTTTAAGTTTGGGTGTAGACCCGTTTTTAAGGTGAGTTTCCGTAATCATGCAAATATCAATATTGTTTTTCCGTAGAAATACTTCCAGTTCGTCTATTTTATTCAGAAGGCCGTTTGCATTCCATGTTAGTATTTTAAATAACTGTTTCATATTCATGTTCTCTTGAAATTTTTTCGAGGCTTAAACTCGAGCTTGCTCAGTTTGTCAAATATAACTTTGTTGATTTTAGTCTGATCCTCAAGTTTCTCCAAGATTACAGCGAGGATCTGAGACACTGCATCTGTTGTGGGCGATCTTGCCTTCTTTTCGTTTGCCGCAACCTGTGCGTATGATTTCGGTCTGAAAAGTGGTGGTTTCTCCGCTGCACTTGAACTGGTGCCGCTCTTTTGTGGAGCTTTTACGCCTTTTGTCGACGCCTCCTTTGCCAATCTTTGGAGTCTTTGGCTTAGGAGTTTCAGCAGGTTTTGGGCGTCCTAGGCTTTGGCGTCCTAGGCTTAAAATGTGTTGCTTAAAACTTTTTGGAAATAATACTGTAATATTTTCGGCCTGGGGTTCGTCGAATAAAACTCAATTTCACTTTTATAAACACACAATGAAACACTTAATTTATCGAACAAACTTATTTAAACTCAGATCACACTGTTATTCAACTTTACTATTTAAAATTCAACACTTTATTTCAACTCAATCACTTTTTACTTTATTACCGATTTTCACAAGTCCACGTTTAAAATACAACTGTCTCGTACGAGCCTGCCACCCGTGTATTTATACAAAATTAAGCACCTTCTAGTACGTTCCATACCTCCTTTGGTAATTTTCCACTGGTACTCCTCCGCTGAATTCCAAGGAGGGGAAATCGAAATTCGAACTTCGAATATGACAGCTGCTGTCAGATGACTGGAATGACAGTTGGGTATGTTCGTTTAGTGAATCGAGCGGGTGCGTCTGTAGAGCGAATCGATGGGTGCATTAAGGGACTCCTGCGAGTTGTTTTATTTCTTGTCGCCACATAACATTGCCCCCCTCTTAGTTTTGTTCGTCCCGAACAAGTACGTCATCATTGCTTCCGTGGTAGCGATGTAGGCGATCAACATAAACAACTTTCATCTTCGCTTTTGGTCCTCTTTGGATTCGGAATACGACATCATTAATTCGCGTTACAACTTGGTAGGGACCTTCCCAATCCTTCTGAAGCTTTGGTGATCTTCCCTTTTTACGATGTGGGTTGTAGAGCCATACCAGATCTCCCTCGTTGAACTCGGGTGCCGTTGCTCGCGCATCGTATCTCGTCTTCATGCGGTCGCTTGCAACTTTTATATTGCTTCTGGTTCTCTGGTGAATGTCATTAATCCTTTCTCTAAGGTCAACCACGTAGTCCTCCTCGCATGTTGGGTCTTCAGTGGGAAATCCGAATTTAAGCTCACTGGGTAGCCTGGCAGTTCGTCCAAATAAAACTTCAGATGGTGTGTACCCAGTTGTACTGTGAATAGCGTTTCGATAGGCCATGAGGAATAAAGGTATTCGCCGATCCCAATCCCGTTGATTCTCGCCCACTACTTTGGACAGATGTTCTTTTAGTGTCTTGTTAAAGCGTTCGTTGTGGATGAAGGGGTGTGGTCCGTGTCTTCTGTAGTCCGATTGCCGCGCATACTTCCTGGAATATCTTCGACTCGAAGTTTCTTCCTTGGTCGGAATGTAATTCCATTGGCACTCCGAACCTGCACACCCAGTGGTCCACTATCTGGTCGACAACGGTTTTCGCTTCTTGATTTGGGATTCCAAATGCCTCGGGCCACTTGCTGAAGTAATCGGCAATAACCAGGATATAACGATTACCGCTTTCAGTTTCCGGAAACGGTCCTGCGATGTCGACGGCGATCCTTTCAAAGGGAGCACCCACATTGTACTGGTGCATTTTACCCCTGGTTTTGACTTTGGGTCCCCTACTAGCTTGTCGAACTTTTCTTCGAGAGCATTCTTTTGTTCTTTCTAGCCGCTCTCTAGCATTTCTAATTTGGTTTCGAGAGCATTCTTTTGTTCTTTCTGGCCGCTCTCCAGCTTCTCGAATTTTTCCAAAAGCAACTTCATAAAAGCGGGCATTTCATCGGCAGTACTTACTGTGCTTTGTTGCTGTTCTTCTTGAGCTTCGAACAGCATCGTGTCTGGGTGTCCACCTTCCTCGGTAATAGCGTCCTGGAGTCGGAGCAACAATTCCCTTTTAAGCCCCGAAGTCTGGAGGTTTCTTTTACCTAATTCTGTTTTTAACTCAGCTGTTGTCAATTGTTCAATTTTTCGACCCATTTTCAATATTCTTCACACAATTTTCACAACACAATCAGTTTATGTTTTATATCTGTTTTATATCGAATTTTCTGGATATGTTTTATATCCAGAAAATTCACTCGGAAATAAACAAATCACTGACACCGTTTTTATAACTTCGCACAATCAGTTTCAATATATCCAGAATATTCCACCTCAAATTTGTATGAATCACCGACACTGTCGTTGTGTTACCGATATCGTTCCACACACGATATCTCTGGAAAATTCCAACTGTTTCGAAAAACTCCACTGTAGAATTTACCCGCACAATTATGAGTTTTATCCCCAATTTCTGACACCAATATAATATTTTCGGCCTGGGGTTCGTCGAATAAAACTCAATTTCACTTTTATAATCACACAATGAAACACTTTATTTATCAAACAAACTTATTTAAACTCAGATCACACTGTTATTCAACTTTACTATTTAGAATTCAACACTCTATTTCAACTCAATCACTTTTTACTTTATTACCGATTTTCACAAGTCCACGTTTAAAATACAACTGTCTCGTACAAGCCTGTCACCCGTGTATTTATACAAAATTAAGCACCTTCTAGTACGTTCCATACCCCCTTTGGTAATTTTCCACTGGTACTCCTCCGCTGAATTCCAAGGAGGGGAAATCGAAATTCGAACTTCGAATATGACAGCTGCTGTCAGATGACTGGAATGACAGTTGGGTATGTTCGTTAAGTGAATCGAGCGGGTGCGTCTGTAGAGCGAATCGATAGGTGCATTCAGGGACTCCTGCGATTTGTTTTATTTCTTGTCGCCACATAACAATACAAAAAATCGCGCGATTTTTTGTATTATTTTCAAAAAGTTCTTCGAAAGAAACGCAAATTTTGAGAAAATAATACCAAAAATCGCGCGATTTTCGGTATTATTTTCTAAGAAAAAATTGTTTCTTTAGACTTTTTGCAAATAATTAGAAAAGTTCCGCAATTTTTGAACTTCCTAATAATCTCCCGATTTTTTTTACCGCAACTTTTAATTCAGATCAACGATTTTTTGACGGTAACTTTTAAATTCCCGTACTTGGCCACAGGCAAAATTAATTTACATTGTTCATAAATGGCCTGGATACAAAATTTGCGTTTCTTTAAATTTTTGAAAATAATACCAAAAATCGCGCGAACTTGACGAATCTGAGTTATCTTCTGACTCATTTGTTTGTTGATGTGGCTTTGCAACCAATTTGGGTTCAACTAAAAATTTTAAAATTTCTGCGGGTATTGAGCTTACATTCTTCAAGAGTTTTTCTCGTAAAGAATCTATTAACGGGTCGGAGGTAATTAAAAGCATATTTAAAAGGTCTCGGTTGGTATTGATCCTATAAGTTTTTCTTATGTGACACATTCGAAAACGTCTACAATCTTTGTTTCGAGCCTCTTGGCTTTCTTCAGACAATTCTTCTAACCTATGGGAACTATATATTGCTTTATAACCTCTGCAGAATGACATAGCAGTTTATGTATACTGATAGGCATTGAATACCAATTGTACAATTTTAAGTAAGCTGATTTGGTTTCTTGCAGGTATTTTTCGAAGAGGCAAATATTAATTTCAAAGCCCGATGATATAACACTTAAAATAATATAGAATCTTTTCAAGATTTTTGGATCAATTCCATTATTTCGGCGTTTTTAATATAATTTTTGAAGAATCTTCGGGCAGTATTGCCATCATTTGTATTGCCGAAGCCGGGTTTTGGCTTATCTACTATTAGACCCATTTCCGATTTAAAACGCATCTGAATGTTTTTTTTTGCGCAATTCTATCAAAGCTTTTTCACTTTCGTTTCTAACAGCCCACTTTTTTGCGTCAAGCTGGTAAGCTATATGTAAAAAGCATTCAAGTGCTTTAATCGCAGCATGTAGACTTGACAAACCGTATTCATAGAATTCAGCTCTTGGTATTCTATTTATCACTTCTTGGTTCATTTCGCTTGGTTTGGCACCGCAAATATAGCATGATTGCGTTGACCGGTTGGACGTTAAAAAGTTAGCAACTTTACCGTCTATCATCGTAAAAACGAATTGAAATTTTACTTTGATATTTTTAACGCCAACTGAAATTTCAAGATCTTCAATATTTAAAATTTGATTCCGAATCGTATTGAATTCTCTACATGCCATATCTTCCTTCGCAAAGAGAAACGTGATTGGACGGCACAAGCGTGTTGATGAAGGGTGGGGATTCTGCCATGCAACACTTGCTGGTTCCGAGATCAGTCTTATTTGAATTGGAACAAAAGAAATAAAGAACAAATATTCACCTGTGTTCGAGTGGTTTTCGAAAGATTGCTTATAAGTGCTATGAGCTGAACTACCATCCCCCCCTCATTTGCATATTAAAAGGATTGAAGATCTTTCAGCTACATTTTGCGATATAATAGTCTCCTGCACTAATAACAAACGCCGGGCTGTGTGATAAACTATATCTTTTAAATTTATTTGACCACTCGATTTATCTACACATACCGCATCTTCAGAAGGCAAACACGCTTTTTTAGCTTTGGTAAGACAGTATACTGAAGGATATAGTGCATGACCCCTTTCAATCGACTGTTTCCTTAATATTTTGTAGGCATGGTGCGTAAGTTTTGTATCTATATACAGGGCAAGTGCCTCTTCGTTGCTATAAGATCGAATTTGATCTAACTTCTTCAAATGTCTTCAAATCTTTAGCAGATTGAGGATGTTCTGTAACTTCTTTTATAACTTCAGCAACTAGACGACTTCCACTTGCACGTGAAGCCATTTGGGCAGCATATAATGATTCTGGAGGCGATCTTGACTCCAGGAGATCACGAACCTTGGCGCGTTTAGACTGATCAATACAATCTTCAAAGCGTTTTTTTTTTGCCTTCCCGGCTTGGAACTACGTTCTAATTCTTCAGTACCACTTTTGGTATTATTATTTTTACTTGCTAGAATAAAATCTGTGCCATCTAACCAGTCTTTATACTTGAAAAGAAATCTTTCTTTTCTCAAACGAGCTGCCTTCCACTTCTTGTCAAAATTTACTGACAGCTCACAATCATCTTCACAAATGTTAATTTTCCTCAAAACGTGTTCAAATATTTTGTCATTCCGATCCTTCTTTGCATTGAAACACCAAACTGTAAAATACTCCATACGCGAAATTCCATATTCTATCAAATAAAAAATGAAAAAAACATGCTTTGCAAATTCGTGCGGAATAAGGTTGACACATATTCATTTACTAGGAACCACACGCATTACAAAAACATATAAGCAGTCTCGACACTTTGGTATACTCATACTTAGATTGTCTAAAATAAATCAAAATCTTAAAATTCTGCACCCCAAAGTACATCTTTTTTATAGCTTTCTAACAAGACATTCCAACGAGGTACAAGACATAAAAAATTAACTAACAATAGAGAACATACCCACTTATGAACCTGCCATTTATTAAATTATATCTCCTTCCTTATTTAAAATTACAACCAAAAGCGTGATGGGCTTGAAATGCAACAGTTTCATACGATTGGTGAGGAAAACTGAAAATTGAACTTTGATGTGACAGAACTTTTTACCTTATCAGCCAAACAACATTTGAAATACAGTTATATGATAAGTAAAGCATTGTCAATGTTTAGAACTGCATAAACAACATTGAGTCGGAGTTGACTTTGAATCAGTATGAATCAGTGCATTGTGCCCCGTGGGCCCTGCGAAGGACCAGCTGCGGCACTAACTTTTTCCATTCGTCAAAAATAAAAACGTCGCTCAAAGCGATAAATTTAGTTTTGTTAGTTTCGAATTTTCCTCATTAGCAACCGAATTAAATGCTAATGTGATGATAATGAGGTTATTTCGTAATGAGAATCAGTATGGGAAATGAGGTCGTATTTCGAAATATTTTGCGAAATGATCTCATCAGCTCTAGTAAAAATATAGTATAAGCCTATTATAGTTGGGCCTTAACGGTGCGCTTATTTGGGCTCATGAGTCTAACCGCCACCATGTCGTTCTCGGGTTCTGCAAGAATTTTTCCTACGACGTAACTTTTAAGCTTACTTTTGTTAACGGGCTCGATAAAATAGAAAGAAACGGTGGTTCCCCGGATCACCCTCCAAACGTGTCCAAAGAACTGTCTGTGAAGAGGGCCGCAGAACTTCATTGCTTCCCAGTATCGCTCGAAGATTCACAGCGTTGTCGTTTCCGTATACCATAGGGATCTCGACGGTTCGATACCTTAGCACCTGCATTCGAAGGTCTAGAAAAACCTCGTGCCGCTTCTCCTGTAGCTGTTTTCAGACTGTAGCAGCTGGTGTTATGTAGCCAGGACGTCCGAAAAAGGTCCTTTCAGATGAGGGAGGCCGTGGCACCTGTGTCAATAGTGGCCACACATTTACTGTTAGCGATGATTGCCTCTACTGTCAGACTCTTGTTGCAGTGTTTTGTTTGCAAAACTTGGACGATGGTCCTGGGGTGTCCAGCAGGGTGAAAGTTGTCCCTGTCAGATGCTTCTTCGTTCTGCCTTCTTCTAGCGCAATGTGGGCAAGCTTGCTTGTCTTGCTGGTGTTCTGCACTGTCGCTGTAGGTGTCCCAGCTTGTAACAATTCCAGCATCTCATTTGTTCCCGAGCGGTGTTCGTGTTTTGCCTTTCGATGTCGATGCGTTGACATGAGCATTCTAGCGTAACCATTTCCCTGATGCGATGGCTACCTCTCGAAGCTTGGTCTGCAGCTTCCATTGTCAGGGCGATTGCTAGTGCTTCATCGAGAGTCTTCTTACCTGCCATTCTTACAGCCATTTGTAGCTTTCCATCCGCAATGGCATTAGTAAACGCATCGGTCGCCAACTCGTATATAATTTCCCCGTTGGTGTTGGGAGAGGACAAATTCGCCAATCGCTCGATGTCGGCTTGCAATTGTTGAAGCGTCTCACCCCTTGTCTGAACTCTTCGGCGTAACTGGACCCAGTAAACTTGCTGCATGTGATCCTCGCCAAACCTCATCTCGATTGCCTTTACCATGGCATTATAAGCCTTCTGTTTTTCTTCAGGAATGGTATAGCGACTCGGCAGCGTTCCTCTGAGAGAAAGCATGAGACCAATCGAGTTCTCTTCGTTGCCCTAGTGGTTCGTCATCGCGGCAGCTTCAAATTGCCTCTTATAGATCGGCCTTGACGTTTGACCATCAAAGACAGGAGGCTGCATTTCTTACGTCGTGGGCCGTCGGGAAAACATCTCGCACTTTCTGTTTATAAACCAACTCAAGTTCCTTAGCCAGTTGTTCTACTTCCGATTTGACTTCAGTGAATTTTTCATCCACGCTTTCGAATTTTGATCTATCGTTTGGAACTTTTCCTCAAAAAGCGCATTTTGGGAATCGAGCTTACTTACTAGTGCATTCTTTTGTTCGTCAAACTTGCTTTCGAGAGCATTCTTTTGTTTTTCGAGTGTAATCTTTTGTTCTTTCAGCTTCTCGAATTTCTCGTCCAGATTTCCGAACTTTTCCAAAAGCAATTACATGAAAGCGGGCTTTTCCTCGGCAGTACTTACTGTGCTTTGTTGCTGTTCTTCTTGGTCTTCGAACAGCATCGTGTCTGGGTTTTCACCTTCCTCGGTAATAGCGTCCTGGAGTCGGAGCAATAATTCCCTTTTCAGCCCTGAAGTCTGGAGATTTCTTTTGTCCAATTCTGCTTTCAAATCAGCTGTTGTCAATTGCTCAATTTTGCGACCTGATGTTTTATATCTGTTCCAGAATATTCACTATCGAATAAATCACTGACACTGTTTTAATAAATTCGTTAATTATAACTTTTTAGCACAAACTGTATATTCAAACAGTTTTCTCGAAACTTCCACAATCAAATCTGTGTGAGTCACCGTTTACGCACCTGTTAACGCACTATATCTCTGGAAAATTGCACCTCAAAAATAAACCGTTTAAGTCACCGACGCTATGTACACGCAATTTATCTAGAAAATCTCACTTTAAAAAAAAAAACTGTTTGAAAAACTGTTCCGAAATTTTCTACTGTAGAATTTCCCCGCACAAATATGAATTTTATCCGCAATATCTGAATAAAACTCAATTTCAGTTTTATATTTACACAATAAAACACTTTATTTATCAAACAAAACTTATTTAAAATCAAATCACACTGTTATTCCACTTTACAACTTAGAATTCATCACTTTATTTCAATTCAATCACTTTTTACTTTATAACCGATTTTCACAAGTCAACGTTTAAAATATAACTTTCCCATACGAGCCTGTGTATTTATAAAAAATTAAGCACCTTCCAGTACGTTCCATACTTCCCCTTTGGTAATTTTCCATTGGTACTCTTCCACTGAATTTCATGGAGGGGAAATCGAAATTTGAACTCGGAATATCATTTTGCTGTTAGCTGACTGGAATGACAGTTGGGTGTGTTCGTTAAGTGAATCGAAGAGCAGCTGTGTTCGAAGGGTGAATCGATGGGTGCGTTCAGCGACACCTGCATGTTGTTTTCTGTCTCGTCACCACATAACAATACTCCATTCCTGTGGAATAGGGTATAAGAATGTAGCACAATAACATATCGTAGTCTCTCTTTTAGGTGCACTTATTTATGCGTAACAATTTTTTTTTTTTAATGTCTTCTCTCACGTAAGGCGAACCTTTAACACTGAAATAGTGCCCCGAGATGTAAAGATATACTAATTCACTTTATTTTCAAAAGTTTGCAGTCTATAAGTGTTAGGAAATTTGTAATCAGGCAGTGGATTCCAAAGTATACTTGTTCTTTAAAAGAAAGAATTTTGAAACAATGTAGTGCGAGGTGTTTCGAGGGTGATTGAAGATTTGTTGTTAACTCAGAATTATCGATTAAACGAATGGCTCTTTTTTGAATTGAATCGGGAAGGCGGAGGGAATGCTCAGGAGCAGAGCTCCAATTATGAGAGCAGTATTCCAATGTTAGTCTTATTTGAGCTTTGATAAGAAGAAGTAACTGAGGAGGAGAAAAGAATAATTTTGCTCTAAACAAATAGCTTAATTTTGACATAGCAAATTTAGCAATATTAGGTAAGTGTTGGTGCCAAGTTATATTAGAGTTAACATTGACTCCAAGAAAGTGGATATTATCTTTTGCATTAATGATTTTGTTTTCTATATTAAGGGGTTGTACAGTAGATAAATTTTTATTGAGAAGACAGATTATTGTGTTTTGCTAGCATTAAAAGTAACAAAATTTGCCTTATCCCAATCTACAATCTTTTCGATGTCAGAATTAAGTGATTCAATTTGACTGCATCGTTGGCTATGAGAAGTTATGGCATAAACACGAGTTCTGTTTGAAGTGGAAACAATAAGAGTACTGTTGTCCGCAAAGCTAAGAATTTCATTAGTTGAGTTTAACAAATCATCTTTGTGTATAAGAAATAAAGTAGGAGGCAGAATTGAACCTTGTGGAACACCTGTGGTAATTGTAAACAAATCTGATGATTCATCATCAACTACGACTTTGATTGATCTTCCATTGAGAGAATTTTCTATCTAACCACAAAGTTGTTGTAACCACACTAACCACTATTGTAACCACAAAGGAAACCGTAAGACACAAGTTTAGATGTAAGAGCTCTATACCACACATGGTCGATATTACAAGTGAAATGCAATATGGAATAGAATTGCATTGATTTTTTCAAGTTCTTGAAAACGCAACCAGATCTTTTGAGGAAAATCGCGTCTCAAGACATATATACTTTTAAACCACTATCATTGCATTTGCATGAGTCGAACACTGAATCAGAATAAAAGGAAAAATCTGTACTTTTTAAAAAATAAATACGCCTATGAAAAATATACATATATGCGCATTTAATAGTAACTGTTTACACTATACCTAATGAATTTATTAAAAAAATTGCATACTGGATTTGGTCGGTCAAAAGTTGGTCTCATAAGGTATAATTATAGCATACCATAAACACAAAACTAAAAGGAAACAGAATCAAGATTCACACCTTTGCTGATATAATGCAGTCGATACACAAACCGACCCAGTTTATATTAGCAGTTTATGAGAACTGCTATAATTACAACACAAAACTAAATTAATTACAGCACAAACGTAACGCGAATTAATGATGTCGTCTTCCGAATAAAAAGAGGACCAAGAGCGAAGATGAAAGTTGTCCATGTTGATCGCGTTGAAGCAATGATGACGTATTTCTTCGGGACGAGCAAAACTAAGACGGGGACAATGTAATGTGGTAACCAGAAATAAATGACATGCAGGAATCGCTGAATGCACCCATTGATTAACTTCACGAACACACCCGCTCGATTCACTTAACGAACACAACGAAGTTCGAATTTTGATAACGAAAATTTCCCCTCCATGGAATTCAGGGGAAGAGTACCAATGGAAAATTACAAAAGGGGAGTTATAGAACGGACTAGAATGTGCTTAAATTTGTATAAGTGACAGGGTGACAGGCTCGTACACGACATATATTTGGTATTTTTGGTATATATTTTTGGTGAATGTAAATCAAAACTAAAAATGCAGCACAATTACATATCGTAGTGTCTCTTTTAGTTGCACTTATTTATGCGTAACATTTTTTTAATGTCTTCTCCCAGGAAAGGCGAACTATAACACTGAAACAGTGCCCCGAGATGTTAATATATAATTATTTACTTTATTTTTTAAAAGTTTGCAGTTTATAAGTGTTAGCAAATATGTAATCAGGCAGTGGATTCCAAAGTGTACTTGTTCATTAAAAGAAAGAATTTTGAAACCGTGTAGTGCGAGGGGTTTCGAGGGTGATTGAAGATTTGTTGTTAACTCAGGATTATCAATTAAACGAATGGCCCTTTTTTGAATTGAATCGAGAAGGCGGAGGGAATGCTTAGAAGCAGAGCTCCTAATATGAGAGCAGTATTCCAGATGAGGTTTGTAAAGTAGAAGTAACTGAGGAGGAGAAAAGAATCATTTTGCTCTAAACAAATAGCTTAATTTTGACGCAGCAGATTTAGCAATATTAGATAAGTTTTGGTGCCAAGTTATATTAGAGTTAACATTGACTCCAAAAAGGTGGATATTATCTTTTGCTTAAATGATGTTGATTTCCATATTAAGGGGTTGTACGGTGGATAAATTTTTCCTTGAGAAGACAGAATATTGTGTTTTCTGTTTCTAACAAAATTTGCCATATCCCAATCTGCAATCTTTTTAAGATCTTCTGATCTCAAAGTGATTCAATTTGACTGTATCTTTGGCTATGAGAAGTTATGGCACTAACAGGAGTTCTGTTTGAGGTGGAAGCAATAAGAGTACTGTCATTCACAAAGCTAAATATTTTATTATTAGTTGAATTTAATAAATCATTTATGTGTATAAGAAATAAAGTAGGAGACAGAATTAAACCTTGTGGAGCACAGGCGTTAATTGTAAACAAATCGCCTGTAATTAAAGAGACAATTTTCTATCCAACCACAAAGTTGTTGCGGGAAACTGTAAAATACAAGTTTAGATATAAGAGCTCTATACCACACACGGTCGAATGCCTTGGATGTATCGAGAGCAACAGCTCTAGTGATCACTTAATCACTCAATCCAGTTTCACCATGTTTCTCAATAGATTTTGTACAAATGTGAGTTACAAAACTTAGCAGCCCTCCAGTTGAACGTTTATTACGAAAACCATACTTATGATCGCTTAAAAGGGTATGTTTGTCTATATATATAATCATTTCTATGTTAACAGCCTTTTCCATTACTTTAGATGGAATAGATAACTGAGCTAAGGGCCGATAGTTGTGTGGCGGACATTTCTTAGCCTTTTTGGTACTGGTTGAACTCTGGCTATTTTCCAAGAATATGATAATATCTTTTGGGCATATGAAAGAGTAAATAATTTACAAAGTATTGGAGATAGTTCAGGTGCACATTTTTTAAATAAAATAGCTGGAAGGCCATCAGGACCTGTTACTTTATTAGAATTTAACTTTTTTAGTATTTTCCCAACAAGTCTTGGACGAAAACGGATATTGTGCATATTTGATTCTACTATCGGAATTGTAGGAGGCTGTAAATCACCTCGATCTATATTAGAGTTCTGAGCAAATAAGGTAGCGAATAAATCAGCCTTTTCGCGAGAAGATGTAGCAAGCAAACTATCTTCTTTAACTAAAGGAGGGAAGGAAAAAAAAAAACAAAAATTGTTATTTATAACCTTGGCCATTTACGCTAAAGCCGCGTTGTCACAAGGAACAGAAACAGAATTTCATATATTAGCAACGCAAAAAGCATTTATCGAATTAAGGTGTTTCAGTAGCTAATGTATGGGTTTCTGTTCGTGTTTTACGTTGCTTGTGACAACGCGGCTTAAAGCGTAGTAGAAGAAAATGCTTTCGAAACAGTAATGCAAAATGAAGGGTCCAGGGGAAAAATGGATGAAGTCCACTTAAATCGATCGTCCATTTCATTGGCACTGTTGAAAATAGCTTGGAATATTCAGTTCAATCGTGGAAATAATAGTATGATATAATATATCATACTACCAACTAGTATAAATAATAGTTGGTAGTTGATAAAGAAGAAAAAGAAATTTATTGACAATAGAAAAACGTCACAAAAAGATTGTACCAAATACCAATACTCGTTAAGCTTTAGAGAGCTGCCACATTTATAAGTAGTTTACATTCTACGTTTTCAACATCCCTCCTAGAATGTAACTACTGAAGGCATTTCCGTACATTTGAATATTTTTTGTTTCCTGTTTCACGCTCACGCCCGCCTTAAGCACAACCACCACCATAGAAAGCCGCCGTTGATCCAGTCGCCTCATCTTTCACATCCTGCAGGAGCTTAATTTTAATAGAGTCTGAAGTAATTTTTACTCCCGAGCTGTCGATGCCCATTGTCATAGACTTATACTCGTCTCCAAGGCCAGCCAGCATGAACTTGTGTGCTGTGTTTATGATTTACGAATATCTCGATCGTTCCGCTTTCCTTCAGATTTGTTGTGACCAACTGCCTCAGGAGTCCAATTCGTCGTGTCAGCCCGCTGTCGCCGAACGCAGCTTCCAGCCTTTCCCACACAAGTTTTGCAGTGGCAGCATCCTTGACATGGACAAAGTTGATTGGCTCAATCATCAGTATTATATTTGAATTTGCCTTGGCCTCCTTTTTGGTATCTTCGTTTTCGCCGATAATACATTTTGAAGATCTTCGTGGATGAGAAAATTTTTCATCATGAACTTCCATTCATGGTAGTTTTCGCGACCCTTTAACTTCTCCATGGCTACGTTGTTCATCTTGTTCATCTTGAAAAATTTCAGAGATCCTCGTTGGCTTTTTTTTAAATAAATTAATTGATTGGCTTCACAGAAGCCAAGTTTATTTCCAACGCTCTGGGCCCCCAACCTGTTGAATATAACTTGGATTATTCAGTTCAATCGTGGAAATAAACCTTCTAGTTGGTAGTTAATAAAGAAGAGAAAGAAATTTTATTGACAATATAAAAACGTCAAAAAAAGTTTATACCAAATACCAATAGACCTTTTACCACGACTGTCAAAATCTGACGTCTTTCACATTTTTCACACCGCGGGATGCCAAGCAAATCGCGTTTTTACATGAAAAAATTCAATAATTTCTGTAGAAGCATGAATTATTAATAAACTACTCAACTTAGAGCGTGCCGATAAGGAAGGAAATTATAGCCCTTATTCCGATCTTTAAATTGACCCAAAAATTGTTTTAAGAAAATAAGTGGAAAATATCGAAAAAGTGTCCCGAAGATGTGACCTCCTTGAGTCCGTATACCCCCTTCTGTGGTCCTATGAACTGTTTTTACAACACAAACAAAACTTTTTTTAATCCTTTCCGTGTTTTATAATTAAAATATTTTTAGTTTTACCTAAAAAGGCTGATCAAGTCTACAATTTTCCCGTTCATCGAAACACAGGGTTCCATTTTTAAAATAGTTACTTACGTTTATGTGTAATTTTTGTTCGTTTTCCATATAAAAACGTACTTTGTTTGGCATCCCGTATTCGATAATACCAGTAGACATCAAACTGTTAAAAGCTCTATACTCGTTAAGCTTAAGGGCGCTGCCACATTTATGAGTAGTTTACATTCTACGTTTTCACCAAGCACAGCAATTTATTGGAGACGATTTGGAAGAACTGTTGTTATGTTTTGAAAAGGAGAACACGATTTCGGATAGTTCTTAAAAACAACTATAAGAGCTTATAATTTTCACCAGTTAAATTAAAAAAAAAATGGACTTGGAAACTTGTTTTTACCGTGAACCCTTCAAATACATTCGCAAAAATCAGAAACATATATTTTAGCATATTATGTATAGTTATAATCATAATCATACATATGTCATTTGCTTCTGTTTTAAAAACAGTAACTTATGGTTATTGTGGCATAGTGGCATTGATAGGTTAAGTAAATTACCATTTTGCCTTGAAGAAAACTTAGTTTTTACAAAACTTTGTACTTTAATTAACTGATCAGAGATATAATGAGATAGGCAACTTGCAATCCCCTTGCTTGAAACACCCGCAAAAAAGTAACGGAATCTCTCTCTGGACCCTGTCTGTGAATACATGTGAAGTGAGCAATGGAAGTGTTAACTGAATTCATTTAAAAATGGCGGAAGTTAAATTACTTTGACATCTCAGTCATTCAAAAAATGTAAAAAAAGTAGTCCGCCCCCATTCGGTTTTAGTTTATTTTGCAATTAAATAAATAAATAAATAAATAGAGTGGCGCAACAGCTCGAGGTGAACCAGGGCCAACTTGCAAAGAGGGGACCAATTACATAATGTTTTAAATCAGTCGCAAACATTATAGCTAATCCTTCAATGCAATGCTGAAAACTTTGAAGGAATACAAATTTTTAATTGGCTTACCCAATCTCTTTGGGCATGTCGACTTCCTGCTGTGGTCACTAACAAGTTCTTACAGATAAATCTATCGGCTTCAAGCATTGCGACTGCATAAATGCGTCTTGCACAGAGATTAGCGCCATTGGTGTGAAAAAATAATTATATGTCTTTTAGTATATCCGTCCGAATCCGAGGCTTGTTTCCGCTTCGTGACTGGTGTTTCTTTACGTGGCCGGGAAGTCACCCCGACGCACAGTGGTCTCCGTCGTAGGCCAAAAGGTGAAAACTCAAGGTTAAAATTATTTACTTTTTTGTGTGAAAATGTTATCTCTGATAACGGGCCAAATAAATCCCACTCATCTTTTTGCTCTAAATTGTTTTCATTGTGGTAAGATCGATCATGCAAGTAGTGCGTTTCTCCAATTTTCGCCAACTTAAAATTCCACTTTTATACCATTACAATCACGCTTAATATTTTTTTCTCTACAATTGCTTTTAAAAATTTAGTTATGGAATCGAGAGTACAAGGTATGTAGATAATTTGTGTATATTTTTTAATAAGAAATATGTCGGGTTTTTATGTGAAAACCGTTACTCTATTGAGGCGCAATATGTATTTTGTGTTTTTTTGATGACTTTCAAAAGCGCATAACTTTTGTGCCCCCTGATTGCCCCTTACAAAGCTACATATTAATTTAGGCTAAATCATCACCTTTCGAGACGTATGAGTCTTTTTTTGCGAAAATATGCTAAAGTTAAAAAAATCGAACTTTAATTGGACAAAGAATTTTGTCTTTATTCTCTTTCAGAACCCAACAAAGTCTTTAAACGACTTGATATTTTTAATATTTGGCGTAAGGTCAGGAAGGTTGGAGATGCTTCCAAGCATAATGAAACTTTGAAGATGTTTTTAGAAATCCATAACTTAGAACATTGCGATGATTTAGTTAAAAAGATAAATGTTCTATGTAAGTCCTTTTAAAAAAGATGGAACAAAAGTTCAAGAAATGAGAATTTTTTTCTAACAAAGTACGATGATTGGCTTAAGGGCACAGAAGACTTCAACTTTGAGAATAATGATCCATGTACAAGTAGGTCGCAAGGCAGGCCCAAAAAACCTTTTTTAGAATGCTCTTCTAGAACTAAAAGGAGACGTATTGCAAGCATTGCATCAATAGACACAGATTTAGCTTCAGCTTTAAGAAATTGCCAGGACTCAGATATTTCGCACACAAAAACGCTTAATGTGAATGATGCTCTAAAAATATTGGTTGAAGCTAAGTTGTCTAAAAAACAATATCAAGTAATCAGGAATGTGGTGAATGAATCTACGAATTTAAATTTATTCCCAGGCTATGCAAAAGTTCTAAAAGCAAAACAAGACTGCTATCCTGCTGCGGGAACAATAACGGTAAGTGATTCATCTTCTGAGGTTACTCTGCAAGGACTTTTGAATCACACAGCAAAACGGACTGTTGAATCACAAGAAGAGCCATTAAAGGACTTTCAAGGAGATTCCTGTAATTTAACGCTAATTGGAAAGTGGGGTTTTGATGGCAGCAGCGGACAGTCTGAATACAAGCAACGAATAGTCAGTGATAGTGACATGTTTATAACATCGTATGTCCCCCTTAAAATTTTTAAAGAAGGAAATGCTGACGCCCCCAAAAAAATTGTATGGCAGAATCCTCGCCCTGGGTCCACTAGATATTGTAGGCCGGTGCGTTTCCAACTTAAAAAGGAAAGCGAAGAATTAAGCAGAGAGGAACAAAAGTACATGCAAGATCAAATCGAGAAATTATCGAGTACTATTGTGACTGCTTTTAACCGTGAGATAATAATAAAACATGACCTTAAACTAACAATGGTGGATGGAAAGGTGTGTAATGCCTTGACACATACTTCATCACAACAGATCTGCTACGTTTGCGGAGCCAAACCTTCGGCCATGAACGATATTGAAAGTGCCTTGCAAAGAAACGTAAACATCGAAAGCTTGGATTTCGGTATATCACCATTACATGCGTGGATACGTTTTTTTGAATTTTTTATTCATTTAGCATATAGACTTGAATTCAAAAAATGGCGAACAGGCAAAAATGAAAAACCCCTTTATGAAAGCCAGAAAAAACGCATCCAAAAAGAGTTCAGGGAAAAAACTGGTCTCATTATTGACAAGCCTAAGCAAGGTGGAGGGAACTCAAATGATGGAAATACGGCCCGGAGATTTTTTGCAAACCCTTCCATTTCTTCTGAGATAACTGGAGTAAAAAAATCGTTAATTTAGAGATGTGCAGTAATATTAAAAACGTTGGCCTGTTGCTTTGCTATAAACGCAAATGCCTTTGAAAAGTATTCATTAGAAACCGCCCAGGAAATTGTTACTGAATATCCGTGGTATCATATGCCAGCTTCTGTACATAAGGTACTTATTCATGGGGGACAAATTGTCCAACACGCAATACTGCCCATAGGACAGTTAACTGAAGAGGTTGCTGAAGCTAAAAATAAGGAGGTAAAAATGTTTAGAGAAAAAAAAGGAAAATTTCAAGAGTTGCCACAAACACAGATTTGATAAACAGGCTGTTTCTTTCTTCGGACCCACTTCTATCAAACGCTCGTGTTCTTGAAAAAAATGAAAAATCAAGTTTACCGAAAGAAGTGTTAGTCTTATTGCTTTAATAAAAATATTTAAAAAGTAAAAATAACGACTTAATTTATTAAATACGTTGTTATTAATTTTGACCGCTCTTCCCATATAAAAGGAACCAGTGTGCGACGGCACGACCCCCAACCTGGAGGACCAGATCCTTTGCTTAGCTCTAAGGACAGAGAGCCGGATAGCCCGCTCCTTATAGGCCTGAGCTCCGAATACGTCGTAGTAGCCCATATAAGGTGTTCACTAAGTAGTTCGGCCTGACTGGAACTATGGACGCCACCGTTGATTCCTTCTGGGGAATTCCTCCGCTGCCGTCCGGATGCAAGGAGAAGTGCCTTAGTGGGAACACTCCTCAATCAATTCAGACAATGACACCAGCGCTGAAATCAAACGAAGGATAACTCTTGCCAATCGCTGTTTCTTTGGGCTAAGAAGGCAATTGAGTAGCAAAGCCCTCTCTCGAGCAACTAAAGTGTCCATGTATAAGACCCTCATCATCCCAGTCCTGCTTTACGGTGCAGAAGCATGGACCCTGTCAAAGGCGGATGAAAACACTTTAGGCTGCTTCGAGAGGAAAATTCTTCGGACGATTAACGGTCCCGTCTGCATAGACGGAGAGTGGAGGAGGAGATATAACATCGAACTGTACGGGCTGTACAGCGATACCGACCTAGCCAAAAGAGTCAAAACACAACGTCTACGATGTCTGGGTCATCTAGAGCGGATGGACACCAACGCCCCGGCCCGGAAAATCTTCGAATCCACACCGCAGGGACGACGCGGTAGAGGAGCACCGAGACTCAGGTGGCGCACGCAAGTGGAAGGGGACCTCAGCCAACTTCGCGTGCGAAACTGGAGACAGCTAGCTAGAGACAGAGCTGGCTGGCGAAGCTTATTGGCTGAGGCCCAGGTCCACCCCGGACTGTAGCGCCACCTTAAGTAAGTAAGTAAGTCTTTTAGTATAAGAAAAAGCTGGAGAATAAAGAAAGAGAAAGACTTCGAATCGAATGCCCATTAGGATTAGGTTTTTGCGAAATGAAAATCGGATTTGTTTTAATTACAAAAATGTCAAAAGACAGCTGATACTCGTTTGGGGAGTTGGGTCCATAGGTAGAGTTCAGCAAAATTGAGGTGGAAATCTTTGTTAGGGGGAGTTTTTTCCTTTTTGCCTATTTTTTGTTGCATACATTTTATTAATTTATGCGTTTTGTACGAAAAAAGCTATTTGCGACTTTTTGGTTTAAACTTCTTTAAAAAAATTAATTGCGAAGAGAATTTGATAAATTTTTTAGTAGTGCAGAACTTATTTTGAATCTTTTTTTAATGAATGGGTGCATTTAAACTATACTCTGTTAACTTTAAGATCAATGCAAATAAGGAGTTGAATAATTGCTTAGCTATTTATTTTTGTCTTCAAATGATTTCATGAATAGTTTCGTTTTAATTATGACTAGTTTATTTATCCAATTGCAGAAGGTAATCGAAATAAATAAATTGACGTCTCAAGTCGACAAGAAATAAGGGAACAAACGTAGGTCCTAGACCTGGATAACGTTTTATGAAAAAAATTACAGAACCCTACGCTAAAAAAAAAAGAAATATTAGGCTATTGCAAACAGCATTTAGAAAAATGTATTTTTGTTTGCTTTCTAATAAAAATTTCAATCACACATGCATAACTTTTTTGATTTGATCATAACTATATTTTTATTTGATTATAAAGATTCAAATAACTTCGGAAGGTACAAATTTAAATAAGGTCTAACCTTACAAAAGAAAATATATTAGCAAGAGATTTTGTTTTGTAAAAGCTCTTACAGTAGTTCAAAATCTTAATATCTAATCCGTTACATTTGATTTTTTTGACATCATCTTGCATCTTAGGAAATTAAAGTAGCCGGCTTACTGGACTGCCATTACTGGCTATTTTCGTTTTGATGATTGCAATGATATAAATAGCCAGTGGATATGATTGCAGTGCTGGTTTAAAGAAAAAGTAGCGTGGTGAAGCCGCGTTGTCACAAGCAACGTAAAAACATTAACAGAAACAGAATCGCATACATAGCAACTGAAACCTAAATTTACAGAATCCTCTTTGCCTTGCTAATGTATGAAATTCTGTTTCTGTTCCTTGTGACAACGCGTCATTGACAAAGTCACTAGACTTCTAAAATAGTTCAGAGTGAAACAGATCTTACCGCCAGAAAAAGGTGATATCTCTTATAAACCAGAGATAACACCAAAGATCGGTTCCCATTCTAGACACCAGTATTGTATATGCTGTGCCATTAAGGTCTCATCGGCATTCAGGTATTCCAAAGTAGTCCAAAACAAAAAAAAACGAAGTTATCGCCAATAGTAATGATGAATATTAATAGTGTTTGCGCTAAAAAGTAATTCTTAATCATTATTTAGGAGAGCACCTTAGATAATGATAGCAACAGATACCAAATCGACAAGGTCAATATGACAATGTACCTGTTACAAATAATTAAAGTATTTTGTTTTAAATCTTGAACGAGCGTGATTTGGCTAACATTCTAATATTTTCTACTGCCTTCACAAAACAAAGATTTTATCTTTTTCGTAATCAATTTATTCTTTTCTTTTTTCTTTTGCAATGCAACATTAAAAAATAATAAATAAATGCATATTTGAAAGGAAAAGTTAAAATCGAGCTTGGGGGCAAAAAGAGACACCCCAGCCAATATGACTATCTCATTATACCTGATCAATGCTTTAACTGCAATTGAACATTTTTGCTTAACCTAACCCAGTACACTTGTATTGGCCCTCCCAGCCATTGATCAGGTATAATGAGATAGGTAGTCATCTTCGCTGAGTTGCCTCTTTTTGCCCCCAAGCTCGATTTTCGGCTCACTAGGGAAAATGTTGCCAGCTATCATGATTGTGTTAGTGGGTTGCAATGCTACTTTATGGAGTGCAAAAAAAAATTCACTAATACAGTCAACCAAACTGGGAGCAAGATTTGTGCGTCCAAGGCCAAAATGAGTGCGCTTGGTGCAGCTAATTTTGGGTTTTGAGTGCGTTTCAGGCTACACATTTTAGATATCGACTGCGTTTCAGGTCATCATATCGAGGATCGCATCAGGTGAATTCGTGCCAATCGTTCGGAGTTTTTATTCAGATTTCCTTGCAGACAAGTTGACTTTTCCGAATCCCGTGCAAGAAAGTTTGACTTTTACTTTCAAATAAGAATTTATTTATTATGTTTTTAATGCTGCATTGTTCGCTTTAATGGAAAAGAAAGAAATGAAAAAAATTGATTGCGAAAAACGATGAAACCTTTGTTTGTGCAGGCAATATAAAATATTAGAGTGATACACAAATCACGCTCGTTCGAGATTATAAAACAGAAGAACTACTTTCATAATTTGCCACAGGAACATTGACCTTGTCGATTCTGTGTCGGTCGCTATATTTCTAAATTACCCTGCTACACAATGATCTATCATTATTGTTTGCTATTCTAATTCTATTGGGGATAACTTCGGTGTTTTTTGGAATACCCTAGGTAAGACTAAGGTGGAACTTAAGACTTGTGTGAACTTTGTAGGCTTTAGTTAGTTGAAAAAATGTTAAAATAGTTTTAAAATAAAAATCCTAGAAAATACTTAATATATTTTATAATTCTTTAAAATTCATGCGTAAAAATAAAGCAAGTATCTTTTTGCGAATCAATATTAATTTCCAAATCAAATATTTTATATTCTCCATATTTCAAAAGTATGAGAGCGTTTATTTTTGTGTTTGATTTTGTTTTGATGTTAAGAAGTGATTAAACTTATAAGAAAAGTTAGAGTCTATTTTGAAAAGTCTGCCTTGTCCAATGAATGCCGATGACAGCTAAAAGGCACAGCAAATACAATACTGGTGTCTAGAATTGGAACCGATCTTTGCGTGAATGTTAGGCCAGAGAGACACGGCGACAGAAAAACTAATTGCAGTCCGGCTAGAACCTTAAGCGTTTGTATTGTAGACAACACACGACTGCGTCTGCGGCAATTAGTCGTGAGACTCGATTTGCGATAATTTTCCGCTTTTCGACACCGCACGACAAAAAATTTAATTTTTGTTTTTTTCAACGATGAAAATTACAATTTTCATTACAATTCACAAGAACCGCACAGAAAATTATCGTTTGTGTACCTTGTTTACCACAAAAAGCTTTAAAACATTTATTTTTTCAACGATGGAAAATAAATTTTCATCAAAACTGACAAGAGCCGCACGGAAAATTATTATTCGTGTGTTTAGTATGCTTGCTGCAGAAAATCGCGCTGTTTTTTGTCGCCGTTTGTCCCTCGTCTTACTCTTTCTTAAAAGACCACCTTTTCTGGCGATGACATTTGTTTCACTCTACATTGCTTAAGAATTCTAGTGACTTTGTCAGTGACAAAGCCGCGTTGCCACAAGCAACAGAAACACAAACCAAAACAGAATTTCATACATTCGCAGTGCAAAAAGAATTCATCGAATTTAGGTTTCAGTTGCTAATGTATGAGATTCTATTTCTGTTCCTGTTTTAGGTTGCTTGTGACAACGCGGCTTTAATTTGTTTCATGAATATTAACGTTATCCATGTCTAGGCCCTACGATTATTCCTTCATTTCTTTTCGGCTTAAGACGTCAATTTATTTATTTAGCTTACTTTCTGTAATTGGATAAATAAACTAGTAATAATTAAAACGAAATTATTCATGAAATTCGATGACAAATCAATAATTAAGCAATTTTACTCCATTTTAGGCATTGATCTCAAAGTTAACAGAATATAGTTTAAATGTACCTATTCATAAAAAAAATCAAAATAAGTGTTGCACTACTAAAAAATTTATCAAATTCTTTTCGCAATTAATTTTTTAAGATGTTTAAACCAAAAAGTCGCAAGTAATTTTTTTCTTACAAAACGCATAAATTAATAAAATGTACGCAAACAAAAAATAGGAAAAATGGAAAAAACACCACATAGCAAAGATTTACATTTTTGATTTCCACCTCAATTTTGCTAAACTCTCCCCATGGACTGAACTCACCAAACGAGTATCAGCTGTCTTTTGACATTTTTGTAATCAAAACAAATTCGATTTTCATTTCGCAAAAAAACTTTAACCAAATGGGCACTCGCTTGGAAAGCAGCTTTTTCCTTTCCTAAAAGGCATTCTTGGCGCTAATCTATGTGCAATGGCGCTTATCTACCAAGGGTGCGTAGATTGCGTGGATTTATCTGTAAGAAATTGTTAGTGGCCAGGGCCACAGCAGGAAATCGACATGCCCAAAGAGATAAAAATTTGCATTCCCTTAAAGTTCTCAGCATTGCATTGAAGGATTATATTGTTTGCGACTGTTTTAAAACAATATTTTATTGCAAAATAAACCAAAACCAAATGGAGTCGGACTACTTTGCTTACATTTTTTTAATGACTTAGAGGTCAAAGTACTTCCGCCATTTTTAAATGGCTTCACTGAACACTTCCATTGCTCACTTCACATGTATTCACAGACAGGGCCCAAAAAGATATCCCGTATTTTTTTTGCGGGTGTTTCAGGCAAGGGGATTGCAAGTCGCCTATCTCATTATACCTGATCAATGCTCCCAGCCTTCAAACAAAACTAGCATTTGCCAGGTCACACGGTCACACCTATTCTTCACACCTTCCATGAATGAAGGAATATAAAGACTACGACACGCGTTAGTTATGATATTGGTTTGACCGAATTAACTGTAAATCTTACGTCATGGGATGGCAACAATCTGTGCTGGCCAATCACAGATCAGCAATATGTCTCATGACCATTGAATAAAGAGACAAGGAATAGCTCTTTTTCACATATACAGTGTGTGTTAGTGAAGCATTTATTTTGATATTAGTCGCCCGATGTCGGGTATCGACTTGTAAGTGAATGTATCGAATGTATCACGAACCGGGGTACAAATGTTACCTTAACTCAGGAATGTTAAACAAAAATAGAGAAAGCTCGCAGAAACGTATGAGCCTCGAGCCGTCTCTCATGACATGCCTGTTTGAACACATAAGTAGTCCGCACTCACACAACTAAAACTGATGCTGCACTTTTCCCCAAAAACACCACTTCCTTCTCTCTTTATTCAATGAGAGAATCTATCACTATCACGCAAAATCTCAATTTGATTTTTTGTTTGATTCAACCGCAAAAAAATTAAATTTGGTTGTTATGTTACTCAATACCAAACGAAAGCCACATTAGCCTGCCAAAAGATCTAGCATACCACGTATTCGTTGTACCGTCGTCTCCGGATAACTTGCGTTTAACCTTAACTTAGACTTTTAAAAAGATGGCGATAGCAAGGCAGGGGCAAGACGTAGTATTTAATTTAGATTTTGTAAGTTAAATAAATTGTTATATTGCTGTTAAATTGAGTAATTTTGTATTTACAGCCCGAAGAAGATGTTCCTTATGAAGAAGAAATACTTCGCAATGCATATTCAGTTAAGCATTGGCTCCGGTTCATTGAACATAAGGCAAAGGCACCTCATTGCGGTGTGAACATTGTATATGAAAGAGCCCTTAAGGAGCTGCCGGGATCGTATAAATTATGGTACAATTACTTAAGAACTAGAAGAAAGCAAGTGCGAGGCAGATGCATAACTGATCCTGTTTATGATGAAGTAAACAATTGTTTTGAACGAGCACTAGTCTTTATGCACAAAATGCCCAGAATTTGGATAGACTATGGATTGTTTATTACCAATCAATGTAGGATCACGAAGACCCGTCATGTATTTGACAGGTCTCTGCGCGCTTTACCTATCACACAACACTCTCGTATATGGCCGCAGTATTTAAAATTCTTAAAGCGATTCCATGTTCCAGAGTCTGCTGTCAGAGTTTACAGGAGATATCTCAAACTGTGTCCAAATGAGGCTGAGGAGTATATCAAATACTTATTAGATGTAGATAAATTGGACGAAGCGGCTCAACAATTAGCAACAGTAGTTGATAATGAAACGTTTGTATCAAAATACGGAAAATCTAGTCATCAATTATGGAATGAGCTATGTGAAATGATTTCAAAAAATCCAGATAAAGTCCACTCTTTAAATGTAGATGCTATTATCCGTAGCGGTCTGCAAAGGTATGTTTTATTTGTATGTAATGTAATTTAGCATTAAGGTAACTAATTTAGTTTTTTATATTTTATGTCAGGGGGAGGCTAAGAAGGTGAAGCCATCCCCCCTACCCAGACCAAAAATAAGAAAACCCGTCTAAAGATTTAATAAAAATTTATATTCAAAACAATCTTGGTTGATTGTAAGAACCATAATTAGTTTTATGTATGTAGATAGGTATTATAGAATTTTGGTATGTTTCATTATTTTATTGGTATGTTTTATGCGATGGTGTAAATATTAATTTAATCCGGTACTTTTCTGATTTATTATAACCTCTATTTTTGAAACAAAAGTTTTTGCATTTTAAAACATCAAACGCTTATACATATCTAGGGTACGATAATTTTAAGAACGTTTTGGGGTACCAGTATGAAAAATATCCGGGGTGGACCAAACCAACAACAAGCAAACAAAGAATTCAAGAGCGTTTGTCTCAAATTGAGCAGCTTCCAAGTCGACGTCTATTATCTAGGTTAAGGTCTGTCGAATATTAAACACGCTTTTCTTTTCCAATATGCAAGTAGAAAGGACAACAACTACTGCATATTGCATGCCAGATGTTTTTATGAAACACTGCTGTTTATACTATTGTTTTTTTCTGTAAAGTCATAACCCTTGCGGGGACTTTGGTGTTTCTATCACTGATCAGAATATAAATAGATAACCAACTCTGCGCTCAAACATTCGCAAAAAACGGAGGGAAGTGGGATCTGCCATGGAATTTGCCTTTGATTTTCTGTCTGTATGAAACACTCGCCAGCTAAAAATTTATGTAAAAGTGAGTTAGGTGAAGCACCGAACATACATAATGCAGTCCCCAGTCAGTGGAAGCTTGTGGGCAAAAAGAGAATTCTTGCACCGAATTGGCTATCTCTATATAGTCTGATCAGTGGTTTCCATGTAGAGTTCTCATGTTCCGTAGGCTCATTGCTCATCAACGTTTGTGTTGGTTCGAGATTTGTTTTCTTTTCCATCCTAAAATTCTTTCCGCTCGCGATGTGCTATACATCTTAAGGGGAGTCAAGTCATAACCTCTTGATCACGAGCTAAATAGACAGCATAAAATTTAATGAGCAGCTTAGTCTAAATCTAAAGGAGTGTTCCCATTAAGGCACTTCTCCTTGCATCCGGACGGCAGCGGAGGAATTCCCCAGATGGAATCAACGGTGGCGTCCATAGTTCCAGTCAGGCCGAACTACTTAGTGAACACCTTATATGGGCTACTACGACGTATTCGGAGCTCAGGCCTATAAGGAGCGGGCTATCCGGCTCTCCGTCCTTAGAGCTAAGCAAAGGATCTGGTCCTCCAGGTTGGGGGTCGTGCCGTCGGGGTGACTTCCCGGCCACGTAAAGAAACACCAGTCACGAAGCGGAAACAAGCCTCGGATTCGGACGGATTTACTGTTGACGACCAATGCAAACGAGAAAAGGACAACGAGCTCCGGATCTGCACGTGGAATGTTAGGTCCCTTAACAGACCACGTGCAGCCGAGCAACTAGCGGAGGCCCTTAACGACTGCAAGGTAGACATTACTGCCATCCAAGAAATGCGGTGGGACGGGCCGGGCAAAAGAAGGATGAAAAACTGCGACATCTACTACGGCGACTGCTATCGGCATCAAAGACAGCGCCTATTTGGATGTGGTTTCGTTGTTGGAGGCAGACTTAGGCAAAAAGTTTTGAGCTTCAACCCTGTAAGCGAGCGCCTCGCGACGATCCGCATCAAGGCTAAATTCGCCAACATTAGCCTGATATGCGCACATGCCCCCACAGAGGAGAAAGATGACGAGACCAAAGATATGTTCTACGAGCTCCTGGACAAAACTTATGAGCAGTGCCCTAGCTACGACATTAAGATTGTCCTAGGCGATTTTAATGCCAAGCTAGGAAGGGAGGGCATCTTTGGTCGTACTGTCGGAAAGTATAGCCTGCACGACACGACCTCCGATAACGGATTCAGGCTGATCGACTTTGCTGCGGGGCGACACGTTGTGGTAGCTAGTACACAGTTCCCGCATCTCAATATCCACAAAGGGACATGGAGATCTCCCGATCAATCAACCGTCAACCAGATTGACCATATTGCGATCGACGCAAGGCACTCCTCCAGTATCATGGATGTCCGAACTTTCCGAGGGGCCAACATTGACTCGGATCACTACCTTGTTGTAGCCAAGGTACGGCTGCGGATATCCCGACCAGCGCCAAGTAATGGAAATACTGTGAGGAAGTTTGACGTCGGCCGACTACAATCGCAAGAGATCGCCAGGTCCTTCTCCAACCGAGTCTCTCAAAACCTTCTGCGAAGTCCTATGCAACCAGCATCAAGTATTGATATCCAGTGGCAACACTGCCAAAATGCCATCAGAGACGCCGCCTCTGAAGTGCTGGGTTTCACACGGCGACCACAACGAAACCCCTGGTTTGACGATGAATGCCGGCAAGCACATGCAGCTAAACAGGAAGCATACAAAGCGGCGCTGCACAGGAGGACTAGAGCTGCTCGCGAGCTCTACGAGCAGAGGAGGAGAGAGGAGCACCGGCTTCTCCGAAGGAAAAAGAGAGAGCACGAGAAGCGCGCGGTTGAAGAGATAGGGAGATGTTACAACAGGAATGAGGTTAGAAAGTTTTACCAAAGGATCAAAAGGTCCTGCCAAGGGTATAAACTTCGAACTGAAGCCTGTAAGGACCATCAAGGGAACATCGTTGTAGAATCGCAGTCGGTGCTGAGGATTTGGAAAGACCACTTCTGCAGACTGTATAACGGCGAGGACGAACCAAATACCGCTGTCAGGCAGAACGAACCATTCAACCCGGGCGAAGACGTTACCGACGAAGCATACGAACGATACCGCCCACCCGACCTGGAGGAGGTGAAAGTAGCTGTGTCTAAGCTCAAGTGCAACAAAGCAGCCGGAGCAGACGGCCTAGCTGCCGAACTTTTTAAATCCGCTGGCGATGAGCTGGTTAGGAGCATGCACCAGCTCATCTGCAAGATATGGTCGGAAGAAAGCATGCCCGACGAATGGAACCTCCGCATTGTTTGCTCGATCTTGAAGAAAAGAGACCCTCTGAGTTGTGCCAACTACAGAGGCATAAGTCTTCTTAACATCGCATACAAGATCTTTTCTGCTGTACTGTGTGAACGCCTGAAGCCGTTTGTCAACAATCTGATAGGCACATATCAGTGTGGCTTTAGGCCAGGAAAGTCCACCATCGATCAAATATTCACACTGCGGCAGATCTTGGAGAAAACCCAGGAATTCCAAATCGATACACACCACCTCTTCATCGATTTCAAGGCCGCGTATGACAGCATCTATAGAGACGAGCTATATAGCGCAATGTCTAGTTTTGGCATCCCTGCCAAACTCGTCAGTCTGTGCAGGATGACGATGGAAAACTCACGCTGTTCCGTCAAGGTCGGCAAAGACCTCACCGACCCCTTTGATGTCAAAAAGGGATTTAGACAAGGCGACGCGCTGTCATGCGACTTCTTTAACATCATACTTGAGAGAATTGTGCAGAACTCTCGCGCCAACACCAGAGGCACAATCTTTCAAAAGTCCGTTCAACTACTTGCATACGCAGACGACATTGACATAATCGGTAGAACAAAGCGTGATGTCAGTGAAGCCTTCGTGAGTATTGGGACGGAAGCGGCGAATATGGGTTTAGCAGTCAATGAGGGCAAAACCAAGTATATGCTGTCATCAAGAAAAGACACCCAACACCGACGTCTTGGACAAAACATCACCATCAACAGCTATAACTTTGAGGTAGTTAGGGACTTTGTCTACCTGGGTTCCGCTATCAATTCAGACAATGACACCAGCGCTGAAATCAAACGAAGGATAACTCTTGCCAATCGCTGTTTCTTTGGGCTAAGAAGGCAATTGAGTAGCAAAGCCCTCTCTCGAGCAACTAAAGTGTCCATGTATAAGACCCTCATCATCCCAGTCCTGCTTTACGGTGCAGAAGCATGGACCCTGTCAAAGGCGGATGAAAACACTTTAGGCTGCTTCGAGAGGAAAATTCTTCGGACGATTTACGGTCCCGTCTGCATAGACGGAGAGTGGAGGAGGAGATATAACATCGAACTGTACGGGCTGTACAGCGATACCGACCTAGCCAAAAGAGTCAAAACACAACGTCTACGATGGCTGGGTCATCTAGAGCGGATGGACACCAACGCCCCGGCCCGAAAAATCTTCGAATCCACACCGCAGGGACGACGCGGTAGAGGAGCACCGAGACTCAGGTGGCGCACGCAAGTGGAATGGGACCTCAGCCAACTTCGCGTGCGAAACTGGAGACGGCTAGCTAGAGATAGAGCTGGCTGGCGAAGCTTGTTGGTTGAGGCCCAGGTCCACCCCGGACTGTAGCGCCACCTTAAGTAAGTAAGTAAGTAAGCTTAGTCTAAATCATACCAATAACTGATATACTTTGTGTAGCTAATGCGTAACATTTTAGAGATCTACTACATTTTAGATTTTTTTAAATAATTGTCAAGCAAACTTCTTACATTCATTCTGTTTATCATTTCGCCGATCAATTTCCATAGGCAAAATTTCGTTTGCAGATCCAGCCCGTGGTGGATTCGGTGAGGATGTGGTCGTGAAAGAGGTTGTGATCCTGGTCACAAGAAAGACTTTAAAGAGTGGGTTTCAGTCACCAAGTTGGGACGCTTTTTCGTTTTCCATGATGGCAAAATCTCAGCACAATCGGAAAATGTGCGTAATAAAAAAATAAAAAAATAAATAGAGTGGCGCAACAGCTCGAGGTGAACCAGGGCCAACTTCTCAACAATGTATGCTGGTGTGTTAATTTCTTTACATACAAGTGGACCTACAATTTTTTGCCGAATCCGAACGGCACTTTGAGAAGTTTTTTCAAGACAAATGATACTCTCGGAGGGCTTGTCAGACCCTCGCGGAGGTGGGGACCGTGAAAAAGAACAAGTCTTTTTTTTTTAGGTGACTATGGCAGGATTCGAACCCAGACCTCCGGCGTAGTAAGCACACACACTAACCACTACGCCACGGCACCCCCCCAAATGTGCGTAATATGCACAATTAAAAAAATAAAAAAGTGAGTAAGTGCAAGAGTTCGTCTGCGAACAACATCTATATACCCGACCCTATATACCGTGTAACACCAAATCTTAAACTTTCCGAGAAATCGGATTTTTAAAGATCTTACATGTTAAAAGTGGGCATGGTCGATATTGCGGGCGGTCCAATTTTCGCCTTCTTAGAGTTTTTGGGCCATTACTGCTCTATACCAAAATTTGAGTTCCTACGTCTTCTCTGACTTGACCAAAAGGCATTTTAAAAGAAAATTTGAAATAGAGGTTGTCTTACATTAAAGCCAGTAGTGGGCGTATTTAACCCATTTTCAGACTTTTTCTATACAAAATAAGAACCAAGATACACTCCAAGTTTGAGCGTCCTAGCTCAATTTTAAAGATCTAAAAACTTCACACATACAGAGAGACGGATAGACAGACGGACGGATATTTTTTTTTTTTTTATATATACCTGACTCGCCTATTGCGAACTACGGCACCTCGACCTGAATAGATCTTTTGTGCCGTGAAACATCAGGATAGTTAGGCTAGTAGGTCATTAACCTTCCGTGCGAAATGGATAACACTACTAGCAGAGGAGGTCTTTATGTCTTCCGAACTCAGTTGTTCTCTGAAGAAAAAGGTCCGTCTAATACCATTTAGGGCTGGACATTCACATAGGATGTGTTCAGCGCTTTCGTCTTCCTCAAGACAAAGTCGGCATTCAGAGGAGTCAAGTATTTTGATTTTAAAGAGGTGATACCTAAATCTGTGGTGCCCAGTTGGGTAACCTACTAGGTTTTTAAAATCATGCCTGTTTAGATTGAGGCAGCTCTTGGCATTGTTTGTGAAGGGCTGAATGGCCCGTTTGGCCTGTCTTAGGCCTGGGGCGTCCACCCAATATGAGATACATCTAGTATGCTCCCAGTTTTTTATAACTTCGTTAATTGCCGATTTTAGGGTGGGGCAGAAAGGTTCAGGTCCCATAAAGGGGGTTTCCGAACCTTTTCTGGCTAATTCGTCGGCTTTCTCGTTACCATCAATACCTTCGTGACCAGGAACCCAGCACAGTTTGGTAAGTTTCTGTAGGGTATTGAAGCAGTGCATGACTGATTTGGAGTCAATGATGTGCAAGCTAAGGGCTTTTATAGCTGCTTGACTGTCCGTGTATATATGGATGTTTGCACCTATGATACCAAAGATGCATACGTGGCTGGCGCATTCTTGAATGGCGTGGAGTTCTGCCTGGAATACGCTGGGACATTTTCCCATCGCAATAGTGTATTTCAGGTTCGGCCCGTAAACGCTGGCTCCCACTCCCGATCCCATTTTAGAACCATCCGTATACCACTTAAGGCGGTTTTGGCTATTTGGTGAGTTATTGCTAACCCATACTTCTCTAGTAGGGATCTCCGTGGAGAAGCATAAAGTTTTTTGTATGCGGTCTGTAACCGTGCAGTGCATTTCAAGTTCCGGGAGTTCAGAGAAAAGTGAAAGCAGGTCCGGATGGTCACTAAGACTTAACTCATTAACTTGTAGTTGACTTGCCATGCTGCGTATTGCCATTTTTTGTACAAAAATGTGCGCAGGCACGCAAGACGCTGTACCTTTTTCAGTTTTAGGATGGCGGTCTGCTGGGTGGTCTTAGTCCACCATACTATGGAAGCATAAGTTATGATGGGCCTGGCAATCTTTGGAGAGATTCCCCATGTGGTGCCATACATACGTCGACAAGCCCATAAAGCGTTGGAAGCTTTAGTGATTTTGCTGTTTAGATGTGAGTTCCAGGTGAGTCCCTTGTCTAGAATAATTCCAAGATACTTGACTTCATTGGAGCACTCAACGATTTTGTCGTTAATTGAAATTGAACCTAAGTTGATATTTCTTCTTTTTGTGAAAGGAACTATGACAGCCTTACTAGGGTTTATTGAAAGGTTTTCTCTAGAGCACCAGTCAAGGACTGTCTTAAGGGCGTTTTGCATACGTGATGTTACTTCGTTTGCTTCTTCACCCCTAATGATGATGACTAGGTCATCGGCGTAACCAATTATGTTTAAGCCTAAATTACTTAATTTGTGAAGTGGGTCGTCGATGACCAGATACCACAGGAGGGGTGACAGTACGCCTCCCTGTGGACAGCCTCTTGCGGCTAAAACTAATACCGATGTCAGTCCTGATATAGAAGTGATCAACCGACTTTCGAGCATCGCTTTGATCCAGTTAATTGTAGCATGGTCAATGTTCCTGTGGATCAAGGCATTTGATATCGAATTATATCCAGTGTTGTCAAAAGCACCCTCTATGTCCAGAAATGCGCAGAGTGCAATCTCTTTCTTACTGAAAGCGTTTTTGATCTCTGCCGTTAACTTGAGCAGAGCACCTTCAGTGGATTTGCCTTTCTGATAAGCATATTGACAGGGGTGTAGAGGTATGCTATTTTTTAAACAATCTCTGATGTGAACGTGAATTATTCTTTCCATTGTTTCCAAGTAAAACGGTGTCAAGCTAATGGGACGGTATGATTTAGGTAGTTCACTAGGCTTGTTGCCTGGTTTGGGGATAAACACTACATTGACCTCCCTCCAAGTCTTTGGTATGTCTTTGGCCCCAGCTAAAACTTATCCTAAATAAGGCTATCAGGGTGGGTACAAGAAGATCTAAACCTTTTTGTAGAAGGGCTGGAAAAATGCCACCTGGTGCCTTGTATGGTTTAAATGAGTTAATGGCCCATTTAACCTTGTCCGGGCTGAAAAGTTTCCCCGACAGACTGTTAAATCTACTGAGGTTTCTCGGTGGTGAAACCTCTATGGCCTGCTCGTGTGAGCTGTCTGTAATCAGTGACCCTGGAAAGTGAACCTGAAGCAAGAACTTCAATGTTTCTTTCCGGTCGCATGTGATTGTTCCATCGGGTTTCTTTAACAAACCCATGCAGTTTGAACGATCGTTTGAGAGAGCTCTTTGAAGCCTCTCAACAAACAGAGGAGAAATTTATATCTTTCGAAATGGAAAGAGCTGCCCTAGGTCTAAATTCACCCTTGGCATAAATTAGCTCTCTGGTTCTACTTTCTAAACCAAAAATCTTAGCAGTCTTAGCCCATGGCTCTTGTATAAGACCAATAGCGATGGTCTCTTCAGCGCATCGCTGGCTAAAGGTGTCCGAGGCACCCATAGCCCGGTGCAGGTTAGCCTGCAGTACGCTTAGAAGCGATGTCATTTACGTGCGTACTCAGGGTTTCGTACTCTATAGGGCTTGTTATCGCCTCTACGTCGGGCGCATCTGCAACGCTGGTTGTTTCCGCTTCCTTCTCCGTTTCCTTCACTTTGCCGCTTACTACCCCCGTTGACGTAGAAGCTTCGCTTTGACGGGCGGTATTGGCGCTCTGGGACGCTGCTTTGTCCCAGGCTTTTGAGGATGAGCTTAGTGGATCCAAAACGGTATTCTACCATGCCCTTCACCTCAATGAGCCGCTTCATAGCGGTTTCATTAATAGCTAAGACCAGATGGGCGGTGTTTTTTACATCTGATCACTGCAGAACTCTCCACGTTCTAGTGTTGAGGTCTTTGTTCTGGCCATCGAGTATTGCCAGAATTCTATCGCTAGCTATCTCGGTACTTTGTGGGAAGAAACCTCTGATGATATGAGGTTTCGGAAAATCTTCCTCACCTACTAGCATCACTTCCAACCCACATTTCTCCTTTAGCTTGGCGAAGTTAGTTTTCATCCACTCTGCAGTAGATGCGTCCGCGCAGACTAACATTAGCCATCCGGCTTTGAAAGTTGCACTGCGGAACGCTGGCTTTACTTCTCCATCACGCAACTCAATCGTGATGATCCGAAAGAGGATTGCGATCGAGATCGGTCGGTACGACGCCCAGTCTGACAAGGCTCGCTACATTGCTATAGGGGACTTTGTCAGGGGTTGTTCTCTCTGTACAAGCTCGTTTCGCTTCGGATTGGGGAGGGGTGTTGTCCTCGGATCGCGTACGCTTTCCATCAGAACTCTTTACCACTCCTTTCTCTTTTGCGTAAATCCGGGCCTACTCAAGAGTGCTCCCCTTCTTTAGCGCACGCTTAAATCTCCGTTGTTCTGCGGGCGTGAATGGAATGTATCCGGTCTTATTTTGAGCCGCATTGTTCGAGGACGCGGATACACTTTCCTCAACGGATAGCAGTTCATCCGAGAGTATGCTGTTGCATAGCGTGCTGGTGTCTGACAAGGGTTCGCTGAGAAGAGACCAGTTCTCATCGGCGTCTCCCATGTCAGGGTCAATGATCCCTGGCTCTGCCCGATTGGCAAAAGCCGAGGTTTCACCGACAGGGTGTTCTGCAACATCCCTAGTTGATGATGCATTTGTAGAGGCATCATTCTCTATTGTTTTAGTTTTTATTGGATCTATTTTGATTCCCACGAGTAAACGGGATTGTCAGTCGGCCGCAGTCTACCCGTCTAACCACAGGAAGGCTATCTTGAAATCGGAGGTCGCCTGGTATCCGAAGTTCGCAAACTCGAGACTAAGCACCCTCTTAGCCATGCATCCCTCCGCGCTTGCTGTTCCACCATTAGATTAGGGATTTGTTTGACGGAGGTTTACTCCCCCTATGAGTGTTCTTTACTGAGGATTGGATGTAGTCCGTTGCCTCAAACCCTCATCCTTTACCGGCCTTGGGACCGGCAGTCTACGTACTAAGCCAGTTGCTATGACGTAGCCAGGCGGATTTCGACGGACGGATGTAGTTTAATCGATTCACCTGTCGTCGCGATCATATCTCTAAAAGGTCTTACTTAGTTAGGGTGGTACCTCTCCAACTGGAAGTCACATAATTCATCATTGTCAGTAACGTGCGTTTCAGTTGTTATTACAATGTCTATACATTCACAGTGTACCAAAGTTTTCCAGCTCTTCAAAGTTGTTTGAGAGACCCTGTGCGTTAATATATATACACCTTATGGCATTTAGTTGCTAATAATCAATTTGCATCGCTAGCTTTGTGATTATCGTCCAATTCCATTTTTACAATTAAAACATTTAATTTAATCATTTGGTAAAACTTTAACATCATGGTTACCCGCACAATTTAAGCAAACTTTAGCATTGGGACATTTTTTTGCTGGTTTTGATTTTTTGATGGTTAAAATCGCAGTAATTAAAACACATCAGTACATTAGAACGCTCATAGACTTTACATTTGTCCCACCCAATACTAACTTTAGTACTATCCATTACTTCAGCATAGGCAACACTGTTCATTTCCACTATTGCATTATAGCACTTGATTTCTGGTGACAGGTACACACGCACACACTTAATGTCACAATTATTCAGATAATTTTGCTTCTTCAGTGATCTTTCTACCTCTTCCTCAAACAACTTCTCTTTCATTCCAACTATTAGCACTTGTGGCTGTCACTATTTTTTTTCTTAAATTCATTTTCGATTTTTTTTACTGACTTCTCATCACCTTTAGACCGCACCATTCTGTATATCCTTTACATCACTTATTTTTAAAGATAAATTTGTTGGGTCGATAATGTTATTGATTGCCTCTCTTGTTTTGTTATTGTTTTGGTTTACTTTTGGTTTGATGATAATAATGTTTTCTATTTCTTTTCTTATCTTTTATTACTTTGACACTTTATATTGCATTATTATTTCCATTTTCGATTCTTTTTACATCTTCACAAATCTTGGAAATCTGCTTTTTGAAGCATTCACTGTATTTACCTATTTTTGCTTTCACACTTTTCATTCGCGCCCTGGGCAGCCTTAATTTCCTTTAGCCTATCAGTGTGTCTGGTTTCAATCGCCTCCAATAAAGATTTTAATTCAACTTCACTTTTTTACCGATTGATCAAATTCATATCTACATTCTCGCAAATAGTTTCCGTTCTTCGTCACAGTTTCTTGTATATCACGCACTGCCAGATCAACATTGTGTATGTACGTAACACAGTCATCACACATAAACTTTATCATTGTATTCCCCATACTGTTGTAGTGGTCAAGACCACTACAAGCAACTTTAGCGTGAAATACTTCCGCGCAAATGCCGGCACAATGTATTCCAGATTCACCATTGATTACACTTTGCACACTCCATCTTAATTCATTTATTCAGAATTTCAGCCTTTTGCCCATTAAAGGCTGAACGCTATCCATTACGGGGGGCGGAGGGGGGCAGTGCTAAGCCAAAATTAGGGCTTAGATGGTCAGTCTACAAATAGACAACGGCACAAACTTAAAATTGGCACATGTAATTTCTCGTCTGAAAATGAAATCGAAACTCTTAAAAAGGAAATAGCAGCACAAAAAGAGGAAAATGAAAAAATATACCGGCGAAATAATATTGTGATCTTTAACGTTAAAGAAATAGAAGAGGACCAGGAAAAGCTTAAGTCTCTAGTAACGCATCTCATAAAACACAAGCTAGGCATTACGCTCTGTGATTCTGATATGAACCGCATTAAAAGAATAGGGAAGCCAGTAGCTAACAAAACTAGGCCAATTCTCATAGGGCTATTGTCATATGAAAAAAAAGCTGAAATTATGCAAGCAGAATCAAAACTGAAAGGCACTAATCTGTTCATTGTAAATGACCTATACATTGTACAACGCAAAAAGAAAAAAGAACAGCATGATCTTGCACAGGAGCTAAGGAGCAAAGATACGGAAGCTAACCTAAGTCACGGTTAAATATTCACAGATGGAAAAGATATTATGTCAGAGAGAGGTGCTAAGAGGTGCTAAGATCAATATAAATGAATTATTACAGAAGAGAAACAGATCACCAGAGGAAGAGCATAGTGAAATTAAAAAGATTAGAGCTGGCACATCAAATAAAGCTGTGACCGATGACGAACAAAAACGTTCTAGCAGTGTCGGTAGAAAAAAAAAACTACACACAGGCATCCCCTATAATACCGAAGATTTTTTAAACGAAACACAACTATAGGCGTACATGGTTCGGAAACAAGGCAAACGTATGAAGGACACAGCAAAACTACAAAACTTAAAATTATCAATATAAAGTGAAACTTAGTTGACAGTTCAACTGTCATGAATACATGGTTCGAGCTTCCACCTAAATGACTCTATACTTGGTTATCACCAAGACACACAACAAGTACAGTAATAAGAAACCAAATAGATTTTGTCAACATAAATCAAAGATTCCGAAATGTAGTTAAATCAGCAAAAACATACCCAGGCGCAGATGTAGGGTCTGATCACAACCCTATTGTTGCTAAAATCGAAATAAAAATGAAAAAAATAGTAAAAAAAATGAATAAGAAGAATATGAATATTAATTTACTAAAAAGTCAAAGTCTCCAAAACCGCATGAAGTCAGAAATAAACAATAAACTCCTGCAAGTAGATACAAATGAAATAGGCGAAGATTCCATCAACTCTAAATGGACAGAGATAAAAAATATTTTTGTGAAAACGGGTGAAAAATATCATGAACAGCAAGCGAGACGTGAATGGATGACAAATGAAATATTGTCATTAATGGAACAAAAAAGACAAAATAAATTAAACTTAAGTAGATACAAAGAACTGAATAGATTAATAAGACTTAAAATACGCGAAGCCAAAAACCTACATTTAGCAACGCAATGTGAAGAACTAGAGAGTCTAAACAGAAATCACGATAATTTTGGTTTTCATAAAAAAGTAAAAGAAATCTCGGGCGTAAAAAAGAAAAAACAGTTTGCCACTCTTAAAGACAACGAAGGACGTGATCTCTTTTGCACCGAAGAAAAATTAAAAAAGTGGAAAGACTACATCGAAGAACTTTTCATGGATCAAAGAGAGGAATCAGATCCGTATGACGGTACAGAAGGACCAAACATTTTAAACGAAGAAGTCGAAAAGGCGTTAACAGAAGCAAAAAATAGGAAAGCCACAGGTCCAGACGGAGTACCAAATGAACTACTTAAACTAATTGAGGGTGAGAACGTACCAAAGCTGGTCAACTTATTAAACGCTATTTATAAATATGGAAAAATTCCAGATGACTGGCTAAAATCTACCTTTATAACTTTTCCGAAGAAAAACAAACCAAAACAACGCTCCGATTATAGAACCATAAGTTTGATGAGCCACGCACTCAAGATCTTTTTAAAAATAATACACAAACGGATATACAACAGATTAGAAGAGGACATCAGCTCCACTCAATTCGGATTCAGAAGCGGTTTCGGCACTCGCGAGGCTCTCTTTGCCTTTAACATGTTAATTCAAAGAAGCTTAGAAATGAACAGAACAGTTTTTACGTGCTTTGTGGACTTTGAAAAAGCTTTTGATAAAGTTAATCACAAGAAAATGATGGAAATCATACGACACAAGAACATAGATAGAAACGGTCAAAAAATAATTGAAAACTTATACCGAGGTCAAAAAGCGAAAATTTCTATTGAAGGCGAAGAATCTGAGGAAGTAGAGATACGAAGAGGTGTAAGGCAAGGCTGCATTCTTTCTCCTCTACTCTTCAATATGCACTCAGGGCAAATCTTTAAGAATGCAATATCTGAGACCGACGGTGGAATCAAAGTTAATGGTGTTCAAGTTAACAACATCAGATATGCTGATGATTCAGTTCTAATAGCCAGTGCATCAATGAGTTAAATACCATAATGAACAGGCTAAACTCTATAAGCAACGATTTCGGTTTAAAAATCAACACCAATAAAACAAAATTAATGGTTTTGGGAAGGTATCCTCGAGATCAAAACTTCGAACTACGCATAAACAATCAACTGATAGAAAAAAGTGAATCTATTAAGTATCTTGGTACTATAATAAACAATACCGCTAATCAAAAGAAAGAAATCCAGTGCAGAGTAGAACAGGCAAGAGCAGCCTTCTGTAAAATGCAAAAGACTTTCACCAGCATAGATATTAACTTGCCACTGAAAATAAGATTAATCAAATGTTACGTCTGTTCTCTTATATGAACCTGGACATTGCACAGAAGAGAAATTAGAAGGCTGGAAGCTTTTGAAATGTGGTTATACAGACGATTACTCCGCATCTCCGGGATTGACAGAATAATAAACGAGGAAGTGCTTAGGCGCCTAAATTTGAAGAAAGAGCTTGTGGCTTGTGTCCTAAGAAACGAAAAGTACAACTTATTACAAGTCATCTTACAGGGCAGGATAGAAGGAAGAAGAGGCGTTGGGAGACAAAGACTATCTTGGATCTCAAACATTTGGGAGTGGCTCAATCTTTCGATAGCACAAATATATAGAGGAGTAAGAAACAAACGGACACTTGCCATGATGATTACCAACCTCGAAATATATAGAGGAGTAAGAAACAAACAAACACTTACCATGATGATTACCAACCTCGATTTTAAATTTGCTGGATGGTGGTGGGAGGCAGCGTGTAGGTATCTTTTCATGTGTGCCTTTTTTGTATACGCTGTGTCCTAGTGTACCGTCCTGTTTCCGCATAACCGTTACATCCAAGAAAGCAATGGAGCCATCCCGTTCCTGTTCCATTGAGAACTTAGATGTAGATGCAGAAGGTGTAGTCGACATATCTCAACCATACCTTCGGCTTAACGTTGCAGCTGTTAAGGGCTTTTTTCTCAAAGTTTTCCATCCACAAATCAGCAACTAAGGAAGCTTAGGGTCCATTAAACTCGATACGAAATGCGACGAATCTTTTATATAGTGGTATGTTTTCCCAACCAACGGTCTTAGGACCTCCAACAAATTCTTAGAAAGAAGGTAGCACGGTACATTGATTTGACTCACAATGGGTCGCATAGCATTTCCATCTTTATGGATTTTAGGTAGTCCATACAATTTCGGTGGTAGAGTGCGTTTCGTTGGTAAAATTGCTTTGTGCTCGTTGATAAGTTTCGACACTTTCTTAACACACGAGCTGTCGGATCGAAGTCAACAGGCGTGTTTGTGCTAGTGTCTTTCACCAGGGTGTTAATTTTGGTAATATAGTCACTCTAGTTTATGACAGCAGTCGCATTTGTCGGCAAAAAGAATGAAAATGTTTTCCTCCTTCCGTAGAGCATTTAGCGAAACCATTTCATCTCTACTCACATAACATGACGATGATAACTTCGTCTTTCTTATCAGGACCGCTATGTCTTGACGCATTGTTTCAACATCGATGCTGCCGAATTTATTTCGAGCGATGTATTCTTCCACTCGGCCAATGATGCTCTCAACAGGTACACATCGTGGAGTGGGAGCAAAATTCATTCCTCTCCTAAGAATGCTTGTAGCGGCTTCACTCAAGTTAGCATTGGTCAAGTTGACCACAGCGTTGGCTCCGTCGATTGTGTGTGCGGCTGGTTGTTTATTTTGCGCACTGTAGAGCTTGCTAAACTTTTGTTTTTACGTACAACGACAACCTACGAGTACAGCACTCGTACGTTGTCGTTGCTCGCAGAAAAGTAACACTATCGCAAACATCGAAACTATTCGCACTAAGAACATATGGAAGGTGTTGATGCATATTAAACAATTTCACTGAAATGACATTTAATTCACTGCGATGGGAATTGATCAATCGCTTAATCAAAACAATCAAAACATTAATTAATCAAAACAAATCGCTTTTCACTCGCCGTAGATAAAACTTTCTTAGAGCCGTTAATGTGACGCATTGGTCTTAATTTAACACATATGGGGATTATGTTGTGGTCAAGGCATCTTTTAAGAAACGCGAAAGCACTTAAGAGGCGCGAAGGCATTTGTGAGCCTCTCTCCTCTGAGCATTTGTAGCCTCTCCGTACAGGCTTACAATATAACTTTTGAGGTTAGTTTGACGGCACTAATGTGTTCCTTCAAGCGGGTGGCGATGCTTCTTCTTGTCTGCCCAACATATGACGCCCTACATCTACAGGGTACCGAATACACGCCAGGTGTTTGAAGTGGGAAGCGATCTTAAGGTGACTGGAGGTGGTTTATCACCTTTTTTGGAGGTAAATATATAGATTTTACAGCGTGTCGCTTCAAAACTTCGCTTTCTCTGTCGGTAAAACATTTTAAATATGGCAAAAACGCTTTTTTGTCCATATCATTGCCGTCCTTTTCCCGGGGCAAATTTGGCTTCCACGTACTTTGTTTTTTCGAATATCCATTCGATTTTAAGATGTTGTCGACAAAAGTTAATTCAGCGGCAAGATGTTCGATATCACATATTCTGTGAGCGCGCTGTATTAACGTAGATACGACGGATATTAAATTTTCCGGATGGTGGTGGGAGGTAGCGTGTAGGTATCTGTTCGTGTGTGTGTCTGTATACGGTGTGTCCTAGTGTACCGTACTGTTTCCGCATAAGCGTTACGTCCATGAAAGCAATGAAGCCATCCCGTTCCTGTTCCATTGTGAACTTAGTTTTGGGGTGCTGCGGGTTCAGATGCTCTAGAAAACTCGTCACGACAGAGCTTTTAAGATGCAGAAGGTGTCGTCGACATATCTCAACCAGACCTTGGGCCTTACGTTGCAGCTTACTTACTTACTTAAGGTGGCGCTACAGTCCGGGGTGGCCCTGGGCCTCAGCCAAAAAGCTTCGCCAGCCAGCTCTGTCTCTAGCTAGCCGTCTCCAGTTTCGCACGCGAAGTCGGCTGAGGTCTCCTTCCACTTGCGTGCGCCACCTGAGTCTCGGTGCTCCTCTACCGCGCCGTCCCTGCGCTGTGGATTCGAAGATTTTCCGGGCCGGGGCGGTGGTGTCCATCCGCTCTAGATGACCCAGCCATCGTCACGTTGGCTAGGTCGGTATCGCTGTACAGCCCGTACAGTTCGATGTTATATCTCCTCCTTCACTCTCCGTCTATGCAGACGGGACCGTAAATCGTCCAAAGAATTTTCCTCTCGAAGCAGCCGAAAGTGTTTTCATCCTCCTTTGACAGGGTCTATGCTTCTGCACCGTAAAGCAGGACTGGGATGATGAGGGTCTTATACATGGACACTTTAGTTGCTCGATAGAGGGCTTTGCTACTCAATTGCCTTCTTAGCCCAAAGAAACAGCGATTGGCAAGAGTTATCCTTCGTTTGATTTCAGCGCTAGTGTCATTGTCTGAATTGCTAGCGGAACCCAGGTAGACAAAGTCCCTAACTACCTCAAAGTTATAGCTGTCGAAGGTGATGTTTTGTCCAAGACGTCGGTGTTGGGTGTCTTTCCTTGATGACAGAATACACTTGGTTTTGCCCTCATTGGCTGCTAAACCCATATTCGCCGCTTCCATCCCAATACTCACGAAGGCTTCAGTGACATCACGCTTTGTTCTACCGATTATGCGAATGTCGTCTGCGTATGCGAGTAGTTGAACGGACTTTTGAAAGATTGTACCTCTGGTGTTGGCGCGAGAGTTCTGCACAATTCTCTCAAGTATGATATTAAAGGAGTCGCATGACAGCGCGTCGCCTTGTCTAAATCCTTTTTTGACATCAAAGGTGTCGGTGAGGCCTTTGCCGACCTTGACGGAACAGCGTGAGTTTTCCATCGTCATCCTGCACAGACCGACGAGTTTGGCAGGGATGCCAAAACTAGACATTGCGCTATATAGCTCGTCTCTATAGATGCTGTCATACGCGGCCTTGAAATCGATGAAGAGGTGGTGTGTTTCGATTTGGAACTCCTGGGTTTTCTCCAAGATCTGCCGCAGTGTGAATATTTGATCGATGGTGGACTTTCCTGGCCTAAAGCCACACTGATATGTGCCTATCAGATTGCTGACAGTAAATCCGTCCGAATCCGAGGCTTTTTTTGCTTCGTGACAGGTGTTTCTTTACGTGGCCGAGAAGTCACCCCGACGGCACGACCCTCAACATGGAGGACCAGATCCTTTGTTAAGCTCTAAGGACGAAGAGCCGGATTGCCCGCTCCTTATAGGCCTGAGCTCCGAATACGTCGTAGTCCCCATATAAGGTGTTCACTAAGTAGTTCGGCCTGACTGGAACTATGGACGCCACCGTTGAGTCCATCTGGGGAATTCCTCCGCTGCCGTCCGGATCCAAAGGGGTTGGAACCCAATCTCCAGTTGAGGTATTAGGTACCCGTTGTTCACCACGGGGAGGTAAGAGTAGGAGTTGATAGACAGGGGTTGGTTTAGAAAACCTGTGGGTGCTTGTATCGTCTTGAGTGCACATGTCTATCCACCTACGTGCACATTTGACCACCTACGTTGCAGCTTTTTTCTCGAAAGTTTTCCATCCACAAATCAGCAACTAAGGGAGCTATGGGTAACCCCATCGCTTCACCATCTTTTTGTAGATAAAACTTGTTGTTGAATGAGAAATAGCCCGAGGAAAGGCAAAATTCTAAGACGGCCATATGGTTCGGGCCTCCTCCACCGGTACGTTAGTAAAATGTGACTCGACGTCAAAACTTATCATAACTTCATCCGCTTCAAGTTTTAGAACATTAAAAATCGATACGAAATGCGACGAATCTCTTATATAGTGGTCTGTTTTCCCAACCAACGGTCTTAGGACCTCCAACAAATTCTTAGAAAGAAGGTAGCACGGTGCATTGATTTGACTCACAATGGGTCGCATAGGATTTCCATCTTTATAGATTTTTCGTAGTCCATACAATTTCTGTGGTTGAGTGCGTTTTGTTGGTAAAATTGCTTTGTGCTCGTTGATAAGTTTCGACACCTTTCTTAACACACGAGCTGTCGGATCGAAGTCAACAGGCGTGTATGTGAAAGTGTCTTTCACCAGGGTGTTAATTTTGGTGATATAGACAGCAGTCGCATTTCCTTTGTCGGCAGAAAGAATGAAAATGTTTTCATCCTTCCGTAGAGCATTTAGCGAAACCATTGCTTCTCTACTCACATAACATGACGATGATAACTTTGTCTTTCTTATCAGGACCGCTATGTCTTGACGCATTGCTTCAACATCGATGCTGCCGAATTTATTTCGAGCGATGCATTCTTCCACACTGCTAATGATGCTCTCAACAGGTACATATCGTGGAGTGGGAGCAAGGTTCATTCCTTTGCTAAGAATGCTTGTAGCGGCTTCATTCAAGTTAGCATTGGACAAGTTGACCACAGCGTTGGCTCGGTCGATTGTGTGTGTTTTGCGCACTGTAAAGCTTGCTGAACTTTTGTTACTGTTGTGTGCACATTTTGCGCATACATACATTTTCCAACGGCTCGTGTCAGGTGTGGTCTTGGAGCGCTGAACTTTCAGCGGAAATCGACAGGTTAATATTCTGCAGTGAATGTAAGTCGAACCGGCTGCGATCGATGTTTTACCACTGGCAAACGATTTACGCTGAGTAGTTCAAACGAGTGAACGAAGTCCATTGGCCTTGACTCAACTGAACGCGAATGAGGTCCGTGGAAAGTCGAATGCTAGAATTGTGGGAGTCTGATTGCAACAAGCGAAACGTACTGTCGTTTATTATATAACGTTTTACATTATAACATTCTGGCGCAGCCGATATCCCCGCGAGTTTAAAAGTCGAGTAATCGAACCTTTTTCCCTAAATTGAAAACAAAGTGTATGAAAAAAAAACAGTGTTTAATAGTGGAAGTTATCAAAAAAAAAAATAAAAATAAAAATATACCAAGGCCATTGCCGTATACCAGCGTAGCCGTAGCCCGCAAGCTAAAGGAGCCAATGTAAGTATACCTAATATTAAGTTTTTATTTCAATTTCAATTACTTTTTTTTTATTTTTCTTGTCTTTTGTGTGTCTTATTACGCGTTTGTTTGCACTAGTCGTATGAGATAAGTTAAGATAAGGGTAGTTGTTGATTTCTTTCGTTTTAATTCATAATACTTTGGTTTTTCTCTCGATATTTGTGTGAAGCCCATTTTGTCTCACTAGTTTTTCTTAATTGCTGTGACGAGTTTAGTTTCTCTTTGAGGAAATAGCAATTAATGGAAGCAAAATTAGTGGCGGATATTAAGAAACTTAAGGATAGAGCAGTTCAGAAAGGAAGAAAGGGAGCAACGTCAAGAAGTTCAGAGACTAAATGAGTCTCTGCTATCTGAACTAAAAAACTTGACTGAAGATTAGAAGATTAGTTCAAGCTGGGGACAGTTTACAAGGTTGGAAACAACTGACGAAAATGTGTCTGAGCTAATCTCGGCAACAAGGGTTCAGCATCAAAATCAGTGCGAACAGATTTCAGATCTGAAGCATTTAGCGGCAGCTCAAGAAAAGCAGATAGTTGTTTTTAAAGCCACATTAGAAGAAGCGGAAGAAGAAAATAGAGTTGCTTTTGAAAAAGCTAGAAACTCAACTGCTAACGTTTCCAAAATTTCTGCTGGTAATCCTAGAGGTATTACACAGGTTAATAATGAAAAACCCAAAGTATCGTCAAGCGTTGTTATAATAAACAAAAGTAAAATGTCCTACGAAAGTGTGTCAAAAGTTGTCGCTCGTATGATCCCCCAGTTTTCTGGGCAGAGAACTCCTGAACTAACGGGGAGAGTGCATAAGTTCCTTAATGCGTGCCAGCTAGGTCTAAAGTGCCTTGAAGGAGCAGACGAAGAAATGTATGTCTCGCTACTTTCAACTAGACTGGCGGGCGATGCATTTGAGCTTGTACTTATGCTTGGGCTAATCAGCCAAAAACCCTCAAATGCTTACAAGAACTTATTAAGCAAGCATATCTTGTAGCGACGACTTTAGACAGCGTTACTTTTGAAATCAGGCAGGCGATACAGCTCCCACTTGAGGACATTCATTCCTTTGCTAGGCGTCTTTTGTGCTTACAGACAAAGGCAAAGGAGATTATTGACGCGCGATGCCGGGCCTTGCCGATGCAGCATTGCGGCAATTTACGCTAACGTCTGCAGAGCAAGATTTGACCCAGCTAGCAGACTTAGTTTTTCAAACTAGTCTGATAGTTTGACCGCAGACAAGCATACAACCCAACTACCAACATCCTTTCGGAAACTATCCTCTACCAAATTATCCCTCATTAGGCCACTCTTTACCGCATTTCCCGACCACTACACAATGGTCAAATTCAATTGCAAGTGACCAATCTCAGCTTAGCATGACACTCCAATGCACCCGTACGACATGCACAGAAAAATAAGACGACATTCCAAATTAAGTGTGGTTTCTGCAACAAGTCTAACCATACATATGCGTTACGTCGCCAAAGGAAAAACACGCCCTTTTGCGAAAAATGCCAGTCGTACGGGCACCCACTAGACAATTGTACCAGAAATGCAGTTTTGGCTGTAAGCAGAAGACCACAAAAGCAAAAATGCCTTTGGTGCTCTCGGCTGGGGCATTCGGAAGACGAGTGTTACAGCAAACAAAATTATTTGAAGGTCAATAATTCGGTAAACTCAAGCGGTCACAGTCAAAAATAGACTGTGCCCATAAGCCTGAAGACAACAAGAAAATAGAGCAATCTACAACCCTCCACCAAAAAATGCCAGTCGTACGGCTACCCACTAGACAATTGTCCCAGAAATGCAGTTTTGGCTGTAAGCCGAAGACCACAAAAGCAAAAATGCCTTTGGTGCTCTCGGCTGGGTCATTCGGAAGACGAGTGTTACAGCAAACAAAATTATTTGAAGGTCAATAATTCGGTAAACTCAAGCGGGCACAGTCAAAGATAGACTGTGCCCATAAGTCTGAAGATAACAAGAAAATAGAGCAAACTACAACTGACCAGCTTATCACACCGTCATCTCCACCACACGATTTTGTGGATGAAAAAGTTCGCCCAAGTAAAGCAACTGCCACAAAACAAGCAAAAAAAAAGATCGCAAGCTACCCTCTCCCAAAAAACCACACACAGAAAAGATGAATTCGATCTCGAAAGAAAATAAGAAATCGGAACGAAAAGAGGAAGCGAATAATTTTTTCAATTTCCACCGACTCAAATCAAGTCCAATTTTTTTTCGAGGTCAGTACCAGCAGTAACTTGACAAACTCAAAGGTATCTGGTTACTAATGTACAACTTTTTACTTATTTGTAAACAGAAAAAAAAAAAAAAACAAATATAACAAGCAAATTCCGGCCTGAGAGTAATAGGAAACGCAGTGAATCGCCACGAAAATGTGGAACAAACTGCAAGCACCTAGCTCATCAAAAGTTTGGAATAACAGAAGTGCATTGAATTCATGTGCAGGATTTGCCTAGGTCAGGGTATAAGGTTTATTGGCACTCAGTTTTTTACCGTTTGTTTCTACGTTTTCACGATTCAAAACAATCGTGACGTACCTGTGGTCAAGGGGTACAAATAGACCCCACGAGCATAAATTGTTCCACGTTAAAAAACTAAACAAACACGATGTTTATGTTAAATTACCAATCCGTTCCGCAAAAGGTGGAAATATTTTGGTACTCGTGGACACAGGTGCGGATTGTAGCCTTCTTAAAGAAAGTTGTCTTAGACATGCTAACGACATCAATAGAGCAGAGCAGAAACAACATTGGGCTCATTTAGAACACGCCTGGTTTTTCCTCAAAAGTTCCATACCACTTGGAATGTCATCAATGACGCTGACGAAATACCAGCAGATGGCATAATCGGACGTGATATACTGTGGGACCGTAGTATCATTAATACCGTATCGAAGCGAATTACTTTCTTGGATGCGAACAAGAGGAAAATTATTACATTACCCCTGCAATGTTTATCCCGCAATTGGAACTCATTCAGTTAAAACATTGCAGCTCGGACCCAAACCCTTGTCGAGCTCAAAATTCCTAATGCTGGATCGAAAGAACTTGTAATTCATTCTCAGGAAATCGACAATGGTATTTACTTGGGTAATTCTATAGTCAAGGCAAACAATGATTTTGTACGAGTACCAATAACTAACTCCACAACGAGCAATTACTGTCTCCCAAATAAGTTCTTACCAATTTATTCTGATTTTAAAGAGTACGACTTTGTAGGGGGAAAACAGGGTCAGACAATTTTCAGTGTATCAACAAAAGACCAAAATAATAAGCGTGTCGAGTTGCTTTTGAATTCCCTTAAGTTAGGTTCAGCCTTAAACCAGAAAGAAAAAAGGACTATCGAACAGCTTTGTGTTGAATATAGTGATGTCTTCATGGTTGAGGGGGATTCGCTCACATACACCCCAGTTTTAACCTATAGCATCCCCATAAAGTCGGAATAGGGACCAATCAACACCATGCAGTACAGAACTCCAGAGATACACAAGAAGGAAATTGACAAGCAGGTAAAAAACATGCTTGAACAAGATATAGTTGCTCATTGTTCCCAAAAAGTCTGTTGATGGTGAAAAACGGTAGAGGGTTGCAGTGCATTTTAGGAAACTAAATGAGGTTACAATTAAAGATGCATTCCCACTACCGAGAATTGAGGAAATTCTAGACCAGTTGGGTAACAGTCAGTACTTCACTACTCTGGACTTAGCTAGTGGCTATCACCAGGTCCGTCCTTATCGATCCTGTGGACCGACCAAAAACAGCATTCAGTACAAGCAAAGGACATTACGAATTTAACAGAATGCCTTTTGGACTGACTGGTGCTCCGGCAACATTCGAGAGAATAATGAACCACATCCTGACTGGGTTACACGGCATGGATTGTTTTGTTTACCTGGATGACATTGTTGTGTATGGTAAGGATTTAGATCGACATAATCAAAAGCTTTCAAAAGTTTTAGCGAGACTCAGGCAACACAACCTCAAACTTAACACCGAAAAGTGTAATTTCCTATGTCGTGAGGTTACATACCTGGGACATATATGCTCGGAAGCCTCTTCGAATGGACTGGCGATTGTGAGAATTCATTCGAAAGTCTTAAAAAAGCGATTTCTTCACCACCTATATTGATCTACGCCAGCAATGAAGCGTTGGGGGCTGTCCAGTCTCAGGGTAAGGTAGGTGAAGATAAACCTATCGCGTATGCAAGCCGAACACTCAACAATGCAGAAAGGCGGTATTCGACTATTGAAAAGGAACTTCTCGCTATAGTTTGGGCATGTTAGCATTTTCGGACGTACCTTCTTGGTCGATTTTTTACAGTTTACACAGACCATCGCCCTCTCGTTGGAGTGTTTAATGTTAAGGATCCAACAACGAGGCTCATTCGTTTTCATCATCAGTTGTCTGAATATGATTATAAAATCATTTATAAGCCAGGAAAGATCAATTGTAATGCAGATGCATTAAACAGGATACATAGGGAAAGTGAAGAAATCAAAATTGTTCAGACCAGGAGTAAGACTATTAAACCTAAAGAAGGAACAGATTTATTAACAGTTACCCAACCAACAAGCGGAAACAACCTTAATAAAACCTTTCAGTTTTTGATAAACGCCACAGAGACTCAAACAGTTCTGCGCGATTTTCACGATTCTGCACTTGAAGGACATCAGGGCGTTACAAAAACTTATACGCGAATTCGTCGTCAGTTTAGATGGCGCATGCGAAAGGATGTTGAAAAATATATAAAAAGCTGTGGAAAATGCCAAAAAAATAAGGCAGGCAAATTGACCAAAATGCCAATGGTTTTGACAGACACCCCTTGCCTTCCTTTCTATAAGGTATACATGGACATGGTTGGTGTTCTTCCCTTGACTTATTCTGGCAATAGATACATCTTGACGTTTCAAGATGATCTGACGAAGTATATGGCATGTGTTGCAATCCCGGATTCTGAAGCATCCACGGTAGCAAAAGTATTTTGTGATGAAATTATTACAAGATTTCACATTCCCAAGATACTTATTACAGATAATGGTACTAACTTCACTTCAAAACAACACAACAACACCGTACATGCGGCCATTAAAATGACTCCAACAAGAAGTTTGTTCGGTATCGAATTCGAATTGCCAACAAATTTGAAGAGAACTCCTGCCCCTCTTTATAACGCTGAGGGCTATCCGCAATTATTGAAATACCAGTTGCAAAAGTCTCATGAACTTGCTCGAAATAACTTGAACAAGACAAAGCTAATTTCAAAGCAGCAGTACGATCAGCATACAAACCCTCACTTGTTCAAGGTTGGAGAAAAGGTTATGCTGAGGAACCGGTTAGGAAAAATAAGTTTTCGCCTATTTGGTTGGGACCCTCCGAAGTGAAATCGGGAATCGGTCCAGTAAACACACATATACAAGTAGGGAAGTAGACCAAAAGGGTACACAACAACCAACTTTAACTATTTTTCCAGTAATTCACTATAAAATAATAATCAGACACGGTGATGAGGATCGTTGTAACTCGTGCCGTACCGCAATAAAGTTTTTTTTTAGTGTTGAATTTTTTTTGCGTAATAATCAAAAATTACTCTTTACAGATCCAGTCCAACTACAACTAGATATTCTAGGAAGACCATTTAACCATTCAACCATTTATTTTTGAACCTTTTTTTTTTATTTGTGACACCCGAAATATTGTAAAAATTAAAATGATACTCTTGCTTTGTTACACAATTGTTAGTTTGAGTCAAGCTATAGAACCGAAGTCGTAGCTAGAAATAACACCATACCAATTCAAGCAACTCCCTCCCTCGCCGGCAGTTTTCGAGACGATCGCAAAGGCAGTGTTTTTCAAGGATTCGTGGACAGTCTTCACGCAAATAACACCTATGGATTTCTCTGCAGTTCTTAATTTTACCGAGTTGTGTGACCATCGAATAGATCAGCTTTGTTCAGGGATAAGAACAACGAATTTCGCAAAACAGTGTAAGCTGGTGACGAATGAAGTGCGTGTAGTAGCAGCCAACCTACGCCAACCATATGCAACACGTTCAGCATAGCCATTATAGGTAAAAACGAGCGATTGAAGCAGTTGGCAGCTTTACCAAATGGGCTTTCGGAACGATGGACAGCAATGATGCCCGAAAGATCTATAATCAATTTCGTTTGATGAAGGGCCATGAGCAACAAACTCTCGACTTAGTGCAAAAGCAAGCGTCGGTTATGAATTCGAACCTGGACAAAATTCACAAGCCTGTAAAACAACTGATAGCGGAAATGGAACAAGTAGGTCACAACCTGAATAACATTAGTTCAGAGTTAAACAATTTCGCTGCAAATACGCACGATGAAATCGGCTCTCTCCAGCTACAGGCAGAAATAAACGCTGCAGTGACTCTTGTCATATCAAAGTTGCTAGAAGTTCAAAATCGCCATTCAATCGAGTTCTGAATTTTGAATGATTGTTTCCAACAAAAACTTCATTCCTTCCTTTTGCACACAACAAATTTGGCTGATATTTTTGATAAACTAATGAATACATCAAAGTCGAAAATGTATTTCCAGGACCTATAAATTTTACATCAAGCAGCTGAGGTATCAACTTATCCGGATGACAGCTCAATCATAGTCAAGATAACTATTCCATTGCCAGAAGCGACTATGTTTGCTGTTCATAAGGTGTACCCAATTCCTGCAAGTTTGAATACGAAATGGGATTTAGTTGTGAATATTGAGTCCAAGTACATCGCTGAAGCTGACAACCAAGGTTTATTTGTTCTGATGTCTCCAGATGATTACAACCATTGTGTGGATGTGCGCTTTAACTCCAGTCCACCCACTAAAGTATGCAGATACAGTAAGCCAATCCACACCAGCGGCACATCAATCTGTAAAGTGGAGCTTCTGCGTTCCTGAGTAAATAGTTGCAGCTACCTTGCCGTGCCTGCTCGACGTCAATGGTTGTTAAACGTCAAGGAATCCCTCACGTTAAATTTCAAATGCCAAGGCGTCCATTCTGCTCCAGTTTTTGAACAGCTTGGAGTGCTGAGCATTTTGAGGCCCTGTTTGGAATCACTATCGAAAGGTAAAAAATCGGTTGAGGAATTGGAAATGGAGGCAAAGCTAATTGACTTCCACCAAAAGGGAGCAGTCCAGCAGGAGGAACTAGAAATCCATCGTTACTCTCTGCTATCAGTCCAAAGCATTGTAGTTGTTGCGGTTATCATTGTAATTTTCGTAAAATTTTGCCATAAAACAAACCCTAACGATCCACATTGTGAAGTGAGCATCGCACCTACGGTTCATCTAGCTGCCGATGGCGAGAGATCACATACTCCAGTCAATACCATCGAAGGGAGGGAGACACCATCAAGGAAATCCAGGAGAGACCTAACATACGCCCATGTGTAACGTTAAGATATAATAACATGGTTCTTTACATTTTTTTTTGTACTTAATTAATTTTGATTTTCTTAATCGTAAACGAAGCAAGAAGAAAAAAAAAATAATAATAGTCATTACATCAATCAGTAATAATCATAATAGTGTCCATATTATAGTTTTACATTTAATAGTTTTAATACTAGGCGCTATATTATAATTTAACATGTTAACAATTTTTTAGTAAGACGTTGAAATATTGAGATTTTCAAACTCAAAAAAGTCAAAATTCAAATAGTATTTTATAATTTTGTAATACTAATTTTAATGTTTAATTATAATTCGTTAATTAACATTTGTATTTAATTGTAACATTTTGTTCGTTTAAGAAAACTATATAATATATAATAATAACACTATATAAACTATAATATATATTATATTAACACTACAAAATCAAATTAACTTTTACGATAAAACAAAAAGAAAGATAAATGTATAAAATAGAATTAAGATATTCACAATAATGTTAGTTAGTTAGTAGTTATGTTAAATAAAAGAATGACTCGTGAGAATTTTAGCATTCAGGTGGACACGACTTCATTCGGGGTAGGGAGGGATGTTGTATGCACATTATGTGCATACATACATTTTCCAACGGCTCGTGTCAGGTGTGGTCTTGGAGCGCTGAACTTTCAGCGGAAATCGACAGGTTAATATTCTGCAGTGAATGTAAATCGATCCGGCAGAAATGCTGCGATCGATGTTTTACCACTGGCAAACGATTTACGTTGAGTAGTTCAAACGAGTGAATGAAGTCCATTGGCCTTGACTCAACTGAACGCGAATGAGGTCCGTGGAAAGTCGAATGCTAGAATTCTGGAAGTTTGATTGCAACAAGCGAAACGTACGGTCGTTTATTTTATAACGTTTTACATTATAGCTAAATCATATAATTACATTATAGTTAAATCAGCAAAAACATACCCAGGCGCAGATGTAGGGTCTGATCACAACCCTATTGTTGCTAAAATCGAAATACAAATGAAAAAAATAGTAAAAAAAATGAATAAGAGGAATATGAATATTAATTTACTAAAAAGTCAAAGTCTCCAAAACCGCATGAAGTCAGAAATAAATAATAAACTCCTGCAAGTAGATACAAATGAAATGAGCGAAAAATTCCATCAACTCTAAATGGACAGAGATAAAAAATATTTTTGTGAAAACGGGTGAAAAATATCTGATTCATGAACATCAAGCGAGACGTGAATGGATGACAAATGAAATATTGTCATTAATGGAACAAAAAAGACAAAATAAATTAAACTTAAGTAGATACAAAGAACTGAATAGATTAATAAGACTTAAAATACGCGAAGCCAAAAACCTACATTTAGCAACGCAATGTGAAGAGCTATAGAGTCCAAACAGAAATCACAATAATTTTGGTCTTCATAAAAAAGTAAAAGAAATCTCGGGCGTAAAAAAGAAAAAAACAGTTTGCCACTCTTAAAGACAACGAAGGACGTGATCTCTTTTGCACCGAAGAAAAATTAAAAAAGTGGAAAGACTACATCGAAGAACTTTTCATGGATCAAAGAGAGGAATCAGATCCGTTTGACGGTACAGAAGGACCAAGCATTCTAAACGAGGAAGTCGAAAAGGCGTTAACAGAAGCGAAAAATAGGAAAGCCAACGCTATTTATAAATATAGAAAAATTTATAAATTTATTTAACGCTATTTATAAATATAGAAAAATTCCAGATGACTGGCTAAAATCTACCTTTATAACTTTTCCGAAGAAAAACAAACCAAAACAACGCTCCGATTATAGAACCATAAGTTTGATGAGCCACGCACTCAAGATCTTTTTAAAAATAATACACAAACGGATATACAACAGATTAGAAGAGGACATCAGCTCCACTCAATTCGGATTCAGAAGCGGTTTCGGCACTCGCGAGGCTCTCTTTGCCTTTAACATGTTAATTCAAAGAAGCTTAGAAATGAACAGAACAGTTTTTACGTGCTTTGTGGACTTTGAAAAAGCTTTTGATAAAGTTAATCACAAGAAAATGATGGAAATCATACCACACAAGAACATAGATAGAAACGATCAAAAAATAATTGAAAACTTATACTGAGGTCAAAAAGCGAAAATTTCTATTGAAGGCGAAGAATCTGAGGAAGTAGAGATACGAAGAGGTGTAAGGCAAGGCTGCATTCTTTCTCCTCTACTCTTCAATATGCACTCAGAGCAAATCTTTAAGAATGCAATATCTGAGACCGACGGTGGAATCAAAGTTAATGGTGTTCAAGTTAACAACATAAGATATGCTGATGATTCAGTTATAATAGCCAGTGACATCAATGAGTTAAATACCATAATGAACAGGCTAAACTCTATAAGCAACGATTTCGGTTTAAAAATAAACACCAATAAAACAAAATTAATGGTTTTCAGAAGGTATCATCGAGATCAAAACTTCGAACTACGCATAAACAATCAACTGATAGAAAAAACTGAATCTATTAAGTATCTGGGTACTATAATAAACAATACCGCTAATCAAAAGAAAGAAATCCAGTGCAGAGTAGAACAGGCAAGAGCAGCCTTCTGTAAAATGCAAAAGACTCACCAGCAGAGATATTAACTTGCCACTGAAAATATGATTTATCAAATGTTACGTCTGTTCTCTTATATGAACCTGGACATTGCACAGAAGAGAAATTAGAAGGCTGGAAGCTTTTGAAATGTGGTTATACAGACGAATACTCCGCATCTCCGGGATTGACAGAGTAATAAACGAGGAAGTGCTTAGGCGCCTAAATTTGAAGAAAGAGCTTGTGGCTTGTGTCCTAAGAAACGAAAAGTACAACTTATTACAAGTCATCTTACAGGGCAGGATAGAAGGAAGAAGAGGCGTTGGGAGACAAAGACTATCTTGGATCTCAAACCTTTGGGAGTGGCTCAATCTTTCGATAGCACAAATATATAGAGGAGTAAGAAACAAACGGACACTTACCATGATGATTACCAACCTCGAAATATATAGAGGAGTAAGAAACAAACAAACACTTACCATGATGATTACCAACCTCGATTTTAAATTTGCTGGATGTTGGTGGGAGGCAGCATGTAGGTATCTTTTCAAGTGTGCCTTTTTTTGTATACGCTGTGTCCTAGTGTACCGTCCTGTTTCCGCATAACCGTTACGTCCAAGAAAGCAATGGAGCCATCCCGTTCCTGTTCCATTGTGAACTTAGTTTTGGGGTGCTGCGGGTTCAGAAGTTCTAGAAAACTCGTCACGGCAGAGCTTTTAAGATGCAGAAGGTGTAGTCGACATATCTCAACCATACCTTGGGCTTTACGTTGCAGCTGTTCAGGGCTTTTTTCTCAAAGTTTTCCATCCACAAATCAGCAACTAAGGGAGCTTAGGGTCCATTAAACTCAATACGAAATGCGACGAATCTTATATAGTGGTATGCTTTACCAAAGCTGGTCAATTTATTTAACGCTATTTATAAATATGGAAAAATTCCAGATGACTGGCTAAAATCTACCTTTATAACTCTTCCTAAGAAAAACAAACCAAAACAATGCTCCGATTATAGAACCATAAGTTTGATGAGCCACGCACTAAAGATCTTTTTAAAAATAATACACAAACGGATATAACGGGTGATTTTTTAGCTGGTTTGGTTTTGTCAACACTGGTTTTGACAGCTGACGTGTGTTTAGTACCTTGTGTCACTGTCAAACAGCTTCAGTTTGGTTTGCAATTTAACCATGGATCGTCTTACACATGAACAACGCTTGCAAATTATTGAATTTTACTATCAAAATTCGTGCTCGGTTCGATATGTTCATCGCGAAACAATGGCGCAATTGCGAGGCGAGTTTGGTGAACAGTTAATTTCACGTTTCGGGCCGGTCAATTGGCCGCCTAGATCGTGCGATTTAACACCATTAGATTATGTTTTGTGGGGGTATGTCAAGGCTAATGTCTATAGGGACAAGCCCGCTTCGATTGACGCACTGGAAGCCAACATCCATGCATTCATTCGTGAGATACCGGCCGATATGTGTGAAAGAGTATGCCAAAATTGGACTCAGCGGATGGGCTACCTGAGACGCAGCCGCGGTCAACATTTGCATGAAATTATCTCTAAACATTAAATTGCAAGGTTCAAACTATCGAATCAAATAAATATTTCATTAATTTTTTCGAACTTTTTGTGTTTTTTTTTAAAAGTTTCTCAACCTATTAAAAAATCACCCCTTACAACAGATTAGAAGAGGACATCAGCTCCACTCAATTCGGATTCAGAAGCGGTTTCGGCACTCGCGAGGCTCTCTTTGCCTTTAACCTGTTAATTCAAAGAAGCTTAGAAATGAACAGAACAGTTTTTACGTGCTTTGTGGACTTTGAAAAAGCTTTTGATAAAGTTAACCACAAGAAAATGATGGAAATCATACGACACAAGAACATAGATAGAAACGATAAAAAAAATAATTGAAAACTTATACTGGGGTCAAAAAGCGAAAATTTTTATTGAAGGCGAAGAATCTGAGGAAGTAGAGATATGAAGAGGTGTAAGGCAAGGCTGCATTATTTCTTCTCTACTCTTCAATATGTACTCAGAGCAAATCTTTAAAATTGCAATAACTGAGACCGACGGTGGAATCAAAGTTAATGGTGTTCAAGTTAACAACATCAGATATGCTGATGATTCAGTTATAATAGCCAGTGACATCAATGAGTTAAATACCATAATGAACAGGCTAAACTCTATAAGCAACGATTTCGGTTTAAAAATAAACACCAATAAAACAAAATTAATGGTTTTCGGCAGGTATCCTCGAGATCAAAATTTCGAACTACGCATAAACAATCAACTGATAGAAAAAACTGAATCTATTAAGTATCTGGGTACTATAATAAACAATACCGCTAATCAAAAGAAAGAAATCCAGTGCAGAGTAGAACAGGCAAGAGCAGCCTTCTGTAAAATGCAAAAGACTTTCACCAGCAGAGATATTAATTTGCCACTGAAAATAAGATTAATCAAATGTTACGTTTGGTCTGTTCTCTTATATGGTGCAGAAACCTGGACATTGCACAGAAGAGAAATTAGAAGGCTGGAAGCTTTTGAAATGTGGTTATACAGACGAATACTCCGCATCTCCTAGATTGACAGAGTAACAAACGAGGAAGTGCTTAGGCGCCTAAATTTGAAGAAAGAGCTTGTGGCTACCATTAAAAAAAGAAAGTTGGAATACCTGGGGCATGTCCTAAGAAACTAAAAGTACAACTTATTACAAGTCATCTTACAGGGCAGGATAGAAGGAAGAAGAGGCGTTGGGAGACAAAGACTTTCTTGGATCTCAAACCTTCTGGAGTGGCTCAATCTTTCGATAGCACAAATATATAGAGGAGTAAGAAACAAACAAACACTTACCATGATGATTACCAACCTCCGTAACGGAGAGGAACCCTAAGAAGAACATTATAGCATTACGTACAACGACAACCTACGAGTACAGCACTCGCAGAAAAGTAACACTATCACAAACATTGAAACATTGAAATTATTCGCACTAAGAACATATGCATATGTTGATGCATGTTAAACAATTTCACTGAAAGGAAATTTAAGTCACTGCGATGGGAATTAATCAATCACTTTAGAAGCACTTCACTCGCCTTAGATAAAACTTTCTTAGAGCCGCTAATGTGACGCATTGGTCTCAATTTAACACATATGAGGATTATGTGTGGTCAGGGCATCTTTTAAGAAACTCTAAAGCACTTAAGAGGCGCGCGCGTTTAGCCCGAAAGTTTTCGCACTGGCGAAGGCATTTGTGAGTAGCCTCTCCGTACAGGCTTACAATATAATAATTGAGGTTTTCGCGGTGGCTAATAGACATTTTAAATGTTTTTCGGATATTACCGCGTATTAATAAAAATGAGCTCTTACGTAATCACCCCGAGGGTTTCGCTCAAGTTTCATTGAGCGTGGTCACCGGGAAACTGCCTGAAGCTGCTATTGGCAACTTACGAATTGTTCTCTCGGTTATGCTCTAGATTTTGTTGGGAGCAAACTGTGCTCACAATATCCCTGGGTGTCGCAAGCCTATTTGAGATCGACTATGTGGTGTTAATTATGGGATCCCAAGTTTTCGAGAGTTTAAAACTGTGGTCTCTATTGAAATTTTTATGTCGTTTTATTTCAATAGCCTCCCGAACTAAGCGAGCGATATAATGCGGCTCGTGGCCGTGGGCAAGAACTTTAGCCTCATCAAAATGTATCCAATGGTGTTCGTTTGGATTGTCCAGGATGTGTTCTCATATTACTGATTTCTCCCGTTGACGTTTGCCGACGGGACTAATGTGTTCCTTCAAGCGGGTGGCGATGCTTCTTCTTGTCTGCCCAACATATGACGCCCTAAAGCTACAGAGAGCGAGCTATCCATTCGATTTTAAGATGTTTTCGACAAAAGTTAATTCAGCGGCAAGATGTTCGGTATCACATATTCTGTGAGCGCGCTGTATTAACGTGGACACGACGGATTTTAAATTTGCCGGATGGTGGTGGGAGGTCGTCGACATATCTCAACCAGACCTTTGGCTTTACGTTGCAGCTGTTCAGGGCTTTTTTCTCAAAGTTTTCCATCCACAAATCAGCAAATAAGGGAGCTAGGGGTAACCCCATCGCTACACCATCTTTTTTTAGATAAAATTTGTTGTTAAATGAGAAGTAGCGCGAGGAAAGGCAAAATTCTGATAAGGCCATATGGTTTTCGTCTATGTTGGTGGTTGAAATCAGTTGACGAATGATAACTAGAACCTCCTCCACCGGTACGTTAGTAAAAAGTGACTCGACGTCAAAACTTATCATAACTTCATTCGCTTCAAGTTTTAGACCATTCAAAATCGTCACGAAATGCGACGAATCTCTTATATAGTGGTCTGTTTTCCCAACCAACGGTCTTAGGACCTCCGCCAAATGCTTAGAAAGAAGGTAGCACATTGCATTGATTTGACTCACAATGGGTGGCATAGGATTTCCTTCTTTATGGATCTTAGGTAGTCCATACAATTTCGGTGGTTGAGTGCGTTTTGTTGGTAAAATTGCTTTGTGCTCGTTGATAAGTTTCGACACTTTCTTAACACACGAGCTGTCGGATCGAAGTCAACAGGTGTGTATGTGTTAGTGTCTTTCACCAGGGTGTTAATTTTGGTGATATAGTCACTCCAGTTTATGACAGCAGTCTTTGTCGGCAGAAAGAATGAAAATGTTTGCCTCCTTCCGTAGAGCATTTAGCGAAACCATTTCTTCTCTACTCACATAACATGAGGATGATAACTTCGTCTTTCTTGTCAGGACCGCTATGTCTTGACGCATTGCTTCAACATCGATGCTCCCGAATTTATTTCGAGCGTTGTATTCTTCCACACGGCCAATGATGCTCTCAACAGGTACACATCTTGGAGTGGGAGCAAAGTTGATTCCTCTGCTAAGAATGCTTGTAGCGGCTTCATTCAAGTTAGCAGTGGACAAGTTGACCACAGCGTTGGCTCGGTCGATTGTGTGTGCGGCTGGTTGTTTGTTTTGCGCACTGTAGAGCGCACTGTAGCACTTATGTGTTCCTTCAAGCGGGTGGCGATGCTTCTTGTCTGCCCAACATATGACGCCCTATAGCTACAGGGAACCGAATACACGCCAGTTGTTTGAAGTGGGAAACGATCTTTAGGTGACTGGAGGTAGTTTAATACCTTGTCTGCAGGTAAAAATATAGATTTTACCCCGTATCGCCTCAAAACTTTGCCTACTCTGTTAGTAACACCTTTTAAATATGGCAAAATCGCTTTTTGCCCATATCATTGTCGTCCTTTTCCCGGGGCAAATTTGGCTTCCACATCCTTTGTTTTTTTTTTTTAATATCCATTCGATTTTAAGATGTTTTCGACAAAAGTTAATTCAGCGGCAAGATGTTCGGTATCACACATTCTGTGAGCGCGCTGTATCAACGTGGACACGACGGATCTTAAATTTGCCGGACGGTGGTGGGAGGTAGCGTGTAGGTATCTGTTCGTGTGTGGGCCTTTTCTGTATACGGTGTGCTAGTGTACAGTCCTGTTTCCGCATAACCGTTACGCCGAAAAAAGCAATGGAGCCATCCCGTTCCTGTTCCATTGAGAACTTAGTTTTGGGGCGCTGCGAGTTCAGATGTTCTAGAAAACTCGTCACGGCAGAAGCTTTTAAGATGCAGAAGGTGGCGTCGACGTATCTCAACCAGACCTTTGGCTTTACGTTGCAACTGTTCAGGGCTTTTTTCTCAAAGTTTTCCATCCACATATCACCAACTAAGGGAGCTGAGGGTAACCCCATCGCTACACCATCTTTTTGTAGATAAAACTTGTTGAATGAGAAATAGCCCGAGGAAAGGCAAAATTCTAAGAGGGCCATATGGTTTTCGTCTATGTTGGGGGGGCGGTAATATCGTCCACATACTTAAAGCCGCCGAAAATGCCAGAGTATTGGAACTATCACAGGAGGGTATTTCCATTTGCGTGGACAGCCAAGCAGCCATTAATGCCCTGGCAACACCAACAGTAAAATCTCGTATAGTAGGACTCTGTCGCTCAGAACTTAGGGCTCTAAGCAGACAGAATAATATCCACATTGTTTGGGTACCAGGCCATAGTGACTTTATCGGGAATGAAAAGGCTGACGAGCCTACGAATACGATCTATGTATTACTACAGCGGACATAAAGACCTCCGTTCTCCTCTGTAAAAGGCGAAATGTCTGCGTTTATACAAAATATAGCCCAAAGCAGATAGGAAAATTTGCCGAGCTGCGGCCACACAAAGGCGCTATGGCCATCTATAGATGACAGCAAATCAAAAAAGCTTATAGCATTAAAAATCATTGGTCATCGCCACAAGAGTGATAACAGTCCATAACCTGTTGGGAAAATACTCAGAAAAACTGGGAATCACTACCACCAACTACATTTGCATGGGACGTCATGATCCAGAAGCGGAAGATGTGAAACACCTCCTCTGCCAGTGTCCAAGTGGCAGTAGACAACGTTTTCGACTTCTGGGCCAATACTTTCAGCAGGGTGTCCGGCTGGGACAAGTTTCTCTTCAAAGCTCAGGATACTTCAACTGACTAAGTATCAACGTTAAATTAAAATCTTTATTTCTTACAGGTTGTCTCCATGGGGTGACGCTAAGGGCCCTCGAAGGCCTATGCGAGCAACCCTACCTACCCTCATCTAACCTAGTTGCCGTTGCGCCCGTTTGGGCTGGGTGAGAGCTGGTCTCAGTAGTCTTAATGGCTGATTTGTTGTTTGAATTGTTCATGTTTTGATCGCACGAGTAAGCCGGTAAGAAAAACGTCCACAAAAGAGCCGGTTTTCTGGGATAAGGCACCAATACGACAAGCCTTGCCAAGGGCACCTGAAGTAGCTCGTTAGAAGCTAATTTAGCCCTCAGCCTTGCACCCTTCAGCACAGTTTGCTGTATGATCACACCACCACTGGAATCAGGCTTGACAGAGCTTAGTTTGCCGTACCTGTCAGCCGACCGAAGTCGGTTGAGTCGATGCAACTTAAGCCATCGCACCGGTGTAATTGCAAATGACGCACTCGTCAAGATGTCTGCCGATAACGTAATGATGATTAGGCCTTAAGTCTTTTATGGTTAGGCCTTTAGTCGTGCAAAAAAATAATTTATTAAACGAGTTCAGGGGTGTTCCGTGGTGGGATCCAATGAAGACATTTAACCGTGGATGTTTTAACCTACTGGTCTTATAAGCATCCGGGGATATTTTTATTAAAACGAAAACATGAACGTTACTTGAAGCGAAAAACTTATCGCATAATGTTGTTGAAAGCAATAATCCCTATAACTATTCCTAGCGCAACTTAGAATTAAACCAGACGCAGAGATATCTTTGCTATATCAAGCATACTCAATAGCGTATCTCTAACAAAGCATCTCTTGTATGTAGTAAATTAAAAAAAAGTTCTTTATGCTCCGAATAAAATACTAATATGAACCTTTTTCTTTCTGAAATAGGTATACGGATCAACTCGGCCACTTATGGAACTCACTTGCTGATTATTATGTGCGCAGTGGTATCTTTGATCGCGCAAGGGATATATATGAGGAAGCTATTCAGACGGTTACAACAGTTCGCGACTTCACGCAAGTTTTTGACGAGTACGCTCAGTTTGAAGAGCTTAGTTTAAGTAAACGCATGGAAACTATCGCTAATGATCAGAATGCTTCCAATGAAGACGACATTGATATAGAATTACGTTTGGCTCGGTTCGAACATCTAATGGAACGCCGTCTTTTGCTATTGAATAGTGTTCTACTCCGGCAAAATCCACATAATGTACCCGAGTGGCATAAAAGGGTTAAACTTTATGAATTTAAACCGCATGAGATTATCAAAACGTACACAGAAGCTGTACAAACAGTGCAAGCAAAGTTGGCAGTAGGAAAATTAAGTACTTTATGGATAGAATTTGCAAAATTTTATGAAAGTAACGGACAGGTTGAAGACGCCCGTTTTGTCTTTGAAAAAGCCAGTCAAGTGGAGTTTATTAAAGTTGATGAGCTGGCATCGGTTTGGTGCGAATGGGCCGAAATGGAAATACGTTTACAGAAATATGGATCTGCTCTAAAATTAATGCAACGAGCAACCGTTATACCCGAACACAAAGTAGCATACCACGATGAAACTGAAACCGTACAGAACCGGCTACACAAGTCACTTAAACTTTGGTGCATGTATGCGGACTTGGAAGAGAGCTTTGGAACATTCAAAACATGTAAAGCAGTGTACGATCGCATCATCGACCTTAAAATTTGTACTCCGCAGATTATCATTAACTATGGACTGTTTTTGGAGGAGCACAACTATTTTGAAGAAGCTTTTAGGTGTTATGAAAAAGGAATTGCTCTTTTTAAATGGCCTAATGTCTACGACATCTGGAATTCGTATCTCACAAAATTTTTAAAACGTTACGGAGGAGCTAAACTTGAGCGAGCTCGAGATCTTTTTGAGCAATGTTTGGAAAATTGCCCCGCAGATCTGGCAAAGTATTTTTATCTGTTATACACTAAACTGGAAGAAGAATTTGGTCTGGCGCGCCATGCCATGGCGGTGTACGATCGTGCAACAAATGCCGTAAAACCCGAAGAAATATTCGATGTGTACAACATTTTTATTAAGAAAGCGGCAGAACTATATGGTCTTCCCAGAACCCGTGAAATATACGAAAAAGCTATTGAAACTTTGCCAGAAGACCGCATGCGCGATATGTGTGTTCGGTTTGCTGAAATGGAAACAAAACTTGGTGAAATTGACCGTGCGAGAGCAATTTATTCACACTGCAGTCAAGTCTGCGATCCTCGAATCACGGCTGAATTTTGGCAGACCTGGAAAGAGTTTGAGGTTCGACATGGTAATGAAGACACTATGCGTGAAATGCTGAGAATAAAGCGCTCAGTTCATGCAACCTACAACACTCAGGTTAACATGATGGCCGCACAGTTGGTAACATCTTCTGATTATGGTCTAGAACCGTCTATAAAAGATGGAATGCGATTCCTTGAATCCACGGCCGCCGAAATGCCCAACCACAAATACAACACGATATCGGCCAGGCTTCAGGCAAAAGATACCAACATATCATTTATACGCGGCGAGACTCATGGCTCAGGTGATTATTTAATCAACCCAGATGAAATAGACATAGGAGATAGTGATGAAGATGAAGAAAATGACAAAAATGATGAAATCAAAGCAAATGAAAACAATGATGTGCTACAAAAATTACGCATCGAAAAGCAGACCATACCGCCGAAAGTCTTTGGTGCATTAAAGCCCATAATCGAAGACGATGAAGAATAACGAAGAATAAATTAAAATTAATAAAATTATAGAAATGGCAAAACAAATAACTATATTTTTTCTTTCCTTGTTAGAAACGCAAGTATTTAAGTCTTGCCTTGATGATATTAAACCAGTGAGTAAGTGCTACAGTGTGTATGCAGAAGTTACAGCCGTAAAACGGACCGTTGAATACATTGTAAAATGCTGATGGCATAGTTATTTTTTGACATTTTATAAGTAATGCAAACTTCAAAAAGGGGCGTGGTCCAACCGCCCC